>CALSBV010010813.1:18847845-18908968 GCA_943590825.1 Bovichtus diacanthus
CACACACACACACACACACACACACACACACACACACACACACACACCCCGGGCTCCAGCCTGCCACCGACTTACTGTGAAGACTGCGAAAGCATGCATTCTGACACACTGACCGCGGGTGATATTTTTGTCTCTGTGATTCTTTTTTTTTTTGTTGTGTAATATCATAACTCAACTTTGGGCATGCTTACTCTTGATGACATCGTGTGAGTGGAGTGAGGTGATATGGCATCTTTTGCTTTTGTTCATTTAAAAAAAAAAAAACGTCTGTTTGCCTCTGAATATGTTGTTTGCTGGTGTTTTTTAATAAAGAAATCTTGACATTAATACTGGATTCAACGTTTATGCATTCCAACTTTTTTTTTTAGTAATTTAAGAGCTCTTGGTCTTGAAGTTGAGAAGGCTGAATAAGAAAATACAGACTACTATTTTCACTTGCCCATAACTGACGTGACTTAGGGTGGTGATACACTAGGCAATTTTTTGGGCAACTCTGATGGGCAACAGTGCCCAAGAACTTGCCTCAGTATTGCTGCTTTAACCCCATAAAAAACAGATATTCTTTTACGGAGTCAACCAATGTCTTCACCTTTTTGTGTGCCGCCAGAAATGTTGTCATTATCTTAACTTAAGGTCTCCTAAAGCATCCATTTGTTCTTAAATCTGGATGAATTTTCTAGCCCACCACTGTCAACATACTATCCTATATAATTAGCTATTTCACTCTTAATAAAACAATTAAAACAAAAGTCAGTGGAAGAAGCAGTACTCAGATTCTTCAGTGAAAGTACCAACGGTATATAAATACTCCATTACAAGGTAAGGCGATGCATTCAAAATGCTACTTCAGTGCAAATGTATTAAGAACAACATGTAGTTAAGGCAAGACACTATAGGCAAAAAACATGAGATAATGTGTCTTCTTTCAGACTTTCACCAGAAATTAGCATTAAATAATGCCTTATTGAAATATTTAAACATACCGTTTCAGAAAGGTTTCACGTGATATCTATTAGTTACAGTTTGTATCCTATTCCCCTGGACTGCCTTGCAAAATGTATGGAATTTTACAACACATGTCTTCAAAGGCCGTTTTCTCAAAATGATTTTTTTCTCACACTTTCTCACATTCCTATCTCTATTCTGAAGGTTTTGACGGAGCGGTTTGTTCATATATCACTCACAGACTACAATTTTATTCCTAAAAACATGGCATGTTTTTAATTATGGCTGTTGACCGTATTTTAAGATTTATGGAGTGATACACAAAATATCCAAAACCCCCTCTGTATAAACTTCTAACTTCTGTGTCCACACAATGGAACAAGAATTTTGAATCTGGCTTCATCCAATGTCTTCTGTTCTGGAAACATATGCGAGTTTGCACATGTTTAAGAAGATAACGTCTCATTTACATAATTTAAACATGTTTTTGTTGTAATTGTTCAATGCTATTTCGTCCTATTCTATATTTATGTTCTTAACTTTTTTTTATGCCCTATTAAAATGTTTATCGTTGCAAGAGAAACCTACTTGGCAACTTTTTTAATTACATTTTTTTTTTTTTTAAGTGACCACACATTTCTTGAGGGATTTCTTATCAACAATCCTAAATGCCAATTGTCCATGTAGAACAGTTGAACTTGTGATCCACCTTTAGCCTCTCCCCCATCATCACCACCATCATCATCCTCCTCTTCATCACCCGGGGGCCTTGGCTCCAGTCCGGCTGCAGCTCCAGTGAGGCTGTTTGCGCCTCTTCACCCAGCCACTCGCCTGATCTTAGGGATCGGTGAAACACTCATTGTCATTCAAGTCACCAATCTTCTGCCCTCTCACAATGGATCATTTATTGATGCTCATGTTCCCATTAGTGGCAGGAACTATCCCGGTTAACTCTGCGGACAGAGGCCTTGCACTGTCTGCTGCTTAGTATAAATGGATATACGGTCCAGTAAATGCATAATGCCCTTCTCATTATAGTAGTTACTGATGCATGGGATCCTAATCGTCTCCACTGATAATTGTGCCTCCTGGTGGGAGCTATCAGTATGTGTTTTTCTTATGTCCTCCTGAGACCCAGCCCATTGACTTGTGTCCTCTGTAGTGGACATTTTGTTCACATGCATCTCCTTTAACTCTTGTGAGCTACTCTATCAAGCCATGCTGCATTGTACAGAGGGCATACATTTTTTTTAAAGTCTAAATTGCAAGATACATATATATTTTTTTTTTAACCATAATAGGTAGAAAATCACGAAGAGAAAAAAAAGAAAATTGGAAGACACTTTTTTCCTATGGGGGCCCTGCTGAATAACCACAACCCTACTTTGAATCAGCTGTTTATCATTTTAAAAAATCAGATGTGCTAACCTGCAGCAAGTGCAATAGCTTCACCTGCAGGTACAGTATGTCCCCCATTCTGAATCCGAATGGCTCCACACAAGGCAGAGCCGCTTTATGACAGAGTGACTCAATCAGTTGCCTATTTAGCTGGTGCCACCTAATGACTTTAACGTGAGGCGATATACACCTCGGGCAGACTGGAGGGCGCCGGCAGCTCCGAGTCTCAGTCTCAAGTATGTGCGAAGTGTCCAATCGGGAGACAATAGAGCTCAATGGATCTCAATGATCTGGCAGTTACCTCCACTTTGATGTCCCTTTAAAGATGCAAATCTACAACGAGCGGAGAGCGATCACAGCTGGGAGCCATGCCACCGGACGCCAAAGGGGGGGGGGGGGTATTTGCCCTCAGAAGACGGAGACGTCATCTGTTTTTACAGGACCAAGAGGTGAGACAGGCTGGACAACCAAAAACTCATCCTGGGCTCTTTTTTTTTTTGTTGCCTGATACGTGTTGACCCGAGCCTGGTAATTTGCTTGTCTTAATCCTCCGTAGCCACTATGAAGTCTCTTCAAAAGAAAAACAAAAAAAGATGGAGGGAGGGACAGAAAGCGTGAGAATAAAGCGCTGCATGGTGAAAACAGGAACACTGCGCCATTTGGTCCTTTTATGAAAAGGTAACATCAATGTTGCAACAGATGGCAACACACCCGGATCTGTTGCTTTAGTAAGCAGTCATCTCGCACTTTTCATTATAAACGAGCCTACTTTGGATTAACACAAATCAAATCAGATCCCAATATAAACAGTATGCTCTACTTAATATGTCATGAGATGTTGTAAATGTATAAATACTAATACTGTAGGTATCACAACTGGCGAAAACATAGTTACCAAGCGATTCTGATTGAAATACAAAGATTGTATTATGATTAGGACTTTTTTTTTTTAAATATACACATGCCCCATCAGCCCAATAGTCTTAAAGAGATCTCTCTCTTTTTTAATGCCTGTCTGTGTATATGTATGTTCCAGTCGCACCTGCCCAAAATCAAATTGACGTTGCTGAGTAATAAAGTTTTATTGAATTGAATTGAAGAAAGTAAAAGAAGTTTACTTGGTGGTATATTCTAGGAGTTTATTTGTGACATAGAAGATATCATATTTGCAGCACATGCATATACGTTAATCATACAAGTCACATCCATATCTAATGCAGTGCTCCAGATTCAATAAAGCAATTATATTCACAATGTTTAAACCCCTCTTTCAGAGAGGGGGAGCCATGGAAACGAATCTAGATTCTAAACAATATTTGCTTTGGCTCTTTGGGTGGCAGGCAGAGTTCAGTAGAGGTGTGGAGGCACAGGGTGCAGACGAGCGGGTAGAAGGCGGGGAGCTGTCCACTCAGTGCGGGGTGCTGAAACAGCAGAGCGGCCGGCACCGTTTCAGCTTCATCCGCCTGTTTTTGGAACCACGTTTTCACCTGAGGGAAACAATACAGACATTACCATATGCACTATAAACTCTGTTATGACCCTTTACTGAAAAACCCACATCAGAGCCCACTGAAAAGTTGCTTTACTTAGAACTACATAACTATACAGCAGCTAAGTACATTCACAAGTACTGTACTTAAGTACAATTTTGAGGTACTTTACTTGAGTATTTCCACTTTAGGCTTCTCTATACTTCTCCTTCACTTCATTCCAGAGGGAGATTTTATACTTTAACTCGCTTACATTTATTTGATAACGTTAGCTACTTTAAAGATTCAGATTCAGATTAATACCACATAACATAATCAACAAATAATGTATCATGTATTATTGTAGGTTAAGATACAACTTTATTGATCCCTTGTTCCTTTGAATGGAGCACTTTTACTTTGTCACAGAGCATGTCTACACTGCGATTTACTCATGTCAAATATCTGAGTATTTCGTCCACCTCTGATCAATGCTCAGTTATGAACTTTTTTTTTTTTTTTTTAAACACACACACATCAGGAGCCATAGACTGTACCTTAAAAGTTGCTTGACATATAAGTACACAACACGTTTCTCACGTGGCGGTGATTTCCTCGGAGACCTCTGCAGTGCCACTGGAGGCCTCGAGCCCCCCGCGGAAAGCAACCACAGCCTGAAACCCACCTGAGTGTTGGAGATGTGCATCTTCTCGGCGATCCTCCTTCTCTGCATCACACCCAGGTACTTGTGCTTGCTGAAGGTACTTCTCCAGCGTGCTCATTTGCTCGGACATGAACTTGATGATGAACTCCTCATCCCCCTCCGACGTGTAAAGAAGAACAGATCAATACCTGGTGGATCAGTGAACTTACTGTTCGGCGAGGTCGGGGAGGGCTGGCTTCTTCATCCCTTTGTAAATCTCATCATTTCGCTATGGACTTCTGAATGAAGCGCTGCATCCTTATAATAACCTTTGGAAATCCATTACACAGAGAAGTTTGCCATGTTGTGGTCTCAAGATATGTGTGCGTGCGTGCGTGTGCGCACGCGTGTGTGTTGCTGCCCCCTGTGTCACTCTGGGCCGCTTTATAGGAGGGGCACACGTAATTATTTGCATATGCAAAGGAGTCTCAACGGAACGATAGAAACTTGATGGTCGTTGTAATTGAGGTTAATAGAGGCCGGGTTGTGGTTTTTCTCACGTTCACGGCTGGCTGAGACGCTCTGGCGCCAGTAAGTCTGAGTATCAGTTACCTGGCATAAATGATCTCTGCATGAAGTGATTCCAGGGTGATATCCGCAATGAATACAAGGCTGTTAAACTACAATAGGGAGCCCAATTCAAGAACTATTTCTAGTAGGCTGCGAGTCTTACTGTGCCAAAGTGTGTGGCCAAATACATGGAGATTCCGCGATATTCCCTGTTGCTTAACATGTCATATCAAATTATGTATTGCAGCCATATATTGGTGTTTCAAAACGCCGAAACGTCCCACATAAAATAATTAAAAATATTTCTATGACGCCCATGTCTGTAATACATTATTAACCTACTTAGCATGGTTATAATCTGCTCATAGCGCTGTAATAATTATAGTTATAAGCACTCATACATAGTTATAATACGTTATAAAGCATTTTATAATGTGTTACACAGGATAGTATTATAATACTGCATTATTGCTGTTCACTCACTGACATTTTTTTTTGCAAGAATAGTTGTGATACATTATAATCTTTTTATAATGCATTATAATCAGTGTTATAAAAGCTGGTTATAGGTCACTATGAGTAGAGTAACTTATAATCACATTATGATCATTGTAATAATGATTATAATGCATTATACAAATAATATAATGTATTACAACTATGAGAAATATAATACACTGATGATACACTGATGAATATATTTACGAGTGCTTATAACTAAAAGTATACGTTACTATAAACCGATTATAATGCATTATCGGTATGTTTGTAATGCATTACAGACAAAAAAAAAAATCGAATTAAAGTCAATCCTGGCTGTCAAATCTGTGATTGGCCCTTGCAGTTGCAGACATGAGCATCCAGCTGTCTGAGCATCAAGCACAATGGTGATGAAGCCTTTATTATGGTGGGAAAAGGGTGGGTGTGGACGCAGTCAGAAAGTGAGAACGTTCCGTTTGATCTGCTATTCTGAATGAGACATTTGCTGAAGGGCCCCGGGGGCTCCTCCAAACCCCAACAGGTAACCTGGAAGCGCCAGTATGAATGAACTTGTTATCAAATAAATAATTCACATTTAAAAAAAAAAGTGTATCAACCAATTATGTCCTTGCTTTGGACATAATGTATTTTGAAAAAAATAATGCCCCACGCCAGTAGCTGTAAATAGAGGCGCATACATGCCCTTTAAATTATTACCTTTAAGTGTTTCCAAATCTCATCACATAATCAGGTTTTGACCACACAGGCCCCTCAGACTTCAAACCACAGATCAGATTATTTGGCCACACACAACCACAGACTCTCTGGAGCCAGGCCATGGGAGGGTGGGGGGCTCCTGCTGTAGGTGTAAACTCACCAACGAGCAGCTTAATTAGGACTAATTGTTGACCATGATCTCCCAGTTAGGTGACGTTTGAAGTGCAGAGGTGTGTGTGTGTGTGGGAAGGGGGTGGGGGGAAACCACTATGTCTGTATGAGAGACTTGATGTTTGTAGTCTCTGACAGTAAACACAATCCTCAGTGATTCATTTATTCTGATTTGTTTTCATGGATTGGTTCGACTGGTCTATGGCTTGACATCTAGATACCGAGAGATCCATACAATGACATGTGATAACCTTAATGGACAACTCCCCTTTTTTTCTTCTAACCTCCCCACCTCAAGATGAAAGACGGGATGATCTATTCATGTTGAATTAACCCTGCAATACAGATAATATCAGCTTCATCATTAGATAGCCAGTGTTGTTGTTGGTGTGTATGCAAAGCACGAAAAAGGGCAGAGTCCAGGGCTGTAGCATAGAAGATAAACTTTATTCAAGGATAAATAGACTTTTTTTATGTAAATTATATACAACTTTTTATATCCAGCAGGCTATAATAATAACAACAACAAATCACACAACAAAATAAAACAACTCTGCGTTGCGCTCGTTTGGGTTCTAAGTGTTTCAGTGGGAAAGAGTCTTCAGTTGACAGCTCCTCAGTAGAAATGTGGGTTGTGGATCATGTGATGAGGAGGGCGCATCTGCTGCTGGAGCACCAGCTGCGGGACCGGGAGCGGGTAAAAGGCCGGGCCCGGGTAGTGGGGTCGCTGTCCGGCCATGCTGTGGTACTGAACCGGGGCCAGACGCTGGAACATCACCTGCGGGATTTGGGGAGCGAGGTAATCCTGCACCTCCCGTTTCAGCTTCATCCTCCTGTTCTGGAACCAGGTCCTCACCTGAGAGAAAGCACAGCATACAGTCAGCATCCAGAGCAACAGAATTATCGGTAACTGTTATTACACTCTGTTTGCATTGAGAGGCTCTTCTTACCTGAGTTTCTGTGAGGTTCAGCTTCTGCGCGGTTTTCACTCTCTCTCCAGCATCCAGGTATTTGTGTTTGCTGAAGATCTTTTCCAGTTTGCTGATCTGCTCGGGGGTAAACTTGGTGCGCACGCGGCGCTGCGGTCCGTCCTTCTCCGCGTCGCTGCCCTCGTCCACAGAGATGCAATCAGAGGACGCCGCTTCGCTCTCGTACCCGGAGGAATACCCGCTGATCTCTGAAACTGAAGAGAGGCAGACCGGTTACTGACACTGCTTTGCGTAAAAGACTGAGGCGTTGGTTCAAGGCAGAGAGTTGCAGGCTGCTACTTACGTGGTGAGGGGCAACTTGTTGGATGAAAAGGTGAGCACTGGCTGGTGTACTGCCCGCTGCTCTCCACTGGCTCCATGTGTTCAACGGTCCTTGATGCTTTGGGCTTTGGCTGCAGGTAACCCTTGCCAAAAGTCGGCGGCCGCGGCTGCACCATGCAGGGAATGTGGGGTCTGCAGGTCGGCGCAGTATCCGCAGATGGCGCGATGTGCTGATGGCTCTGGGCCAGCCAATCCACGGAAAAGTATTTCACCATGTTCGCAGTGCTGCTCAATGACCTGGAAATCCACCAAGTGTTAAGGGGGAGAGAGTGTGGTGGCTGCCCCTGGCCCGGGGGTCAGCTTTTATAGGGCCCCGGCCCTCGCTTGCAATTTGCATATGTAGAGGTCCTTGTTAACGCCTGATCGATCCCGATGATTAGGGCTTAATGGCTCGTTATTGAAGTCTTTACATATCCTGTGAGTGTGTGAAGACCTGGCGCCGTCGAGTCTGTGAGAACCCTCCTGAGCTCATACATGTGTCCGCCCCGACTGAAACTCTGCAGAAACAGCTGTATATCTCCTGCAGAGGTGGAGATGTTGCTGCTGCTGCTGCTGCTGCTGCTGCATACAGTAGCACCGGAGGGAAGGTGTCAACACGTTTTCTTTAGGCCTGGCTCAGTTAGGGCTCTCATTTTAAACACAAAAACGTAATTTGTTCATGACTGACCTAACGTGCCCACATGAGTTATCCAACATTGGAATGAAAATCATACGTCATACTGGTTGGAAAGCAACTAAATGTATTTAAAAGGGGAACAGCACACTGTATGCTATTTCCACGACCATGGAAAGCTCAATCGATATTTGTGAACTACTCTTTTTAAAGGCCAGACACCTGAGAAGGAAGCTGTGATGTCATCACGTATCTGCTCCACAGACAATGCATGGCAGAGCAAGAGAATGTTTTGTTTTCCCCTTTTTATACCCAAATGAGCTTTGTTCTGTTCTAGTGTTGTCAGTTGCGAAACAGAAAATGTCTCCATGTACTTAGTGTATAATGTATGTATGATTATATGTAGTGTATTATCTATAACATATTTCCCAAATTCACTGTCTATGGAGTAATTCCATACATTATAATTCATCACATCACAGTCTAGTAGTCTAGTTTTGGGATTTGGCAGAGGGTTGTTCATGTTTACTAATATTTTTGGAGAATAGGAATAACATTTATGAAATTAGAAAATAGGCGGAGTTCCCCTTTAAGTAGGCCACACATTTGATGTATTTGCACTGTACTTCTACTCTACTGTAATGTTGTACTCCACTATATTTATTTCACAACCCTAATTACTCTTCAGATTAAGAGTTTGCACACACAACATGATCAGTTTCTGAAATATAGTGATTTTGTTACAGATTAAACCAACCTCGACCATCTGCAGGAACTGCTTACATATTAATGCATCAGTACTATGACTCCATCAATATTATTATAACAATACCATGGGTTATTCTGCATGGGGAGTACTTTCAGTTTTTGAAAGTAAATGTTGTTGCCAATACATCTGTGCCTTTACTTACTTTGGTTTGGTAATTCTTATTTATTTTTTCATTTCTTAAATTTTTATTTTTTCAAATACTATACTATTTTGCCAAATACTCCGCCTTACCCCATCTCAGCTCATCTTATTTTTAAAATGTTCTACATATATATATATATATATATATATATATAAAAAGTACACAAAAAGTGAAATGCCTTGTACAATCCAGGACTTTTACTTGGAATATCACATGTCTTATAGCGCGGTATTACTTTTGCATAAGTAAAAGATGTGAATACTCCCACCGCTGGGTAATATGACATATATCTTTAGTAATGAAATATTTAAGGAGCAGCTCCACATTTGAGTTCTTAATCCTATGGAGAAAAAAAAAGAAAAGACGAGGACAGCACTCCAATTTTACTTTTTTTATATTTCCACCCAGTCTTCAAGGTCTGATCGTGAGTTGAGCGCGTTGCGTCTTATTTTTAAGTACTTAATCCTAATAATAGCGATCCATGTGTTATACATGGAACATTATCTGTGGTAAATGATACATCTCAGCTCACAGTTGTACTTCAGTGGAGGGGAAACACACACACACACACAGGCAATCCTCGATTGCTCCGTATTGACATGTCTTTTTGATACCCTGGTGATTGCTGGCGCCGGCTACCCAAGAGCCAGCATTTGGCACAGGCGCTTCAAACATTACAGATCAAAGGTATTACAGTAGCAACACAATTACGGCTGATTGTCGGCCCGTTCAAATGCAAATATGCTAAAACAAGAAGGGAGGAAGTTGGAGGGGGGATTTGGTAATCCTTTAATTGACTGCTTCACATACAAAAGGCTGCACATATTAGACATATTAACACTATGTTCGGCGGGTACAGTCACTGTAAAGTAAAGCCACATACACTTGTTCCTTGGTTTACGTAGGATGTCCAGTCCTCTCCACTGTGTTGACATAATGACGGCATCCCATCATGTCCATGACGTGCCAAATACACCGAGAGAGCACTTTTCCACCAGGCAGCGTCTGACCTGTGGGACACGTTGCGCGGCCCTCCTCTGACAGATCTCCGCATGCAGCTGCTCGGGGACAATGCCACTAAACTGATCGTTTAGTTGTATGACAGAGCAGATAAGGGGCTCTGCCTGCGTGTCTCCTTTATCGGTGATCTGTCGCTGTGGAGGCAGGAGTCCCTTCAGCCTTTTGGAGCTCTTTATCTCTGAAGCTTTGAAGATGCGCCCCAATCCCGTTAGATAACAATAAGAAGCGCCCGGGACGTCGCCTTCACACTGCGCCTATTTCCTCAGCTCTGCCTGCGTGGGCTCTGTCTGTCCCAGAGGAGAGCCTGGGAGAAGGGACTGTATTCTAATTTCTGCTGGGCACTAGAGGCTGGATAAAGAAAATCATCCTATAGGTATTTTTTGTTGTTGTTGTAATATGTTGGTGTTGTTTGGAAGTGGAATAACACTCGTGTGTCTTTTAGAACTCACACAGTCAGTACAAAATCAATACATTTGGAATTTCTAGTGTTTTTGTTTAAGCCTTTTCAGGTTGAACGTGGACACGTTTACTGTCCTGGAGACCCCCAGGGCAGCGGGGGAAGAAGTTAATCCTTTATTTAAACGGAGACTCTACAGGTGAATACGGGTAAAGATTTTAGTAATAAATTGAAAATTATTTAAATAAAAATAAATAAATATAGATGTAAATATGTTACAATTATGCATTATCTGATGCTTACTTTTGGGGAATTTAGGAGAAATATACAGACACAAAAAGACAAAGTTAGTAAAAAAATAAACACCTAAATATGTATTTTAGATATTTTCTTTCCATTAGCCTGAAAGAAATTATAGAAGCAAAATAGCCAAACTCTCAAAATCGACCAGAGCATAACAAAACCCAAACATGTGACGCCTTAAGTAAAAGTAGCAATACCACACTGCAGAAATCTAATTATAAGTAACAGTTCTGCATTCATAAGGTTTATTTACTTAATGTACTTTAAAAAAATGCCTCATTGGTCCCTGTGGAATGGCCCCAAAAATTACATCATTGGATTATAATTACAATGCATACACATGTAAGATGCATGTTAAAGCTGGAGCAGGTTTAAGTCGAGCACATTTTTAGTACTTAATTTAAGTACTTGATGTACTTTTGGATAAAGTAATCTATTACAGTGCAGCTTTTAATGACGTGGTTGAAGGTTCTGTATGTAAAATCTTAATCTGTTTAAAGTAGCTACAGCTGCCAGATCGATGTGGTGGAGTAAAAAAGTACAATATTTCCCTCACGTAGCGAAATAGAAGTAAAAAGTAGCATGGAATGAAAATAGTCAAGTAAAGCGTTAGTAAATTGTACTTAAGTGTACTACTTGAGTATATAGTACTCTCCATAACAGGTCAGACACACGCTTAAGTTTCATCACTTTGATACTCCGTGACTTTTTTTCTATTTTCACAAGTGTTGCTTATAAACATGAGTTTGAGATGATAACATGTGTCAGAAGTCCACACTTGCAGAAAATGAGGAATTACATCTGTTTCAGAGACCTCAGCTGTAAAACATGCTTTTATACAGTGGATTTCCACCTCTATCTTTACAGTTGCCAGTATGTTTAGGCAGCACCAGAAGTGTCGACATGACTCATACATTTGATGACCTTCACTTGAACTTGAGCCTTTTGCTTTGAAAATACTCGATACCTTCCTCCAAGCGCAAAGACCTATATCGTTTTAAAGAGTGTGCCATGAATCCATTAAGTTCCCTTCATTTCCGGAATCATCCCTATTATTTTCAAACAAGTCGACACTTAATTACCCAGATCCACTTAGTTGGAACCAATCTGACAGCATCCAATCAAGTTGCAGGAGAGAACCACAAAGCACTAATGTTACGTTACTGACAGACAGCTGGAAAAAAATTATACCAAACATGATATTTTTAGGTACAAAAACGTTAACGTGGTTAACAAACAAAATGTCAGTATGAAAAGTGTTCATACTGGTTGAAATTGGTGAGGACTTGGGACCTGAGGGCAAAAACTTTCTTGTGACTTAAAATAAGTAAAATAATGACTTTGTCCCACCTCTGGGCAGCACTACCCCTCCCAAATTACAAATACGCCCATTTTTGATTCATTTTAGTGAATTATTACAAGTTTGTTTACAAGAGGTCGAATTATTTGACACCAAACATATGCGATATCACTATCTACTGTATTACCAAATACTGTACATTTATTTGTCTCTAAGTGACTATTTGGCAAAAAAGAATAAACATGTTTGTTCACTCACAGCCCATTTCACATACAGACCCCCCCCCATCCAATGTGCAAGCCCAAACATTGAGGAAAATAAAGCCAATGTCAACTAAATACAATGATAATGTCCAAATGTTATGACCGGGCTGTGAAGTGTCTTTGTATATGGGCTGAACATGATGTAACCATCACACCACAGCAAATCCTCCAGCGATAATAATTAAGAGGAGGAAATGCCATAAAGTTAACTATGACGTCGTTACCGTCCTCTTTATATCCCTACAGGAGGAGCTTCAGCTCCTCCCAACACATTCCACCTCCCCTGACAGACGTAACCGACTGTAACCTGCCACACAGCCACTCCATCACGGATATGCTATGACAATAATACACTTTGGCAAGAGAGGGCTTTAAAAAAGCTCATTTATTTGGCTAAATAAAGCAAATCTTCATAGCACGTCACATTCCATCTCCACGGTGTGTTTCACGGCAGAACGCCATGGAGAAAGAGAGAGAGAGAGAGAGAGAGAGAGAGAGAGAGAAGCGCAGGAAAATAGAAAAATAGACATCGACTGAGCATCACACCTCCAATCACATTTTGCACATGGATATCTTGCTATCATTTTCTCTGTGATGGCAAGGTATTGTCATGACAGTGGGCTCGTCCAACTTTTACCTTACAAGCACACTGTTGATATTAAAATGCAGTTATTTCACACTGTGCTGTTTGAATGGGATTAATATTAGATATTAATCTACCGATATAGTCATATAAATCTCATTTGGTAAATAAAAAAACGGAAAGGACGTTGTAGGTTAAGCAAACCATACGACCAATAAACACAAAATAATGCAGCATTTCGTCTTGTTTCTCACAAGTCTAACATATTTCAGCAACATCTAATGAATTTTATTCAAATGTTTGACAAGGCTGGATTAACCTGTTTGGGAGGCCAAGCTAAAAATTAGATGGTGAGATTTCTGAAACCGACAATATGATGTTCGCCCCAAATTCACACAGTAATCGGCCAGGCGTATGGAGGTGAGAGAGGAGCCAGGGTTCGGACATCCCTCTCTGGATCATTCTTTACACAACTCATCTCACTTTTTGTGTGTATAAATGAGTGCAACACTATGAATGTCGTCCAGAAGACATACCGTAATTTCCGGACTACAAGCCGCTACTTTTTTCCCACACTTTGAACCTCGCGGTTTATACAATGACGCGGCTAATTTATGGATTTTTCCCGCTTTCACAAGCTTCATGTCGCCAAAAAACTGAGCACCGTCGCATAATGTGACGTAAATCGAGCGCGCTCAAACTTCCCATTCATTACGGTAATTAACTTTTTTACGAAATTTCTCGGTGTTTCATTCAGTGTTCCAAATGAACCTCTAAAAACATTATGCCAACCTTCAATTGCATTATTAGTTCTTGGAATGTCTTCAGCAGCGGACATTATGAACAGCGGACATTATGAACAGCGGACATTTTAAACAGCGGACATTATGAATGGTCACGATTCTGATTACGGTCATGTTGTCACCCTCATCATGGCAAAGACACGGAGAAAGGCATATGATGCAGCTTTCAAGTTGAAGGCGTTTAAAGGCCTATTTATTTTTGTTCCAAGCCGTGTTTCGTTAAAGCCTGTGTAAAGTTCATTTGTTTCAATGTACCGGTAGGCACCTGCGGCTTATAGACATGTGCGGCTTATTTATGTACAAAATACATATTTTTTAAAAATTCAGTGGGTGCGGCTTATATTCAGATGCGCTGAATAGTCCGGAAATTACGGTAGTTTGAAAGTAGGCCCCGTTATCTCCGTATTTAAAATATTATCGTGTCTTGGACTTCTCTAAGATGGCAGGCTTTTCACTTTGCTAAAGAGTGTGGCTGTCCAGTACAGCTTAAAACATCTTTCCTTCCGATGTGGTCAGATATCGTGGCGTAAGCGCTAGTTTTTTTCTGGCATTACCTGGCCCTAAGAGTCTACAGCCAAGCTAGAAACTCTGAGAGGCTGTACTTAGAAAATCAGTTCTTTGAGCAAAATTCTAACATCAGTATGTTAACGTGCTAACAATGACCATGCAAACATGCTGTTTACCAAGTTCATGAGCTTAGTTTAGCTTGTTAGCACGCTGACACGCTTTACTAGTTAGCAACGGAAGTTGATGAGAATGTCCTTTGAATTGGACGAATTCAAACTTTTGACCTGAAGATGGCGGTGAATGAAAAGTGAAGTGATCACCGGAGTTGTTACAATTTATGCTGAGTGGGACGTGATTATCAGAACCAAATTTCATGACAATCCATCCAAGAGTTGTCGAGACATTTAACTGAAAACTGCAAATGGGAGCTCATGGTCACGCCAGAGGAAGAGTCAAGGGATCATGGAAGTCATTTTGATGCATCCTCAAGGGACCAGGAATATTTGCATGCAATTTCATGAAAATCCATGAAATAGTTGTTGAGATATTTCCGTCTGGACCAAGAAGGTGGACCGACGGACAGATGGACGGACATGGATGTAGTGGTTTATATTCCCAAACAAAGTTACGGTTAATCCTATTACCACATTGCTACGCAGTGAACCTTTTTTGGGGGGTGGGGGTGGTTCTGGGGGTCTCAGGCTCTTGCTGTTGCCACCTTTGCCCATGTTGGTAATCCAGCTTTAATGTTGGACATGTAGTCTGCATTGCTGCCATGTTAATTGTATGAGGCCTTAAAGGCTAAAAATAGAGGGTTAATTCACAAATAATAATTTTTAATATATGAGCTGAGAAAGAATCTCCTAGAAAATTACAAACATTACCCATTACTTCTCTTTGTGGAGAAAAAAAAAGCCTAACTGATTTGTGAGGGAAACTAGCTGTGTAATCTTAAGGGTGGGAGTTATAAAAAGTGTAATATACTGTATTCTAAACTGAATCAGGGGCATTTGACATTGAGTGTACATATGACAGCAGAAAAGGTTTCCCATTTCACATGGCTCTGCAGCCAGTATCACAGAGGCATCTGAGGGTCCAGGCTTGGGCACGGAGCCTCAGACATGAGGTGTTGACCTGGTGGTGGTGACTCGCTCTGGGCTGTGAGATGTGACTGTTGCAGGGCTCATTGGAAAGCGGCCTTAACCCTCCTCAGTGTGTCCTGGATCCTCCGTGTTTGTCGCTCGCTGGACTGCTGGAAGTTGGCATCGTTGTCGCCGGCCAAGAGGTGGGTGTCAGAGGTGGCGAGCCAGGCGATGCGGCGCCGAAGGTAGGCCTGCAAATCCCGATCGGGGCTGTAAGGGTATACAGCCTCCTGGAAGGCGTGGACCTGGCTCACAACCTTTGCTATGCTCCTTGAGCCAAGGACGGATGGATGAAAGGGGAAGAGAGAACAGGAGGAAAAGTGAAAACATGAAACGCATTTATATCTAGGTACAAATTACACTCAAGTTTCCTTCCTGGCAGCATCATCCACTTTGTCTGTGACCTGATTTGAGGAGAGCGGGGATAACCCTGGGTCCACAGTAACCAGCTGTGTCTCTGCCTTTCCCTGCTATATCTCCTGACCCCGGCATCTGGCTGCAGCCAGTAGCCTCTCAGCATCTGGCCCGAAATCTCTTTTCCAATCAAACCCCATCCCACCGGCACCATCTGGTGCAACACTGGCACCCCTACCAACAACCCAAATCCAGCAGCTGTGCCATTACCATCCAACCGCCACTTGTTGTGACCTCAGCATCTGGTCAGCCATATTGAAGTGAAGGAGAAGGACACAGGAAAATGCGTCCTCGTAGCGAGTTGGCCGACTTTGTGGAATACGGATTCTTGGAATTTGGGAAGAGAGCTCATTTTCAGTCGGTGACACTGACTGTTAATATATTGTGTCACTGCAAGGAGAGGTACATCAGACTGATTTTGGTCAGAAGGCATTGGTATTTGTGTGTGTACAAAAATATGATATAACAGAATATACATTGCACGGTCGGGACATATTTGTACTTTTATTGTGGAGCGGATGTTTTTGCCTCTTGCTTGTTTGGATGAGAGGTTAATTTTCATACCATCAAATGGCTGCATGAGGTTCATTAAATCAGACAAACAATCCAGTTTTCCTTGAGATGGACATATTGTTCCAATTAATTAATTATTCCAAATGACATTACTACGAATAAATAACGAAAAAAAAAAAAACTGAATTATAGTTATAACAATGATAATACTATTGATGTCATTTGAAAATAATAAGACCGACACAAGCACAAATCATCTAGTTAAGTGATCATTTGGGAGATGAATTTGATGCGTGAATCGAGAATGATACGTCTGCATGTGGATCTGACTCCCTTTCATTCTCCCTGTCAGTATTAAAGTCATAATACTGTAACCACTTGTCTTGTTAGCAGCCAGATCAGAGGGACTGCAGTGAAAATGAAAATCCTGTTAACATCATCAGAGTGCTAAGATGAGCATCAATGCTCCTGAAATTGAAAAGATTGTCTTTTCATCCGATATCTGCGGTACACGTGCAAATGTAAACTGATCGGGAATTAAAGGTGATACATTTTCTCATTGCCACCGCTGAATCACTTTCAGCTTGCGAGTCTGTGTGTGTGTCATCCTGGCATATTTTCATCTATTTTCTTTCTTTCTTTGCCGCCACTTTAAACCCCTGGCCCAATTTGAAATCACACAACTTTACACGTGCGTTGTTGAGATCTGACCGAAGGCTTGGTTGGAAGCTGGCGTGGTCCGAGAAAGAAAAGTCGATGTGTAGGAAGAGGGCAGGGTCTCTTGTTTGATCTCATTTTGTATTATTAATCTATACATGCACAAGACTGAAATGCATCAAAGTAATGTAGTGAGGTAAAAATCACCACGGATGTTTCGATATAGCGTTGTTGTTGTTAAGCGAGGCCCCCATTCATTCAAGACTTTTCTCCGTTTTTTTCTTCTTCTTTCAATTCTCTGTTCACCACGGAGGCATGCGAGAAAAAAAAAAAGGGTTTCTTCAAGAATTCTAAGTAACGCAGGGAGAGTAATAGATACACACGTGGTCATTCTGTGGGCAAATGAATTCTTGAAGGCCAATAGCAGCTTATTGAAGATCTAAAGATGATCCGGATTTCCCCCCTCACCTGAGCTTGGTCCACTTGTAAGCTCCAGTAGTGAGTGTGAATGCTCCGATCTCCAGCTGCTGGACGTGCATGGCCAGGATGTGCGCCGACGGCAGGGTGGGCCTCCTCCTCGTGTGGTCTGCCCCCATCAGACACAGGTCGTCACTCTTCAGAAACACCTGAATATGTAAACACAGTAAACACATCAATTCTTACTGGACTAGAACATTTCCAATCGCACCAAAAAGTCTCTGGTGCTTGAAAGCAGTAATGAGCATGTCCGATAATGGATCAAAAGACTTTAGATTTCGTTCTTTTAAAACAAATTTAAACTCTTTACATTTCAATGCCAAGCGAGCAAAGCACAAGCCTAACAGGGAAGCTGGCAAGAGAGCGAGGCATGTTGTTAGACGCATCAGGTTCTATCGGGGGTCACTTTCAGAAGCAGAGCCAGCTGTAAGCTCTCAGCACACAGGCGAGTTGCTTGGAGCTGTTTTTCTATTGATTTGTTTGCCCTGCAGCCTAGTTTCACAATATGTGACCAGCCTAGCCTTCAGTTACAAACAACATATGTGTGTGCTTGCTGAAACACACCTACACACACCTGCACAGCTCGTAGCTCCTCCAGGATCTCGCACACCTTGGAAGACAGATGTTTCCAAGCCTGTTGGCAAGAGAGGAGGAAGTTTTATCAAGAAGCACCAAAAGGAAGATTAATTATACCCCAGCTTCAATGCAACACAAGAGTCTTATATATTCTCAATACCGGTGTCTTTTGCGTGTGTGTTTTTTAAATTTTTTTTTAAATGACTCGCATTCATGGGCCACAGTCCTCCTCACTGCGCTCACACTTTCTACATCTTATTCGAATGCATTGATGCAAATTTCTCATTTGTGAAACTAATTAAACAGCACACAATTCTATCACAGCTGAAGAAAAAAACATTTAGCTGGAGGGCATCGGACTTATTGCAGAAAGAGTTTGCATGAGGAGGGATTTATGAGATGCAGCCTTACTGGTAATTGCCTGACAATCACGTTCTCCAGACCTCCGAGGACCTGCATGGCGGTGGCAAAGTTCCTTGATTCGTAGCAGTGTTTTCCTATCCACAGATACTTGGTCAGCAAAGCAACTTGTGTCTGCAAAAGAGGAGAACTTGCAATGGGAAAAAAAAAATCCCCAGCTGAACAAGGCAAAATGCAAAAAAAAAAAAACCTGGCAGTGTTTTTTTTATTTTATATATAAGTCATTATATGAATGAAAAACAGTAGTCCCATGTCACAAAAGACTAAATATAGTATGATAAGAAAATGGCTGTATCTAGGAATTTACATGGAGCACAATCAAGTGTTGGGTATCTATGAACTCGCAACAAGTTGACTATCAAAGATATGTCGTATATACAGTGTTACAAAAAAAAATCACATTGGAAGACATTTAATAAACACAATTTTTCCTAATTTTCTTAAAAACCCTGACTTTGACTACTGATAAAAGTGTGTGATTTTTCATGTGATCTAAAAATGTCAAAGCGGTCCCGTTAGATACTTGTCCAAAGTTTGTCCGTACCAGATTCAAAGACTGCGGACCAATCAGAACAAATGCTGTGGCATTTTTACTCATCGTTCTAAATATAGCCTTTGGGCAGCAACGGGTTACTAAATAACTGTTTCGGGGTTTCGGACCCATATGTTCAGTTCCCAACTGTTTATAAACCATTCAACCATGAGACTAGAGAAGCATCACATATGGGGGAAGTCTGCGAGTGACATGAGAGTCCGTGTCCGATGAGAAATCAAAGCGCAGGCTGTGACAGTAATGGCTGCCTTTGTTTTTTTATTTTGTTTTAATTTCCCAGCTACTATTTCATTCATGAGTTATGTGTCCTCCCACCTTGACAGAGTCACAGATGACTATTTCAGCAGAGATCCAGTTAGCAACACTGTCAGCATATGTGAGCAGCTGCTGGAGGAAGCTGTCTGGTGGCGTCTCATCACAGACGAGTAGACTGCTGCCCTCTGCTGGCGGGACAGGCTGGGACACGTTCCTGGTGGGGTGGGGGGGTACAGAGATGGAGGAACTTTTTTTAATACATAAAAACTACTTCATCACCAGAAATCAACCGTCAGAAATGTTTCAAATTGATTAATTGTTTTTCATTTGTTCATCAAGCAACTATGGCAAACATGCCTCGTTTCTTTCTTTTCTTTTTTGCCTTTTGGAAATAGTAATAGGTATTTCTCACATTTCTCGTTGAACTAAACAGCAGATAAAAACAATAACAATAACCACAACAGCAACACTTTCACACATTATTCTACAGTACAAATGACAGAATCCATTATATTAAACCACATTTCATGCTTTTTGTTCATTTAAAAATAATTTAATGAATTAATTATGAATATGAATATATAATGAGGGGAGAAGTCATCCCCCCCTCATCAGTAAGTGAGGACTAAAAGAGGAAAAAGCAGCTATATAATAAAAACAGTTTGACTTCCGAGGCTACTTGTGGATGATATTATTTGGGTACTACTTTCTATGACGTTTATGTCTATAATGCATTATAAACGTACTTATAATGCGTTATAATCTGCTTAAAGCACTGCATAATTGTTCTAAGCATTCACAAGTATTCATAATGCTTTATAACAATGATCATAAAACACTAAAAAGCATTTTATAATGGTCAAGCATCATAATACTTCATATGGTAATCTTTGTACAATGAATTATATGATGTGGTTGTTCTGAGTGGTCACTGAGTGCTTTTAGATGAAGTATTGGCAGATGTAAGACATTATTAAAAGGAAACGATGAGAATTATGATAACACGTATAACACATTATATAAATATATGTACAGTATATATATTTATATCAATATATGTATATATATATATTTATATCAATATATGTATATATATATTTATATCAATATATGTATATATATATTTATATAATTATATGTATATTGACACGCATGTCACCATGTAAACCTCATAATGTGCAGAAGGGGAAAAATATACTGTACGGACAGGTGACAAACTACAAGGGAAAAACCCCGCAGAATGAATAAGCGGAGAAAGAAAAGGAGGATATGAATGTTTCCATACGGGACACAAGGGCTTAATAAATAGAAATGATGCAAATCATATGCTATGGCCTTCAGAGTCACTGGCTCTCAACCCAAGTGAACGCTTATGGCAGAATTAGGAGCGACGCTCTCCGGCCGCCATCATCAAAACACCAAATGGGGGAATAATGGCATTCATCTGAAAATGTAAGCTGAGGAGCACTGAACACTTTCTAGTTTATCCTTCCAATGTATCACCCATTCGTAAGTCACACGTCGTGTAAGGCTGGAACATTACACTTACTTGTTCGGGGCCGAAACTTTGTCTCTGACTCCTTGCATTCTGGAGTTGAGGAAATGAACCGGATGACATCCTTGGAACATGTCCTTCAATACAAAAGGTATAACCTCAGTATTAGATCAGCAGTTCACCTCACCCATCAGGGTCTTACGATGCATTCACAGAGGCGTGTCTCCCTCTAGTGGTGAAAAGAGACAACAGCAACTTGAGTGCAGGGCGGCTTGAGTGGACCTGAGTACCTGCTGCAGGAGGGTGAGCTGCTGGGTTATGTGCTGTGCGCTGCATTCGTTCTTGCTGAAGGGGAGTCGCTCCTCGCTGTGCAGGCAGACGTTGGAGAGGTCATGCGCCGGGGCGCTGTAGCAAGGCAGAGGCAGGGCCATAGCGATGGAGAAGGCCTTGTCTTTGGGCAGGGATGCGGAGGGCTCCGCTACTCTGGAGAATCTCCACTGAAGAGTTGAGTGAGAGACGTGACAAGAGAGGACGAATGCTCTGAATGACGTGAGCACAGGTGTAGCCAAGCTGTGAACAAGCTGTCCGGTCCAGTTCGTCAAAGTCCAAGGTGATGTCTTTAAGAGCCTTTTCACACCTCGAAGGTTTGTGTTTTTTTGTCACACCGTATACATTTGATCCAGTTAGTTTTGATTTCACATTTATGAGAGCGCAATATAGAACTACACATCACCTCCGTGAGCTGGGTCTCCCTATACTTGCAGTTGATTGGTTTGCAGACCGGCTCTCTCTCTCTCCCTTCCCTCTCTCTCTCTCTCTCCCTCTCCCTCTCTCTCCTCCCTCGCTCTCCCTCTCTCTCTCGCTCTCCCTCTCTCTCTCGCTCCCTCGCTCTCCCTCTCTCTCTATCTCCCTCTCTCTCTCTCTCTCTCCCTCTCTCTGTCTCTCTCTCTCTCTCGCTCCCTCTCTCTCTCTCTGTCTCTCTCTCTCTCTCTCTCGCTCCCTCGCTCTCCCTCTCTCTCTCTCTCCCTCTCTCTCTCTCTCTCTCTCTCTCCCTCTCTCTCTCTCTCTCTCTCTCTCTCCATGGCATGACGACAGCCGGCCGGAACTTCCTGTAATTTGTCCGAAAGTCCAAACCATCCCAAAAATGTTTTCCGCTTTTCATCAGACCAAGGTTCGGCTGTGTGGTCCGGGATAGGTTTCACACCTGTAATTAAGGTAACGAATAAACTAAAAAAGTCTGGAAGTCCGGACTATGCAAAGTAGGTGTGAAAGGGCCCTAAATGTCTTGTTTGGTCAGTCCAAAACAAAAAAGTCCAGTTTAATATGATATGAAAACAGAGGAATACAGGAAATCTCCATATTTGACAGGCTGAAAACAGTATTTTCTGCCTCTAGAATATGGAGATTTCAGATAATCATGTCCTAATCTAATCAACAAGGGCTGAACTCACTGCATCAAACCGCAAAAGTATAAATATCATAAACGTATTGTACGGACCACTACAGATAACCTTAACAGATTAGGAAGAACAGAGTTTCAGTTTTTTGTTGTTTTTTTTAGATTCGATGGCAGAGGTAAGCACACAATAACTTGTCAACCATATTTTTTTACTGACCTTTCTCCCAAGATCCTCAGCAGATGAATGCACGCACATTAAATCATCATCTTCCTCGAGGCTGATGAGGTTTTCTCTTCCTTGGCTCCAAGTCGTACAGGGAGGGTTGTGGAGAGCAGCGAGAAAGGCCTCTCCTCGGCTGTCTGCAGGAATCACCTGAGGGACAGAAGCACACCATGAGGCGACCAAAATTAACATAGACATTGTATGTTTCGCCCCTCTCCCACATATACATGCTAATTTAGGTGGAAAGTAGTACGTAAAGAGAAAAATAACTGTGACATGATCAATCAGTGTTTAACAGCCTAAATTGCTTTTTGCTCTGCTGTGTCATATATTTATATTTATATTAACACTGGTGATTTGAGTTGTTCAAGCTGAGCATAATAATATCTGTCTTTTGGGAAAAACCCAGAAAAGCCTTCTGTAAGTTGGTGGGTGGAAAACCTCTCTCAATGAAAAAATTAACCTTTGCTTTTAAAGGAAGGCATGATACCTTTTTATAAAATATGGAGTGAAATTCCTACATTTTTTGGAAACTAACTAAGTACGACCTCTTCAAGTTAGTATGAGAGATGTGACAGAATATTCTATGGTAGGCATTGTTCAAATGTATTAACAATATTAGATTAAATATGCCTCTCATATCCATTTAATTCATTTTCATTTAGGTTTTTCATTTATTAACAGTAATGTTTTTTGTTAAGGATTTTTCTTTACATGGTCTATGTCTTTGTTAACTTTATTATCGCTGTTATTATTAATTTTATTTCCGGGTAGCTTTGAGTGAAGATTATTGGCGAGGGGGATACATTTGTGCCTGTCTCGATGTTTTCGAAAAACTGCCCAAAAAAACCACTGCCCAAAAGCCACTCAAAAAAAAAAAGAAGATTGTAATTAACAGAAGAGGAATTGTTCCCTCAATCTTTAGATGGAACATACTGCAAACACTGTGTGATTGACAGGTCATCTCGGTAAAGTGCAGAACAAAGCTCATGTGGTCACCTCAGTAACAAGGAAGCTTTCCAATGTCTCCACAAGGCTGGACTTAGGTGTGAAGTCCACCTGTTTAAAGTCTGTTATCCAGAACTGGAGAAGCTCCAAACTGCGATGGAACATCTTCTCGCCGTCTCCCGACATGTCTGGACCTTGCCTGGCACGAATAACAAACAGAATCAGAATCAGAAATCCTTTGTTAGTCCCACAGCGGGGACATTTACATTGTCACAGCAGAAAGGTAAAAAGAAAGCAATAAAATAAGTGGACACTAAAAAGGAAGTGGAGAATTAAATAAAGGGCACATGCACACAGTAATACGAAACAAAAAATAACAATAACAACAATACAAATAACAATAGATAAGTCAAATGAAGATGTTTGCACACTGTGTGCTATTGCACATGTTTTGCAGTTTACAGAGGAGTCTGGACGGCACTCGTGTTTCGTTCTCGGCACACTGCACTGTACTGCACACAGCTGTTTCTCTATGCAATCACGAGCTGTTGGATGGACAGTACCTGGCAGCGGCGCTGAATCTATCCATTATGAACTGCAGTAACTGCTGGGGAGAGCAGAGGAAGCGATAGGTGTACAGAAACTGCTGGATGTAGCCCTCCACGGCGGCATTTCTGCGATGAAAAGGAGCATAGTGACACGGAATGTAGTACAACAGGTTGATTTTCAATGACATGTACCTTTAAACGTTCCACTGCGAAAGGAAGGAATATAGTCACCTGTGGAACACAAGAATGCTATGCAGGTCCTTATCCCGGTCAACCAAAAATATTACCAGCATATTTCTTCAAGAACTCTCAGACCATGTGGGAGATGTGATGCCTGCAGGGTCTCCTCCCATTTAGTTGTGCCAAGAACACATTTAAATCGAGGATGTCCCGAGGTGCCTTGAATTACTTTAAATGGCTCCTACCAGTGTGAGGGAGCATCATACAAAAGCATATACAGTATATATATATATATATATAAAGTATAAATGTTTTTTTCATTCAGAGAGCATTTATGTGTAGACGGTTGGGATACTTTTCTATCGACACGATACAACCTTCCATTACTCACAGACTACTTGAGCAGTAATGAAAATAATTTGAGCCCTGAACAGATGCAGGTGTCTGCTAATAAGTTATCAGGTTTTTTTAGAGCACAATTTAGGCGCAATGTTTAGTTATTGTCCAAGATTTCCACCTCCGCGATGGTTGGGACACCTTGTTCTGGACTAAAAAAAATGTATAATAATTTAAATTTAAATTTCTTTTTAACACCTTCTATCTATACAATGTCACTTAATCACACATTTTCTTTTTGGGGAAAAAAAAAAATATATAAATATGTGAAAAAGTATTTTTTCTCATCAATTACTGAGATATGGAATTTGGCTACCTACCAAGAAGGTAGGGCAGCTTGTATGTTAGCTGAGAGCCAAATAAAGTTCATAAACCATACGCAGCGGCTTGTAAAGCTTAAATAATGTGAGTGCACGGTAATAATTAAATCATTCTTAAATGTTAAAATACTCAGATGAGAATTTTAACCAAACTGAAATTGTATAAGGGGAACAAAAGCAGTATTTTGAAAAGCAGCTTGAGGCAGTGGGAATCAAAGGGGGCTACAAAGAATATTGACTGTGTCCCTGTTTCTATCATTGTTGATGTGGTTTCCCATGGCAACAGATACAAATGGGATAGTGAAGTGTCAGATTTCAAGCACAGCAGTGATAGTGTCATTGTTTATAGATCAGAATTAGAGATGGCAATTTCAAATGCTAAAAAAAATTAATGGAGCCACCTACACGACAGGTCTAAACAGAGAGAGCGTGACGGAAAGAGAATGCCAGTGGGGGGGGGGGCAAATAAAACCTAAATGCATTTTGTACTGTATTTGGAGAAATAAGGTTAACTGAAAGATAATGCATTGTTAAGCCTAATAGTAACGGCACAACAGGTGTCTCTACACACAGTAAACTCACTCAGGTGCACAGATGGATATATTAAAGTGTAGTTATGGTGATGTTCCATGTTTGTCTCGTTATCATCAAATTCTCTTTGTAGCCGAAACCTGATAGAGATCCATGGTTGTCCAAAATTGATTAGAAACAAATCAATGAGCAGCGCTGTTGCTCATTGAGTGACGTGTTCCTTTATTACTACAAACATGGGGCCTGAGGATAAGTGCCTCGAGGGTAGGGAAGTCAGAAAGTGTTGAGACGGATCAATATATTGTTGGTTTTTGTCTTTTCATGGGATTTCGGGTCTACAGCCGCGCTCGCAGATCTGTGAGGTGGTACTGAGGCACAGCGGTGCTTTGAGCTTTGGCAGAAGTTGTGGATAGCACCTGGTTCCTTTTTCTGGTGCCACCTCGGCCAGGGTTCAATGCGAGCTGGGCCGATACTAAAAGGTGGACTTAAAACATTGCAGACCACTGATTGGCCAGAGAGAATCATCACAAGAATCGTCCGACAAGGGACATCCTGCACAAACCCGACATTTTCTTTCATCTCTCGCCCCAGATTGACCTAGAATCACTTTATCAAATTAGACATTTGTGTGAAATTGTCATACAATTGATGAAGTGCCATAAAATGACATGATCCAGAAAGAGAACACACTGTAGTTAGGTCTTTGAGAGGATCTACCTTCCCCCGTATTGTGGTGGTAAAAAAATGTATGTCAAAAAAAACATGATAATGTTTCGGCCTAGTGGGCTCCATCCAAGCATGAAGGAAAACTGGAAGTCGTGTCATATAACTTGAATGGCACTCAGTTAGCGCAGACCTCCTCCAAGTGCTCCTCGGAGGGTCCAATTTCCCGGATTGAAAAGACGTTCTTCAGACCTCCCGCGTGTTCATTAGCTTTAAGTCGTAATGTGGAAACAACACGGACGCGACAGAGAAAATATTGCGTTTTTTCATCACGTCGAAACATGAGTTGTTATTCTGACTTGAGAGGGCGTTCACATGAATTTTCCCCAGTTGGTAACTAATTTTTCTCGTTATTCCGACACCACATGAATGCACAAAGGCCATATTTTTGCAATGTTAACGCAAGTTAAGATTTGGATCTGCTCCTATAAATTAATGTTTTTTTCCCCCTGAGCCCATGCTACACCCTTCCACCAAGTTTCATGAAAATCGGAGTGGTCGTTTTTCCATAATCTGGTTGACAACCAAACAGCCAAACAGAGCAGAACAGACCAAACAAACAGACAAGCCGAAAACATAACTTCCTCGTTTATAGCAAATCATCCTGAGGTGGACATGAATATCGGTACTAAAATCATGGCAATCCATCCAAAGGTTTTTGAGACATTGCGCTCAAAACCGCAGAGATGTTTTGCAGGAGTAATGTTTAGCATGTTCACCGTCTTAGCGTACATTTGCTAGTTAGCGCTGAACTGGACAGTGGAGATTGATGACAATGTCTATTAGTTCTGCAGGCATTTGGTCATGAAAACAAACATCAAACAAAGTGAAATGTCGACCTGCTGGTGAGATGAAAGTCAGGGTAGGCTTCGTCTTCTGGGGACTATCAACGTTTGCTAAAACAAATGCCATGGCAACCATTGGATACTTGTTGAGATATTTCAGTTTTAGCCCTGCTGCTTTATTTAAAGGGAAAACAAGTCTGTTGCACAAACTGTAACATCAAGGGCCTTCCTCAGTGTCTTGTTGTAATTTGGTAATTGTCTGACCCGAGTCCTTGTGAAAAGCCTTTGTTGGACGGCTCAAAAGCGGCAGGCAAGTTATAAAAGAACAAAGAAAACGGATCACACAGGCTGCACAGCACTTTGAGACATTACCACAACTACATGACCTCAGGACTTGGCATGAGGAAAGCGACGGAGAGCATGAGCCTGTCTCATCGTACGGTACATGGACATGTCGGCGATCATCTTCACGCTTATTGACTGATCATCCACAGCTCTGAAACCCTCATTAATAATACCTGGCGTAGAGGTAAGCCATGAGGCCCAGAGGAGACCCAGCTTGCAGAGTGCTCTTCCCTTTGCTGGTAGTAAAGCTCAGAACAGACGGGTCCTCAGAGGACTGGAGGTCCAAAGAGCCAGGTCCACAGAGAGCTAAGGAAGGGAGTAATGACGCTTCCAAACCCCACTGGTCCGCACTCAGAATCTGTAGAAGTACAAGAAATCATATCAAAAGATAGAAGAGGTAGGTCTGTAGGAACTGAATGAGGAATAGCAGTGTTGGCATTCGTAGTACTTTTGTGAGTACCTCAAGGTATTTCTTCACGAAATCCAAGAAGACCACTTTGGATCGGAGTTCCTCAAACTGGGACTTGAGTTTGGACAGCATCGGTTTGTTGTCAGAACCTTTGAGAGACATACACTGTGTTATAGATCACACTGGAAGCGCACACATGGCATCTCTGTGCGCTAACAGCAAAATGAAATGGGCACCTTTGGTTTTTCTCTCTTGTTGAATCAGCTTCTGGTAGAAATTTCTCATTTTCTTTAGATTTCTTGTTTCAATCATCAGCTGCTGCTGCAGTTCCTGTAAAAGGAAATAGGGCGAACTCACACACAAGGCCCTAAAATAACACATGCCTTTCACAGAAAGAACACTTTGGTTGTTTCTCTCTTCACTGGGGCAACAGAAAGAGAAGGCGCGGCAGCACGGCTCTTAAGGTGCGGCATTAGCGGCTGCACAAACCTTCTGAAGAAGCAGTGGTGCCATCAAAGTGTGCAAACACAAAGACTACAGATTAATATTCTGTCACATGACAGTGACTTCTTTTGCCAGGGGCCAAGTTCAAATATTATTATTCAGATCCAGTTTGGGGAGAATAATATGCCAATTATCTTAAAGTCCCCCACACGTTCTCGTCCTATTTACCCCAAAGCCTGACTGTGTCCCACTTCATTATAGATAGGAAAATAATTCCTGCAGTTATTCATAAAACCCGGATCCCTGAGTAAAACTAGGAAGCATTGAAAAAGGCACTTGGCTGAAACATAATGGACAAAATGCACAAAGAATGGAAATGAAAACACAAAATCAAAACCTGCAGTTTATCACCGTAAAGTAATAAAACACCAAAAAATTATTTCAGATAATATTTAGATCGGAATATACAAAGAACCTCCTTTTTTTTTGAGCTGAAAAAACCTGAGAGAACATGACATGACCAGCTTTGCATTGGTCGAAACAACTCTCCCTCCGATAAATACAACATGCATTGCATGGAAACACACTTTATCATCTACATCTCGTTGTGTTGGTGTGATAGAATCTGATGAATAAATCATGCCTTCTGCCGTTTGTTCAGATACATACGAGTTAAGGTCAAATATGACTCAGTGGCAGTGAGCTACCCACCTGTGTTTTCACATCCAGACATGGTGATTCTGTGTGCTGCCCCAGATTCACTGCATACTGGATAACCTCTGGACTAAAACAGTCTTGTCCAAAGAAAGCCAAGGCCCAGGCCGGGCTGGAGCTGAGGCCCGGCCCCTCCGCTCTGGAGCTGGGGGAGAGCAGTCGCTCCGACACCAGCGAGTCACTGTCCTCCATGTCCTCGGAGCAGTCGGGGCTCATCTGCTCGTCGTGGGCGCCCGTCAGCCCTTCCTCTCTCCCCGATGGAGAATCGGCTTCAGAGGGCCTTTCATCGCCGCCCCCCGCTGAATGATCTCCTCCCTCCATGACCCCCGCGTCCGAACTGTCAGCGCTCACGACTCGACCAGTAAACAGGGACGGTGGCAGAGAGAAGAGAAAGGGAAAGAGAGAGGGACAGGACTGAATCACATGGAGAGGAAAAAAGAAAAGAAAGAGACTGAATTTGAAGAAAGAAAAAAAAAAAAAAACACAAGGAGAGATGCAGAGGTTGTGCTGGGGGTATTTACTGCTAACCCTGTCACGGGTTCACAATGAACCCACTGTTTAAAAGATGAGCAAGTTTAACTTCTAACTGCTGCTATCTCTGTGTCTCAAGCATCTTGTAATAGCCTGTTTGTAATCAGGACCACATGTCCAGCATATTCAAATAGCACAACAAAAGCAGATGCAAGGGTGTGTTTGTGAATGTCATTGGCCAGGAATGAGTCCCAGAGGAGAGGGGGGGGGGAATCTTTAGAGTTAGCTAGCATGCCTTGGACTCGCATCAATGTAATTGAATCTTAAGAACAGAATCCAGCAGCCAGTCACAGCTCTCATGACTTCAGTCAGCAGCCAAGTTAAGTGAAATACATCAAAACATTGCAGATGGGTTGGGGTTCAATAGTATTAAAAAATAAAAAATAAAAATAAAAAAACAACAACATGAAACAAGTATGGAATTTACATATCAAATTCCAATTCTCAAAAGGATTGCTTGAGGGGGAGACAATTTCTGAGTAAAAAAAAAACAAACATTTTGTATCGTACGGGTGGAATGTCAGTAAGTGTGATTACTGTAGGTACACATTTGAGGTACTTGGGTAAAAGCAAAAAGCATTTCCTATTCACCATTTCTACTTTTAAGACTACAAGACATACTCTCTGGTAGACTGCATGCACTGGTCATGTGTTGGACTTCGATTACAGGATGTTTATTAAAATCACATCAGTCAAAGACAATGGGACAGACAGCCACTTGTAACTAGATCGAAGGGTTATCAACCGTTGATTGAATAGTGATAAATAGTGAATGACTTCTGTGACTTGTTAGAAAGTTAATGTAATGTGCATTATATTTCTTAATTAAATCACTGCTTTACACTCATCAAATGTTTTATTTCTGAGTGCTTATCTGTAAAATTGCACTTCCACTCCACTCAATTGCACTGGTACTTAGCAAAAGCATAATGAAGAATGAAATGGAAATACTCAACTACAATTCAGAGGGGCATGTTGTACTTTTTACTGCGTTCATCTGACAGCTTTAGTTATCAACTATTTTACAGACAAAGATTTGACGTGCAAGTAATTCGACCAAGATATGATGCACTTTTATAGATTGACCTACCCAACAGCATATCCCACCAGACCCTTTAGATGAAAACAGTCATTTTATTGTGTGACTTTGTTGAATCCAAACTAACTCTTTAAAACACCAAAGTCACACAACAAAACAAACAAAGTGAATGATCAAGGCAGCGGTGGAGTAGCAACTTCCGTGTTCTGCAAGATCAATGACTTGTTTTTTGTTAAAGGAGTCTGGTGGCTTTGAAGAGAGCATAGATAACGGCTTTAGTTCACCGACAAAAAAGGATGCTGTGTGACAGCAAGGTAAAGTCAAACTATTCTAAATATAGCGTACACTCAAAACCAATATTGACTTTTCTTTAGGTTGCTAAAATACATTTGGCTGCTACCCCCTCCACAGCAGCACATTGCTTTGCTTCCGTGCGGTAACTCCTGTCTGCTTCTGCGAACAGGGGGCGTGCCGACCGTCATCTACTGCATGCACTGACTATACAGTACATACATAAATAGCTCAAACAAATCACTTTCAAAACATTCAAACTATCCCTTTAAGAAAAAAATGTCAAATAAATACCTCAACCACTGCGATGCAGTTACCAAACTGCTTTCATCAAGTTTGTATTACAAAGGGTATAAATGAAGGCCTCTTTGAGTTTTAAACTTAGGTTTTTCCAAACAAATCCCAGTTTTGTGTCAGCTGACTACCTGCTCTACACTTTTAGATGAAGACATCTGTATATTTCATAAACTTGAAACAGGCTATTGAAACTCAAACCAACAGATGTACATATTTCCCCATGACCAAGTTATTTTGAAGTCATTACGACATGGATTAGATTTTTGCCAAAAAAAAAAAAAAAGTAAGAGTATCCAAGTCTTTCTCCTACCTTGACAGATGCAGCATTGACTCTCCTCTGATCTTAATTCAAAATCTTCACACGCCGCCTCATATTCTCCATGACGGGGCCGGGCCTCAGATCCTTCCCAAGAATCCACAGCAGCGGGACCGGACGTGTGAACGTTCCCATTCAGGTCGAGACAACCATGCAGGTAAACGTCTCTCTTCCCTCCGCAGACAGTGGCTATCAAGGGCGGGGTAAGGCCTGCCCTTTTCACAGCCTTTGATGGAGGCTGCTCATCAGAGCCGCTGCAGAAGGTGCAGAGGAGGGAGAAAACACACAGTTTAAAAGCCAGGCACAATAAGCACACGTGTAAAGAACGATGACAATCACATGCATTTAAGGATAAATAAAAAAGACAATTGGAAGATAGACGGACAGACAGACAGACAGACAGGCAGACTTAATTATACCTAGTGGAAAATATGTCTTGGACACAGCGCAACAAATAAAAAGAGCCTCTAAGATAAAAATCTAATATGAAAACACAGAAGACCCACACGGTCCCCCACAGCAGCCATCACAAAGGACCGAACAAAAAGCCATCGCAAGACTTAGTCGCAGGTCCTGCAGCGTGTCACTCACAACTTACATCAAAATGTACTTGCACTCGGACCAGACACCCTCCTCTCCATCAGCCGATGAAGGGGCTACAGTCCTCCCTCTATAGAGGAACTAGAACAGTCCGAAAAAAAGAACCCCTCCACAGCTGAGCCACTGCCCGAGGAAGAGTCCATCTCTATGCAAAGCTGTGATGTCTCCCTACCACAGCACATTAAAAGGCTCTCTCCACATGTTGCCCTGAGCATAAGAGCATTGGCAACGGCTGGATAAAAAGATGTCTGCGAGAACAGACGGACAGATTGACCCCCCCCCCGCACACACACACACACACACACACACACACACACACACTTCAGTGCTACTCAGCAACAATGCAGAAGAGGCAAACATATCAGTTACCATAGGGACCATTTAAGTGTATGTATGAAGTGCATATTGCATTATGAGAAGGAGGAGAGGTCATGCTCAGCGAGGGCTGCATGATTCTATTCTTTAGAACCCAAAAAAAGAATACAAACAAAATCTGACCACAAGATGCCCATTTCCCTGTTTAGACGGAAGTACTGGCTCTTTTATTGTTAAGAAGATATCCTTTTTCAATTTAGGGTAATTATTCTAACACCAAAGCTGATCTCTTTAACTCATAATGTAAGCTAACTGTGCCGATTGGATTCATTAGCAAGCACACCACCTGACAAACGTTCATTTATTTTACGAAAAACTGACTGAAATATCTATATCTCTGAACATCACTGTAGGTGGCTGAATTTAACATTTCCCATGTTGTAATATATCAATATATTATACTGGAACTACCACAACTATGGCGTTGTGATGCGTTGTCACTATTTAAATCGCTTTTGTAGTTGATTTTGAAAACATGTCACTTCCACACGGGCGTTGAAAACACTGCATTGGCATTATCAGGTACAGGTAGATAATTCATTCATTCATTCATGGATAATTCATTATATGATAATATTCATATAATATACATATATGAATCAGGGCTGTGACATTAGGTTTCCACTTTTGAGAACCTGGAAGCAGAGAATGTTTATCATCTAGAGATCGCCATTTTTTGCCGCCGATACCGATTGCTGACCGCCAATCAGCGATTGTTTTTGTTGTTGTTTTGTTTCGTTATAGCAGCTGGTATACGAGGCTCCAGACTAACATTTTTTTTACCACAATCCCGAAAAATAATTTCAGCCATCTGGAAGTCAGAACAAACTGTCAAAAATTCTAAATGTTATCCTTTGACTTTGTTATTGTCAATTGCCAAAAACAACATTTTACAACATTACATTTGATAATGATAATATTATAATTTTATAATTTACACATTTTTACTGAATTGAGGTTGAACGCATCATAATGTCACAAAATGCATGCTCCGTTAACGTTAGCGCGGTTATTTAACCAAGACGGAGTTTGTTGCCCACCGGATGCTAACAGCTAACCTTAACTAGCTCTCCTCCAGGGGATTTTCAACACGGATTTGTTGTTCACAATGTAGCATTATCAAGGGAAAAATAGGGTTGAGAGGGAGGTTACTGAATAAAGAATCAAGACAAGTCAATCTTGTTGCTTTCTTATTGACTAAAAAACTTACGCTACGTGTTCACTTCTTTCTTATATCTGTTACTTATCTGTCTCTCTTTCAAACTCTCAAACCAGAGTTGGTGATTGTTGGAACAGTGGAAAGACGGTTTTGATGAGCTTTATTTTGTTTCTGGAGAGTTGAATGAAGTGTGTTTTTCGACAACCAGTGAGGTAAAACGAGTGTTCTCTGACTGGAGTCTGGCGGCTTGAGGGAGAGCAGATAAATTGTTTTGTACGTTAATAAATTATAAAAACTGTCAAAATCCCTGTCATTTAATCTATTATGAAGCTCTAGCGTATGTTAAGTCGGGAGTCTTAGGCCTGTTGTTTTTCTCTCCTATATCCTGCCTTTTCACTCCTCTTACTCAGACTCATTTATCATTTCTAATTGGTTATCAGCTGTTGACATCGGCTGTCTCATCTACTGGTCTCTTCTATCAATAGCACATCGACAGGCCTACATTGTTAGCCCATCATCTTGCTGCTGTCTCTTTCGAAATATGTCTCTCTCCCTGCCTCAAGTTCATTCATGTCAAGACTTTGTCCTCACAAATCATCCCGTTATAATAAACATGATCTTTTCTTCAGTCGATTGTCTGCCCTGATTGAATATATATTCACTTCAACATGTGTCACATAGCATTGCAGCAGAAAAGGGGGCAACATTTCCATCACAAAAGCCAGATGTTAGTGGGTGTTTTTTTTTGTCCAGTGGGAAAGGGGCTAGAGTAAACACTCTTGAAGAGAGCAGTGGACCAAAGCAACAAGCTGTGTCACTGGCACTAGCACTTTCCTTTGTGTGGTCGAAATTAAGAAAGAAATTTTGGCTTTTTGTCCTATCTCAGTTGGTTCAGAAATTGGAAAGAAATACACACGCGTTTGAAGTCCTACTCACGGTGTGGATGGGCTGTAGTTCACCAGGCAGTGCAGTACACCCAGCAAGTCGTCTTCCCAGTACAGATGTCTGAACCTTTCCTTCACAACACTGGCAAACGTGTGGTACTGGAGGTCCTTCAAAGAGAAGATGTACTCCCCTCGGAAAAAAAGAAAAAGTCGATTTTCTAAATGCTTAAGTGTGAACAACTCAAGGCAGGATGACAGAGAGGGTCATTAAAGAAATGCCTGCAGTAAAGGAGATAGCTGGTGTTCAAGGAACATTATTCAGATTTTTAAACTTCTTAGACATAGGAGTGTCTGTTCTCTGTAACACTGCAGCTGTTCAGTTTACTGCTGTACAAGTAAACCCTGGTTGGAAATCACTGCACAATGCACCGATTAGGGTTGTCCTCGACTTGTCCCTGAAGTCGAATCTGATTGGTCAAGTCATGCCCATCGACAACTGATCGTAGACTTATTCTTTTCTTTTGTGTCTTTTTTTTCTTATCAATCCCCCCCTCTGTTCAAGCTTTATTTATCTATATAAAAAGAGCAAAAACAACTAAACGATTGACCAAGATACGCGTTACTATGTTCTGGCTGTTGAAGACAAAGCTCTTTGTCGTGCGTAGGGGCTAAGTGTGTGTGTTGTACGCGCTAATTACGCTATTACTAAGTGTGGAATTATCCTTTGTTTCGTAAACACATTTTCCCGATGATTCGACTTTGAGTCAGATAGTACAGATATAGATACAGTAGGGTTTTCATCATTGCTGCTAAAGCAAATGAAGTGATAATGAAATTAGATGATCTAAAGATACATACCCATGGTGATGTCCTCTTCATGTCCATTGTCCAAATACCCATCAAGTGAAAACTCTCCCTTGAGCAGGTCAATCACCTCCTGTAGGGCAGGGTGGACTTTAGTGGAGATGGACTGTGAAGGAGACTGTTTCTCACCTTGTAATCCGGGATTTGTTTGTCCATCGTAAACTATGGGCACACTGTGCTCCAGGGAACTGTCAGAAGTGATGGAGCTGCCATTAAAATAGGATGCTGGTTGGCCATAAACCTGGGGTCCAGGCCTCACTGGCATATTCAGACAGTTAATAAATAGACCATCAGTGCTCTCAGGAAGTGTGGTTAGTCCCTGTAAAGGCTGTGGCACCTTTGAGAGATTTATATCCAACCCGAGGAGAGACTTGGGAGCCCTAACCTGCACAGGCACTAAGGAAAGATGTCCTGTTGTGGGATCTTGACGAAAGAGGTAATTGTTGAAAACACCACAACCACTGAGGTTAGCGGATAATGGCGGAGGAAGAGAGACCTCAAGACAGGAAATATCAGGGAGAGTAGAAGTAGAGTAGACCAGCATCTTGTCGCTGAAGGTTTCGGTTACGACTCCCCGATTAATAGGCAACTCCTGTGTATGTAGTTTGGGTTCAGTCTGTGTAGGAAATGAGTACTCAGAGTGTGAAGTGAAATCGTGGCCCCTTTCCTTGATGTGTTCACTGCGTTTTGTGAATCCATCCACTGTCCTGTAAAATAAACAATCCCTAATAAGCTTTTTTTTCAGTTGTTTAGATTGGCTGAAATGTTCAATATAATTTAATGACTAAAAAAAGGACATTTGACACAGGACCAAGACTAAATAAAAAAAAAATGGCTGACAAAATTAAGAGGGGAAACATTTTGACTAAAAGTTGACTAAAATCGAATTTCTTCGACTAAAACTGGACTAAAACGTTTTGAGTTGTTGGCGAGTAAAATAGCTTCCATAAATAACACTGGTTGTAGTCAGCAGCCAAATAGCGTAGCACATTACTGATGAACACTTCTAACTGTGTTCTCAAAGTCTCTCACCGTCTCCATCACCAGCATAACATTCTACTGTTGCTGGAACCATTAAAACTAATAATTTAAACAGGAAACTTCAAGACTTGAAGCATGAGAAAACAGCTAGCCTGACTCTGTCCAAAGGTAGCAAAATCCCAGTACCAGGAGGTTCATGTGACACATGACTGCCCCAAAAATACTTTTTTCCCATAAACAATCATAACAAATAGAGTGGTTGTGAAACACTGAGTAAGTGACAAACACCCTGAAGTCACCTTTGGACCGAGCCAGGCTAGCTTTTTCCCACTGCAACTGTTTCCAGTCTTTGTGCTAAGCTAAGCTAACATTATTTTTATTGAACTCAAGCACAATGTCAAAAAATTCTTTAAAATTTTATGAAATTACTTTTACTTAGAAATGTTTTATTTATTTATTTTTTTAAACAAATGCTTCACTGTTATTCTAAAAATCATAAAGTGATAATAGATTTTCTGGAACATCTACCCTTCAATGGCAGCTCCAAGGTGTTGTCTCTCCTCCTCTGGGTACCCTTCATTGGTCAGGATGATGGGGGTGAAGTGCGTCGCAGTGGAAGTGAAGGCATCTGGGAGTCGGTGTTCCTTGATGACTGGATAGCTGTGGGGAACAGGGCCAGGCACAGGAGCCAGTCGGCTCTCAGTGGCCATTGGCACAAAGCCTACACATAGTTACAACAATGCCAGATACAATATCAGTGATATTGTCTCATGCAGTAAACTACACCAAATATGTAAAAATATCAGAAAGACCTGCTTCATAGGAAACCCATAGGGGATTTTTTATTAAAATGATAATGTAAACTTGAATTTTTTTTGTACAACAGTATTACACTTTTCTACATATTTTTGTATTATTTGAGTAAAAATTAAAATGCAATAATCTAATTTAAATTTAAATGTTCACATACTTGGGCCTTTCTGTGACCATATTAAAATGAAAATGGAAAAGCTGTTTGACATTTTTTTTTCAAAGTCTTACCCCATGGTGAAAAATATTCAAATGCTAATTCAAATTTGGAAATTAAAATGCAATATAAACAATGTAACCTGATTTCCCAGTCATGCAAGCAATATTAAAGTCAAAATGAAAATGAAAAAATGCAATTTCCTAACAATTTTAAAATGAAAATAAAGACGGAATTGGACATTTCCTTTTCAAAGACTTAATTTGTGGACAATATACAATGTTAAATACAATTTATAAATTAAAATGCAATATAAACAATGTAGCTTAATTTTACATTTGTCCTAGCATTATTTAAGTCAATTAAGATTTTTTTTTTAAATCTAACCATTTGACAATGAAAACGGCATTTGACATCTCATTTTCAAAGACCTAAACTACTGTACAGTGGACAATATTCAATGCACATACGAGTATCTCAAAATGAAAATGCAAATTGGATTCTTACATTTGAATGTTTACTCAAATAACACATACTGAACATATGTGGAAAAGTATAATCGGCTATGGGCTTCCATACCGCTTCTGTGGCGCGATCTCAGTTAAAAGCCGCGCTCCCTTCTTTACTGAATCTTCATAAACGTTAGATGTCAAAGACGTGACATTTTTAAGGCAAACAAAGGAGGCAGGGTTAGGATTAGGCCTCTTGCAGCCTATTAACAAAACAATTCAAACGTCTTCCTAATGTTTGACACATTCAGTATATAATATACTGAACATTTCGAGGTAAACTTTATTGCATGAGGGTCATCCATACTAAAGGGAAGATGTCCTACCGCTGTTTTGTGCAGACTCTTCACATGAGCTTTGTTGAGTTTCAGTTGCAATAACATCACCTGCAGCGCTGGACTTTGAGGCTGTCTGAAAGAAAACAGAATCGGTTCATTACAATAAAGAGATATCCTTTTTTTCAATGACACAAAACAGAATGGGTGTTAAGAGGATGATCAAGAAAGAAACAAACGTACCCTGCCATTGAGAGTTAAATAATATATATTAAATATGCACAAAATGTAAATGTGTCCATGGAGGAAATAAAGGAAAGTTTACCGGGTGAACTCTGCTGATGAGATCGTTCCACAAAGTCTCAGCATTTGTCCCTTCACTCGATAAGTAGTCACGACAGCTCTAGAACAGATCCACAGTAAAAAAAAAATAAATGTGATGACAGCACAGGACACTTCGCACACTATCACACACAGACATGAATAATGTCAGAATGAATTGTGCCATGAAATAACTGAAGCGTTTTGAAAAATAAAATACATTATGGTATTTTTTAGGTGAATCTATTGTTTGCTAAAATGACACAGCACTTTTACAAATTGAATTCTCTTTATTTAAATGACCAGTGTTTTTCTTTCAAAAAGGATATTTCCTATTAGAAAGGTGCTCCTCTGCGAAGTTGGGCACATTAATATGCAAAAAAATCCAATCAGGCTTTATTTATGGAGAACTTTTCATATAATGAAATGCAATTCAAAGTGCTTTCCAGAGCAAGACATAAAAGACAGAAGGGCAAAGTAAAATAAGTCATTACAACTTGATTGTACAATTACTTTTTTATCGTAGCAAATTTAAGTCGAGCCTGCTGCTATGTCTGCATTATAACAGGGAGCAGAAAACAGAAGGTTGAGACCATAAACTAATTAGGAAAACGTTTATTGAGGTAAAAATCTATTTCATCATTTTCTCATAGACTTCTATACAACCAGACTTTTTTTTTTGCAACCAGTGGAGTCGCCCCCGGCACGATACTAGAAAGAATGCAGGTTTAAGGCACTTCCGCATGAATTGGTTCCACATGGTTGCCGCATGGGAACAATGCATGTTTTTGAAAGAAAATGTTAAAATGAAAATAATACTTTTTTAGCCATGACGATGGTCGGTCTCTCAATGGGCGTCCTCTTTGCCATCTCCAGGAGCAGTCTCTTCAGTTTGCGAGGCAACACCAGTTTTTGATTAGGTGATAAACTGAACTTGGCTGTAGCCCAGAGAATAGCAGCAACCCCATACACACAAACCTGAGCCAAGACAGAAAAGAAAAGAATAGAAGAGGGCCAAAAGTACAACCAAAGCAAAAGATTGATGAAAGTTAGTTTTAAAAATAAATTAAGTCCCATCAGTCAAACCTTCTCAGTCACAATTCCATGATCTTGATATTCAGGAGCAAGATAAAACTCCTCTCGGGATCCTGCAAAGAACACTGAAAGTCAGTTATTGAAGTCAACGAAAGCCTCCAGACACCTCGTATGTTTGGGTAAACAGTGCATGTTCAACATCATCAGCTCAGCAGACTGCAGCAAAGGACACTAAAGTAAACCTACCTATGTTTTTAGGTTTCAAGAAAAGCACTTCTCCTTCGCAGCCCACATGCAGTGTGTCCAGGCATAGATAGGCTAACGGAAAAGAGAGAAATCAGCTGTGCAGAACAATGGCGGGCAACAAAAGTCAAGCCATGTAGAATTGTTTGCGTGGCTTTTGCATTCTCTTTCCACCTGAATGCTCCTGATTCTTAAATGAACAGCTGATACAAAATGTAAAGATACATATACAATAGGACGTGTGCTCTTACATAATATGTTGGGTTCTCATGTTAATATTAAGTACTGATTTCATGCATGTTGGTTCAAATCACCTGGAAAGTCTATGTAGGTCTGCAGTGAGGACAGGCAGGAGTAACACAAAGCCCATAGCTCATTAACTGTCAGCCTCCGTCCACACCGAGTCAGTAACTCTCTCAGAGAGATCCACTGGATAGAAAACAAAGGACAAACCCAGTTTAATAAATTACAGACTTTGGAGCTACAGACTAAGTAGGCCTAATTCGCTCAAATTTGAAGTAATCCCTAACTTGACTTTCTCTAAATCTACTTTGGAAAAGTTTTCTTCAGCAGTGTTTTCACTGAGGGAAGTTTTAACTCGTCCACTTTTGCAGATTGCTTTGGCCCACTACTGCTCTGTACCTCAATGACACTGAACACTTCACTAATTGTAATGCTCATTTCGGCCACAAGAGGCTGAAGTGCAACCACTACTTTTTTTTTTTCACCTGGACAAACTTTTTTTCCCCTCTTGTTTCTCAGATGAAAAAAAATAATAAAGGAATTTAGAATTAACCTGGCAAAACCTTTTTTTCACCTGTTCTTAAGTCATAAACACAGAAGAGAAAACTATTTAGACCAGACTTAGAAAATAGATCTCCAGAATTTCTTTTTTTTCCACTTGCCTCTCAGAGCTACAAATCTGTGATAAGAGACTATAACAACGGGCATAGTTCCTTCTTGTAAATTAAAAAAGAAAGTTTAAGGTCATTCTTGACCTTGGAAAATAACATCACTTTACTGTAATACAGCATATAAAAACAGGAAAAGACGCTTAGTTATTTCACGACATCTAAAATCTAAGACTCATTTCACAATATTGATATAGTATCGATATATTGGCCAGTCCTAGTAAAAATAGTAGACAAAACTTAATCTTAACACAAGGTTCAACAAGTTTTATATTTAGCTCACAAGATGGCAAATGACTCTATGTCAACTAAGCAAACTCAATCTGCTGATGAAGAAGCGATTGAAAATATGGACCTTGAATTAAGACTATTTTGTCAGTCCAACAGCTTTTTAACAGGCTTAACTCGGCTTCTTCTCAAGCTACCACTCATAGCATTTTAGGGAAGACACCATATAAAAAAAAAATAACACTAGTTAATCCAACTGTTCCCATTTCTGATCGGACCTACACCCATAACCTTTTCCTGTTTCTTTATATATATACTCCTATTTACAGATGACAACTTTTTAGCGGGCCATCATAACAGCACAAGACAATACCGGCACTGGTCTAACCTCATCCTGAGATTCTTCATTGAGGCACAGCATGCTTTTGGTCATGTAGTTATTGGGAATGTAGAGTCTGTGGTTGATCAAGCTCGGGTCCTCCGAAGAGTCCTGCTCCATTTCCAGCTCCTGACAGTAAGTGCAGGAAGACGCTGTATCCTGGGTGCAGTCCTTGGACTTACATTCGTAACACCCTTGAATCCTTGTTTCCCCGCTGCATAATGTCCCTGCAGCGTCCTCATTTCCTTGTGACTTTTGGAGGTCCACAACTGAGTCCACACGGTCCTCAGCGTGTGGGTAAGACTCGCAGGACCTGCCCCGGTTGAGTCTTGGGAGCCTGTTGCTCCACACAGACTTGCAGTGTTCGTCCGCTCCTATCTCGGAGAGGTCGGACACGGGTACACTGATATCTCCGTGAGTCGGAGGGGAAAGACAAGGGGGGTTGTTGGAGTCCGGTACAGAGCAGGAGCGGTTCAGAGACCCCCTCACCCTGTTCAGCTTCTGCTGCGTTCTCCTCCGCACCGGGGAGCTGTTGTGGGACCTGCAGTCCAACTCATCTGCCAAGGTAATGCCGTCTCTCTCGCCGCCCTCCATATCCTCCGCCCAGAGAGAGGAATCCCAGCCCCCGCACACCTGATTGACACCAGGTTGAGTTTTTTTAGCATACGGTCATTTTGTTTCAGCTGAATGCAGGAATAATCCTAATTATACAATAATGGGTGTAAAATAGATTTAGCAAAATTCCTCCTGTTTGCTGCATACGTTTGATTTATCCCTTCATCCACAGCGGCAGCTTCCTAAACATGTTTATAGCTACGGACAGTCACATACCTGCTGCCTGGACAGACCATTTGCTTTAACACAACTATCAGCACGCGGGTCTTTGGTGGCATCATCCGAGCTCAGCCTTTTAAGCGGACATCTGGGTTTAGGATGCTGCCATCTCGCTTCCCAGGAGCCTTCCTGTCCATCTGTGGGTATACAAAGAGAGCAATTAGTACGAGGACAAATCACAGCAGAGACCAAACAGAGACGAGTCAATTGAGATGCTTAAAAAGGGGACCTTGAAAGGTTGATACTGATTCGATGGAGAGCACCCGACGCCCAACAGAAGACAGTTTCCGGCACACAGCTGCAGAGGAGGTATGAGACAGTCCTGCTTCAGCCAGAGACAGGATGTCCTGTGGGAGTATTAACCTCGCAAGTTTGTAATATTTGAAAAAAAAAAAAAACATTATAATGGTCATGTTGTGTGTTTCAAAAAAAAAAGAAAGAAAAGAAAAACATAGAGCTGCATTTTGTGAATGACAGGTGGTATAGCCAGTGTTTAGCAATATATCATTCTAATTATCATTACATCATCTTTGTTGTTATTGTCATTATTAACTAATTGTGACTCTTGTTTCTGACTGTGACTGCCACGGAGTGTGGGACACTGACACAGCATGACCACTTGATGCTGCTGAAGAGCACTGACTCACTACATGCAGTGCAGATTACGTCATCTAATAGTCATGAGAGAAAAATAGACTGAAATGAATGTCATTGCCATAATTACTTATTGGGGCTGAAAACATGCTGCTGTGCAAACAACATCCATCATCTTGGAAAATTATCACTGTTTAGGGCTTATGTTTAGGGTTTTTATTTTTTTTTTAAAGGTATTTTAGATTTTTCTATGTGGTTGCTAAAATAAAGTTAATAAATATTATTATAAGCTGCCATGATCACTGATGCTAACCGATGACAATATCATTTACTTTATTTTCCAATTTTTACTTTCTAAGTAGTATTTTTATCACTAAATATGTATATATATATATATATATATATATATATATATAAATATATATAAATCATGCAATCCCAATAATATCCAATATTTGCATTGGAATTAATCTTATTCAACACTCGAGGTCAAGGTCAAGGTCAAAGTTGTTTATATAGCACATTTAAAACAACCACAGTCAACCAAAGTTTTGAAAAGAATGAAAATGCCAAATAAAAAAATAAATAAAAAAGTGCCAGCTCATTTAAAACTTTAAAAAACAAGCAATGAATCTCAAGACAGGAAGCCAGGGGAAGGAGGCTGATAATACTGGCGCTACGTGATCACACTTTCTGCTCCCAGTTAGTAGATGAGCAGGTGAATTTTGTACTTACTGCAGACGACAAAGAGACGACTGTTCTACACCCACGTACAAAGAATTACATCAGTCTAACCGAGAGGTAATAAAAGCATGAAGAACGCTCTTGGAATCTTCGGGAGAGAGAGACGCCTTTACCTTGGCTAGAAGTCTTAAAAGTGGCAATAGAACTTATCTCATCATTATGAAGTATATGTTGATTACACAGTGTAAATGACTGTAGTATAATGACACCGCCGGCGTTTAGCTTGGCTCCCTATAGGCCTTGCTTCGCAAATGCAATTGTGGGATCTCCTTTTTCACAATAAAAGCCAAGAAAGAGATCCGCTCCGTCTTTGGGACAGCAGCACCAACAATAATACCGCTTGGAAACGCGTGGGAGGAAAAGTTGATGAAACTGTCTGTTTCTGCTTTAACTAAAAGAAACTAGTTCTGACAACTGAACTAATCTGTTTATCAAATATAAAGGACCTGTCAAAAATCACACCAAGATTCTTCACAAAGGATCGATTGTAAAAAGCTAAAGGGCCAAGAGTACCATCAGACTTACCTAAACACTTGCGTCGGCTTTATTTCAGAAAATTCACGTCTTTTTTAAAAATCTGGATACCATGACAACACAATTGCTGTGAGATCTCAAATCATTCCACACTTTTTGTACCTTTCTCTAAGTCGTTCTCACAGTTAAGAACTCTCAGCAGGATGTTTTTACCTGCAGGAGCGGCCTGTCTTCAGGCTTCTCCTCCTGCATCTGCTCCAACAGCCTCTGGATTTCTTCCCCCAGCTCTGCCTCCAGCTCTGGCTCGATGACAAAGTTCAGTGCGGCAGAAAGTGTAGAGCCCAGAGAGTAAACATGGCCCTGCAGCCGGGGATAAAGGATGTAAAAAAAATATCATCATCCTCATCTTCATCATCATGAACCAGCTGCAGCTGGGAAGTTACAGCGAGTACAGAGACCTGAGTCTATGCAGAGGCTAAGAAAACACAGGGTCTAATTGGCATGTATTGCCGATATTTATGACAGAGCTTTCTGTTTTGCTTTGCTACGCCGACAGTGGATATTATGGTCAGCTCTGAGGCAGCAGAGGACTTGAACCAGGTGCTTCTGAGTTCACATCTCAGACGTAACCAACAATTGAAGTGCGCTGTACCCATACTTATGTGGTTAACACATGTGCAAGGCGGGTCCCAGTGTGGGTCACCAAAATAGAAGCGTAAAGACTCCAGCTGAAGGCTCTGACTTCTGTCTTGCTTACTTTGCCGATGCGTAATATCTCCCTCGGGGAAAAACACATTTGAGAAAAAACACGAAAAGAAGAAGAGGTCCGTTCCTCGTTGTGTATTTAGACAGACAGCAAAATTTAAATGCGCGCTTTATTTTGAAGTTCGGTTACACGAGTCTACTGTTTATTTGTTAATGGTACAGTGACGGCAGTGACACCACTCGAAGTGAGTGTGTGAGCTTCACACTTGTTATGCTGCATTCCCACATAGGAAGCCAGAAGCTTTTGAACGTGGTCACATAAGAGGCAGCAAAAAGAGTTATTTCACGAGTCAGCACACTCAGATGTGTGAGAGGGGGGGGGTTATCTAAAGATCAATGTAAAAGTTACGGACACAGACGTTCACAGACACATTCATACACGGAGCTTCAGGTGTATTCTGCTTTATGATGCAAGTCAATACACAGCTCCACTAGAGCCTCATGTTTCAGTGCCTCACGCAAACATTGCAACCAAATCTGAGCAGTCTTTCATAAGTCAGATACCATTGCACTGAAAACTCGTCTGCTCATGCTGCGTCTTGGCCCGTTTATGTTTCTAAATGTAGCACTTGAAGCACTTCAGCATGTATGCTTGTTGTGTGGATGCAGCTCAAAATGTTTGAGTTACATCCCCATGATTCAATGCACTGATTATGTTTGTCTTTTTTTGGATAAAAGCGTCTGCTAAATAAATGTCGTGTCATGTCATGCACTGATGGGCAAGGAACAGTCAGCTGATCATAAAACCAAAAAATAAATAAAAAAACTGTTTTGCTAGATTTAAAACTTCCAAAAAAAGTCCAGAAATGCAACTGCAACATTTCCTCATAGCTAAACGACAGAATGAGTCATTGGCCAAAGACTTCGTTGGAGAGCACCATGTTATGTGACATGTGAGTTTCAAACACGTGGTGAATATTGTGAAACGAAAACAAAACTACTCGGTTAGGGTTAAGAAATTATCATGGTTTTAAGTTAAAAATGTTTACAAGTTTGTTACGTATGTGATGTAAGCTAAGTACGTTACCATCATTTACCGTACTTACGTACGCAAGTCAAAATGAGTCAAAGTTTATTAGCTTCATTAGGGGCACCAGCTGCGGCCTCCTGGGTTTGTCTGACCCATCCCCCACCCAAACATCCTCCCTACGTGGACTTTGACGCTCTTTATACTACATCACCCAACTTCCTCCAAAATGGATCCATAAAAAAAACCTACACAAACTTTACAAGCATTAATTAAAGACCAGGACTGATCCAAAATCCGGGGCGGAAGAAGTAGTCAAATGTTTGCCACAGTACCACAGTGTAAAGAAAATACTCAGGTAACTCACAATGTTACAGGTAACAAACCATGCACGTTAGAGCACTACTTCCTCCCTCTTTCACATTGGCAGGTAGAGGTGACAGAGGTGAGCTTGTAGCTGAATGATTGCTGGCTTACGTGAGGATTGTCGGTGAGAAAAATATACTAAGGTGCCTGTGACTGTGAGGTATACGGTCCCAAGGAGCTACTGTGTGCAACGGTGAGCAGAATAAAGTCTACAAGAACATTTAGCATCTCTCACCTCAAACGTGCTGCCCGTGCTGTCAAATTCAGGAGGCACGAAGGAGCCTTCCGGATCATCTGCAAGGAAGAAAACACACCAATCAGGCGCACCATTAGGCACATCTGAAGAGCACAACATGATGTCATCAAAAGCAAACAGGCTGTGCATTTGCCATTTGATGCGAACACTATGATGCATAGCCACGTCAGTTCTGTACTGTAACCTACGCCAATGAGATGCAAATCAGAGGAATATGCTGAAGCGCAACAGTCCAGTGAGCAAGTGCAGATGTTTGCCTTCATTTGCATGATTCATGTGTCGGAGATAATCCCTGACAAACAAGACAGAAGCTATCTGCAGATCAGACGATGAAGCCACCGCTGAGGAGCAGTAAGGCTTCCTCCTCCTCCTCCTCCTCCTCCTCCTCCTCCTCAAATAGGCCACTGCTCAGAAACACAGATACATGAATACACCACCACAAACATGCACCCCCTCAGCTGGATTTAGGACAAGAGAGGTAGCGAGGCACCGGGAGACTAGCGCCTTGACTATATACGGATTCTGATACATGACCTTGCATGTCAGCCGCTACCAAGTACTGATTGGATAGAAGTGCATTAAAAACAAAGAAAATATAGACATATGAAAAACTTGTGATATGATTGGCATCATTGTTGTTGGGCCTGGCCAGGTTAAACCCTGTATGGATGGATTCTCCAGTGTGAAACATTGCCACATTGCTGACATTGGAAGCTGATGGTGGAAGTAGCTAACAAGGGAGCCGTCGCGCTTCCTTCTGTGCTGACCATTGATGACTCTGTGTATAGACTTGCGTACTGGCCGATATCTGATCCTGCATTTCTATCAGATGCATTTCTGATACCGGAGACCGAAGGAGAGAGAGGTTGGTCCCAGAGTTATAGGAGGAGAAGGAGGCGACTAAAGTGGGTCATGACAGATCTGGGTTTGCTGGAGTTATGATATCCCCTCCCAGGTGTAGTGAGGCCGGCCGATCTCCATTTCTCATCTCCCCCTTTTGTCTTTCCCATTTCCTTCCCATTCATCTCCTCTCCTCTTTCCTTTTATCTAGTCCTTCCTTTCACTCCTTTTCCTTCCTCATTCATTGCCAACAATTCTGATAATTGATTGATCGGTTTGAGTAATTTAAGGGGGAAAAAAAGGCTAAATTCTAGCAGATTCCAGCTTCTAAAATGTGAATTTTTTTAAAGGTTTCTTTACTCCTCTATGACAGTTAACTGAATATCTCTGCGATTTGAAGACGTCCTCTTGGGAAACATTTTTCCACACCTTCCACTCCTTTTCATCTCGTCGCCTCTATTTTCACCTTTCTTTTTTTTTCTTTACTCACCCATCCTTCCCCTTTTACTTCCCTTCTCCTCTTTTTTCTCTTCCTTTAATTTTCTCTCCTTCAAATTCTCTCCACTCCATTTTCCAGTTTTTTACTATTATCTACTTTACTTTTTCATTTCCTCTCCCCACCTCTTTAACTTTGTCTCTTTCTTTGCTTTTTTCATCTCGTTTCCTCTTTTATCTCCCTTTCATTTGTTTTCTTTTTACTCACTTATCCTTGCCATTTTCCTTTCCTTCCCTTCTCTGCCCATTCCTCTCCGCTTTCCTTTTATACGTTTTCTTTCCTTTCCTCTATTTTCCCTTCCTTCTCTCTCTGCATCTCCTTAAATTCCTCTCTTTCTTTTCATCTAGTGTCCTCCCCCTTACCGTTTCCTTCCTTTGTAGTACCTCTCCTCTCCTTTCAAACCTTCCTTCCTTTCTCCTTCCCTTTCTTTTATTCACCTCTTTCCATCTCATTATCCTTTCCTTCCTCATCTCTCGTAAACTCTTTTATTTCCTCCCGTCTTTTGCTTTTTTCATCTACTCATCTCTCATCGTCTTTTCTCTTTTTCCCTCCACCCTTTTCTTCCCTCTGCTCCTACGCTTTTCCCCATCTCCTCTCAAAGATGGTTGACAGTTAAACAAAGAAAGTGACTCTGACAGGAGTAGAAACGGAGGACAAGACATTTCAACCCTTTGTAGCAGGGACAACCTGTAACACAGTGACTAAGAGAAGAAGAAAAAAAAAGATAGCCGTCAGCGATGCAGCAGTCTTCAGAGGGATGGTGAGAGCTTGGTGAGTCATGTCTGCCTCCAGCATTTCAACACAACAGGTAATATGAGATGAGCAACATTTCTGATTCAACGCACTTTCCAAATGGGCTCATCAAAAAGTACAGTTTCTTTTTTCTTTTTTTATCAGAAATGGGATTTGTGATGCTAAGCTTATCATTGAATAACAAACCATCAAAGTACATTGTGTTGCTCTGGCTGGGTACATCACCCACAGTCAACTACCTCCCTGCTATTACTGCACTAATTAATCTGCTGAAATGAACCCTGTGGATGAGTCGTTGTGGCAACAGGCTATTCTCACTGAGATTCATCCACACAGCTCTCAAGGTCACTCTATTATACAGCCGTGCAGGGCGGAGCCTGTTGTGTGCGAGCACCGGTATTGGCCGTTTGAAAAGTGCGTCAGCTTGAAATGTCATCCCTATCGCAGCATAGAGCTCAATTAAATGGAATCAATAGGAAACTGTGCAGCAAGTAAAGTGTAGTGGAGAGTGTGGTGTTTTGATGAATTACTTCGACTAATGTGTTTAGCATGAACAACAACAAGAAGGGTATTGTGGGCACTGTGGCTTTTTTTTCTATCTACAGGAATACATGAATCACAGCCTCAGGACTGAACATGATCCGATGAAGCAGTGTGACAACAAATGAAGCCGCGCAGGACTTCAGCTGACAGGGTACTCACAGCATCTCTTCAAAGGGTCTCTATTACTGGCTGGAGATTTTGTCCGGGGATAAAAAACTGGATGCAACACTGATGTGATGCTGGCCGTGTGAAGTGTGCGTGTGTGTGTGTGTGTGTGTGTGTGTGTGTGTGTGTGCGCGAGTGTGTGACTGTGTGTGAGCACGGGTTGACTGCTGATAACCAAGCTGTTACCACAACAACGATCCCCTTGGCAACTCTAACGCCGCTGGTCTAACCAATGCTCATCAATTTTTTTTAGGTGTTTGGCACCAGGGCATGCAATATGTGCGTGCCACAGTTTGTGTGCACATGCACAAGTGCTGGTGTTAGTGATGATAGAGAGGGAATGAGAAATGAAAAGATGGAGAGGGGAATGACAAAAAGAAGAAGAAGAAGAAGAGCAGGAGGAGTGAGGAATGATCTTTCCTAGTTGTATGTTTGTCATTGGATGTTGCGGGGCCTCGTCGCACTGTGAAGGAGAAAGATGTCATCCGTGCAAATCAGAGCAGACCTGGGCAGAGACTGACAGATGTGTTTCCAAACACGGATTAGCAAATTGAAACTGATGCAGATCAGAGCAACTAAACACTGAAGGTAAAACGGTGCCTTTTGTCTGAGCCAAAGAGAGCTCGAACTGCAAGCTACGGTCAACCTCACATTTATACTTGATCTGTTATGTCTTATGGTTTCTAAATGCTTGGGCATAAGAATATCTGTGCCAAAAAATCCGAATTACTAGAAGAGCGCTGACCTCCACTGAGGCCAAATGCCCTATCTCGCAATGTCAACAAAAGTGACAAATGACGGCGTAAATGGCGTATCCGCCCTGTGATTTGGCTCTGCTACAAAATGGAATGGTTCTTCCTTGGCCCGTGTTACACCCTTCCACAAAGTAACCCCTGAGTAATCCTGCCGACAGACAGTTGGGACAAAACAGACTGAAAAGAACACATAACCCCCTCAGCGGAATGAACAATAAAAACACATTACCGGTCATAGATAAGTCAAATAGCTATGCAAAAAGTTCAAATCAAGGGGTAGACATTTTTCCTGAAAGGGGTTTCATTATTTCACAAACATATATATGGCAGCATGTCGGTGCTGTGGACTCACCGCTGAGCTGCTCCATGAAGCAAACATTCCCATGGGCGTTGAAGGCAAGGGTGTCTGGTGTTATGCACAGGGTGTGGAAAAGGTGGGAGGATCGGATGCTCTGCAGCGCAAGGATGCACTCTGCACACACCGCCCAAACCTCCTCCTCACACAGACAGCTGTCCCGCAAAGACAGGATGTCTGCCAGAGACACATTCTCCTGTGGACAAACACACATACAAAAAATGTCCAGGTAAGCACACACACATACATACATACATACATACATACTTATGTACAGTATATACATACATACCTTTTGTCAACTTTTCAATTAGCTTGTAGCTATTTAGCTAGGGCTGACCATTTACTGTTGTAGAGGGCAGAAGGAGGCAGAACGCAATTAGGGCTGTACCTTACGCAGACTTTTCCCACCAAAATGACTGTGTATTAATGTATTTTAAATACGGAAAACCCGCTAGAAATAGGTGACAGACAGGTTTCCCATTGCCGTTAGACACGTATATGTCATTCTGTTTTTTTTCTTCTGGTGTTTCACAATTTAGGTCAACTCGCGTCACAGAGCCTCATGACGGAAAAGTGGCCAGAATCAGCGTGCCATGTTTCATCCACTGCTGATGGGAGGTGGAGTCGATAAATACCTGCCACTACTGCAGAGCCATTTGTCCCGGCAATGAACGCCAATTGTAACCTTTCCCACTAAAAAAACGAAAGCCAGATGTTAGTGGGTGTTAGTGGGCTTTTGGTCCAGTGGGAAAGGGGCTATAGAAACGAGAAACTCCCAAGTCAAGTCTGGCAAGCCAGTTTAATATAGTGATTGAGTTAGAAAGGGCTTTTAATGTTGCGAGGACTCTCTGCAGAGCATGTCATGCATTTTAATGTCCAGCAGTAGAGGAGTGGATGGAAATTGAGGATTTGTTTAATCCTCTTTTTATCGTCACACGTGTACACAGCACGGCACACGCAGTGCAATTTAGACTTGGCATTTACCCCATCCAAGTATTGGGAGGAGGCAGGAGCGATCACGTTTCCTTCCCACTCCATGAGCACCTAAACGCAGCGTCCAACAAGAGTGTTCGAAAAAGTCCCCGCTCTCAGTCAGCCAACTTGTGTGGAACGGATTTATTAAAATGTAAATAGGGAGTTTGCAAAGTTCAGCGTGAAGGCTCTGGCCTCATCACTCTCTGCGCCACAGAGGGGCATTGGAGAGATATAAAGTTCTCCCTAATACCTGGAGAAACTAGATCCTACAGGTGGATGCTGGGGTACTACACGACACTGTGATAATGCAGTGTTATCAGGAGCAGCAGCAGCCGCGTGGCAGCTTATATAGAGTGCCTTCTTGCAAAAATACAGGGAGACTGGATTACCAAAGACACTATCTTTGGTAATCCAGTGAATTAAAGGTGCCCTGTGGAGATTTCTTATGAACAAATAAAAGTTGTGTTGACATTCAGTGTTACTCACCAAGCAGTGTTGTGTGTATCTCTGAGGTCTAACAAATGTGTTGAATGAATTTCCTTCGTCATAAAACATTAGCAGAGCACATTCTTATGTTTATGTCCACGAAAATGTCATTGATATTGACTAGAGACAAGATAAGATGAGATAGAATCTCAAGAGTATCCGTGCAATGTTTGTCACTTAGAGAGTTTTTTCATGTGGAGATATCTGTGCACTTCCCAAAAATCTGAGATTCCAACGTACCTCGGGAAAGCTGGATTAGGTACGTCACAAATTTGAAAGAGCCAGTCGCTGTCTAATGCGCACACACTGTCACATATTGACATGGAAAACAATTCAATGCAATGCTGGCAAAGAAAGCTGAACCTCCAGCACAGAGCGGGCTTGTCAGTACAGAGAGGAGAGTTAGCGTTAGCATAGGGAAGGTTTTGAAAGCAAACATGGCAGAGGGTGCGGTTTTTTGATGTAAACCGGACCCTGGAGCTTTCTTCCATATCTACTAGATAATCCAACTAGATATTATTGTATGTTTCACAACCAGTAACGATGTGTTAGCTACTGCCAGTTACAGGCTAACAAGTTAACAAACAACACAATCATCTCACTGAAGTTTCCTCTTTCGGAGAAAATAGACAAGACTCCGACACTCATGGTTTCGCGCCTGACATGAATCGAATCGCTCTGAGCCGCGGTGAGCGGGCGAGGTCAGTTTCAGAATTTCTCAATAAGGGAGAAAAAGTGGATGTGCTTCTAGGCCCTTTTCACATTTTTTTTCAGTCTGTATAATTTTTTTTACATACTTTAAAACGTGTCTGGAGGAGAAATTTAAACTTTCTAAACCCAGCATTGTTTACATCCACTTTTACTAGCAAGCAGTGTTCTAATCTGCCTTTGCATTTCTGCTTATCTTGGCACAGCACTGCCACCTGTAGATCAGTGGGATATCGTGTGACACCAAAATGGGAGCCACTTCTAAAAAACTGCTCAATAAAGGAAAAAAGATAATCCACAGGTTACCTTTAAATATCTGAAAAATCAAGACATTTCTCATCACATTAATGCCAAAATCCTGTGCTAAAAAAATCGATACAGCAATATATCCTGGTGTGCTCCTTGCTGTACGTACTCCACGTGTCGATGCGGATGCTACTGTATCGATACGGCAGGAAATCACGTGACGGCAGTTTTGCAAAAGAAACATCTCATATGTTGCAGTGCACAATAAAGCCAATAGGGGGCAGCAAAGACCAATCCACATCACGCAATTCGCAATTGAAAACAAACATGCAATCAAGCTACCAGGATGGATGAAAAACTATCCATTGCCGGCAAAACTGAGGAAAAGATATGGTAGCATTTTGGATTTTCGCAAACAAGATGGACATGAGTCATGCAATATACGAGACATGCCTGCATTTTATGTGTTTAAGTTGCGAAATCGCTGTTAAATGGAATAATAAACAGCTCAGTAAATTCTCTGTATGACATGGTCATTATTCAAAATCAACGTGGATCGTGCAACGTATCGTAATGGAGGTTTTGAGGCAATACCGAGCCCTAGTAAATACTGCAATAAAGCAGTGCTGTTCAAGGATTATATATGCAACGGTGAAATACAGGGGTCACAAACTCAAAATACCTGGCAGCTAATGCCGAGATTGTTCTTTAATAAGGGGGCTGCTTGAACAACAACAACAAAGTAAAAAACATCAAGGGTTTTTGTTATACCCTTGATGCAATACATTTGAACTATATACATTCTAAGGCTGAGAAACTGCAGTGTTGCTGTTTGAGATCATATTCTATCAGAACTGCATCTTTCTCCACGTAGCCTAGTTGAGAAAGAAGAAGAAGTTGCACTTGTCCTTGAAACAACAAGTGGTTGTTCATCTCTCTTGATACCCTAAACCTGAGAAAGAGACAGTATGATGTCAGGTGCACTGCGGTAAATCAGTGCTGTAGCAAGTTGTACAGTTCATAGGCACAGCTGGCTGAATATTAAATGGGGAATAAAGAGCCTATTTTTGCTAAAGAGAATGTCGTTGGGAACAAAATAAAAACTCAATTTGCATTGAACAATAAATATGTTAGTGTGTATAATGTAGTGTGTAGTGAATTTGTGTCACAAGCCAGTAGTTTGAGATCTCTAAGCACAGTTATTAAAGAGAAAGCTACCTCGGGACAAACTATATCAAAGTCTCTACAGCTTTCAACTCGTTTCCATAATCTCATTGTATATATCGTCATAACGTAGCCTACACACTGGAAATGCGCTGCAGAATGCACTGTACGTCACATAACTGCATGAAGCAGGTTGTTGGCCTCAACCTGCTCGCAGGCTCCAATATCAGACACGCTGACTGAGCCTGTCTTTACAAAAAAAAAAAAACTGACATGCTGTTCACTAGCACATTTCAAATGTTTGCAGATTTTTTTTCTAGAAAACACATTCAAAAAGTGTTAAAAACTATGGCCTGCTTCAAAATGGCCTGGATCTTGTGTTGCGTTTAAGATGGAAGAAGTGAATGCAAACTTTAGGCTTTTCTTGAGACATTCACCACACTTGAAGGCCAGAACGTTGCATTTTTTGTTTTTTTACTGATGCCTCTTGTCGTTGCACGATCCCCTTTGGTGCTGGAACACAAAACATATTTGTTTTATCCTTTATTTAGTCAGGAAGGTACTAGATCATCTCTTCTTTCAGGGAGTACTAGAAGGACTAATAAAGGGTTATCTTGACTTATCTTATCTTATATTATCTTATCTTATTGTTATCTTATCTCATCAAAAGCACAGGATCACTAGTAGAGATCTTAGCTTGGTGGAAATGATTTCTCTACTGTACTGACTATTATACATGGTATGGTCTTCATTTTGAGAAACTGTGAATATCGCTGCCCACGTCAAATTCAGTAGCAAGTACATGACATCCTGCACACACACACACCACGGTGTGACTCTACACGCGCACATGATCACACTGCATCGTCTGTGATCCCCTCCGACCGAGTGGCCCCTGTTCATCCTGGCAGAAGCAGTGATCTCAGAGATTCCACGCGGCATCAGGCATAATGCTGTGGCCCGATCATCACAGGAGCTTCTGTTCGCCTCGCAAGTGGCCACAAAAGCTGGCCTTAACTTAGACAAGTGGGGAGTGTGGGGCATCACAAAGCAGCCACTGTCAAACACTCCATCCGGCACTTCCATGACATTACTACTTATACCACAGAGTATCTCTCAATGGGAACTTAAGTTCACTCCAACTGTGGCAGCATGTGTTTCGCTGTGCTCTCTCTTTGACTGTGGCTGCTGGAGTAGTGTCGATGTGAGACTCTCGTATGTGAGGGAGGGTTACAGCAGATTGGGAACAAAGCCTATCGATGTGATCTAGTAGGGTGTAGCACAATTACAGGGCAGAGAAGTGCCACATCAAGCAGCAGCAGCAGCAGCATCATCAGCAGCAGCAGCAGTAGCCCCATAAATAGACAGTTTCCCCTGAGAACAGTGCAGAGGAAAGCTGGAAGTCTCTCTCACCCCCCTCAAGTTAAATATGCTGTCCTACATAAGTTTGCCGCTGAGCTCCGAGGTTCTGATGAGACTGCCGGTGTGCACGCGGGGACTGAGTCAAAGAAGAAGGTTTAATATTTGACTGAGGATCCTGACACTTTCAGAAGTGTTTACTCAAGTACAATTTTGAGGTATTTTGTACGTCACTTAAATATATACGTTCGGTTCGACTTTATATTTCTACATTTCAGAGGGAAATAGTGTGCTCTTTACAGCACTGCCTTTCTTTGACAACTTTAGTTACTTTTCAGATTTCAGATTTTACACATGGGGACCTTTTAAAATGCAAAGCATCGGCTTGTTTTTGGCTTGTGACACCAGATAGTCCTCTGGTTGGGGTCCATGTCACATTTCAGACCAAAGAAGGACTTAAGCTTTAAACTTCTCAGATGGTTTCATTTAAATAACTGTAATAGGGTAAAATTATCCAATAATCATCTGAGGGCCCCCAGATTTATCTAGTGACCCTTGGGCCCAACCACTATAGGGAACGACTATAGTGCTTCTGTACTTTTACTGGTAGAATTGCAAATATAGGATTTATCTTGACACTTCTACTTCAGTAAAACATCTAAATATTTACAGGAAGAAGTTATATATGTACACTATATGGAGAAGAATGCAGCATCAGTTGCATTGCCATCTGGTGCCGACATTAGAAATCAAAAACTCTAATAATCCAAGGCCTGCAACTGGCGTAAACCCTCATCAGTTTGAATAATATCATTGTTTCTGAAGGAGGAAAACAAACCCCTTGATTAAAGTCATTTCATATCACTAACTTGAATTTATGCAATGCCATAGCACAATTGATGTAGCCAAATCTTACAATACCCGGTCGGTAATTCACATTTTAATATATATATATATATATATATATATATATATATATATATACATGTATAGGAGGATAAATAAAATAAAAGTAAAAAATGAACAGGCTATTACATGGTTCATGTAAAAGCCTGTGCCTCACCTCATCCTCCAGCAGTGGAGGCAGATGCTCCAGATCATAATATCCGTCTCTTTCCTCAGCTTTCCCCAAGTATGTGAACGCAGCATCGCTCCCTGAAGTCTCCATTGCAGCAACTTTGATTCCCTCAAGTAGTAAACACAATGTCGAACCAGTCGAGACAGATGGCATGCCGGAGCTCTCTGTGTCCACCCAGCACAGACGGGGGTCGGCTCCTTGCTGCAGTCCGCCAGTCAGTCGATGGTCACTGCGGGGCGCCGGAGAAAACGGGGGACGCGCAGCAATGCGCCGAGTCGAGCGTCTTCAGCGAGCTGGGGGGAGGGAGGTGCTGGCCACTGTGTGAGGCTGTCATGACTACTACACCTCTTTTAGAAACAGGCGACACTCAGAGCCATGGCGATCACGAGCTGCAGGACTGTGAATCCTCCCCTCCCAGTGGAGGAGCCGGTGTTGGCAGAGTGGAGAGTGCTGCTGCCTGCATGCCACAGTTGGCTCCACGCCTCCGCTCACTGTGCCGTTAAGAGTGACTCACATTCAAACACTTAGTCCTCTTTCATCTCTTCTTATTCCTGTGATCTTGGCTTTGACTGGCTGTTGCATTAATGCATTTTATGTAATGCAATGTGTTACCTATAATATATAGCATGTTGTGTGTCTACTATCTGCAAATGGTCTTATTATGCTAACATTCTAATATTACTCATATTATTATACGCACTTATTTTCTAAGTGAACATTTATTGTAGAATTACTGTCGAGTTTTTGTGTAATTATTGTGGCAAAGAAGTGACTGCTATCCAAACTATGGTGCCAAAGGTTAAGAGTGTCCAATAATAAAAGTGTGCAGGTGTCATTGGTCAGCCCTTCATCCTCCTGTAGCCCTCTCTTTAAAGGTGAAGTACACTCAATAAAAAGAAAATATAAGAATTTAGCAATACAGATGGGTCCTATGTTCCCCCGGATTTGTATGGCTTGAAAGTAAACCAGTGGCCGGTTGCATGAAGCATCGGAATTTAAGATTTTCCGTAACAATTCAAATAGCCCTAGTGGTTAGTGCTGCTAGCTGCTTTCATTGGAAAAGAGTTGGCAACATTGGGCTAGGTTTTTTCGCTTAAATCATTTTAAAAATCTAGTTTATTCTTGCTCCCTTCTCCGATGTTACCTACCCAATCCCCTATGTTGTGTTTTTTTTTACTTTAGTAATTCCCTTAAAATCGGTTAGAGTTTGGACAATCATCTTTAACAATAATTTAAGGAAGAAACTTGGAGAGAAACTTAAGGAACCATGTGCAGCTACTTAACCTCAACAGAAGTGTACCATTGCTGAACTTTGTTTTCATCGAGGAAAACAAAATTGTTCCATTGTTCCGTTTCGGGACAGGAACAACCCTGTCTGTGGACGCAGTAACTGACGAGTTTGCAGATTTAATCTGCCAACAAACTCCCACGATTCCCCGGGTTTGGAGCCACCAAAATGTCATTTAATCATGTGACTGTTCCATGAAACGTTTTGAAACAGAAGTACTTGGTTACGTTAAGGTAATAAAACAACTTAGTTAGGTGTAGGAACGCGTTACGTCTGCGACATAGTCTGTGACTTTGTTACTCCATGCACCTGAGACGTAGGCGAAGTTGTGCCAGAAATCCCCAAAGTCTTCTTTTCCTTCACTGATATCTGTCAATGCTTTGAAGACTCTGTCATGTTTGCCATATTTAAACCAAAAGCCCCCAGAGACCATCGTACCTCAACTGTGATAATACTTGGTCGCATCCTGCAGGTTTACATGATTTTACTGGCCTTGCTATAAAGCAGCGCGCGTCAACTTGAGGAATGCGAGCTCCTCAGCCATGCAACCCTTCTTGCTTTCATATCACTAATGCACTCACAGTCTTGCACACTTGCTCTGGATCAATGCTATTTGTACACACTCTGATCCATCTTAATCGCCCACCCCATTTGAATATCGTCTAGCTGTGTGCTCGTGATGATGGAAAGCCTGTCTGGGTGCCAGCTGAGCCCAGGGTGGTAGGGAATGAGATTGCTGTTATGCCGGCGGTGCCCTGTGGCTGCTGTGAGTGATAGACAGGCCTCTCTGGCCGTGCAGAGGGGAACCACTATTAGATTTGTTGACTATGCCGCGTTCTGGCATGTCGAGATAATAGACGGAAATACTTTTACTTCGGTAGCCAGGCAATTAATGTGATCGTACATATTCTGGCATATCCTCTCAATGACTTATTACTTGAGAACAAGGCAGTCTGTTTGATCCTTGTTGGCATTGTACAGTCGCCAAGCGAGAGATGCATTCAGAAGGTATTTCATCTTCAAAAGGATTAGATCCTAATGTGGAAATGCTGCGCGGCTCGTCGCGGCTGAATCATTTACAGCGAGGAGGCACTTGGCAGGGATGAGCGTGCCATTGGTGTCTGAAGTTATCTGGTTCTATAACGACTGCTCAGTTTTATTTGGGACAAAAAACACACATTTTTTCCTTTTTTTTTTTTTTCTAATTTTAACTTTCATTCAACCTGATTCAACTTCAGACAGATGCGTTTGAAGGGTGAGTACACCGAGTGATTGTTTGACCTCAGTGTTTTCCAGCCAGTTCCAGTAACCTGAAACCACACAACCATCCACGCATGTGTTTCTTCTCAGTGCATGCCCATTTCCACCTACACTTGTTTCATAATTGGCTACTGAGCCATCCAAACTATTGTGTTGTGCACCCTTTCTGCCTGCTGGTGTATCCCCCCCAACTTGAAGCTGGTTGCCACATCAAACAAACACATCTTTTTTACTGCATCTGCCATCTGTGTCGCGCTCTTGTTTGACAGCTGCAACAGAACTGTAAGGTAACTGTGCGAAAAATACTATGATTGGGATAATAACAGAGTATTTAGTTTGGTGATTCAGAATTAGGCTGCTTGTCACTACAGTCAAAGAATAATCTAAATGCATGTTATGAAACGCTACAAATTGTACTTCACCATACAAGAAATGTAGGGTACAAGTGTTACACAGTATTTAACTTAGCAAGTAAGTTAACAATGGCTTTATTTCTGTGACTCAAATCAAAAAATTAAAAAAACATTTAATGTTTTTTGCAATTAGGATTTCATGTGGGCCATTTACTGGGACTGAGTGAGTTCACAAACTGGTTACTTCAATCAGAGTTTTTGAAAGTTATCCAAAGGGGTGATGTGAGTTGGCTTGGACCAACAGTGGCCTTATTACTGGCCATATGCTAAGACTTGAGATGAAATACTTCCCAGGACTGACCCGTGTACAGGGATTCAATTCCAGCAGCCGAACGTGGCCCAAAGCTGACATGAGTGCTGCTTTTTTTTCTTTTTTTTAAATCACATTTATAGCAATAAATATCTGCTCCATGCAGACTCAAGGAGTGAAATAAACATTGTTGAAAACGTACCCTGCTTACTGGACTAGTAAAGGTGCTTTTACACCTTTTTAAATATTCATATGAAAACACAATCTACTTTAGAAGATAATATATTCACAGAGTACACACACACACACATGGAAAAAGAGGGATGTGACCCCATATTGTGTATACCTGTGATTATCCCAGGCTGGCTGACCTATGCAGTCTGGACAGTATTGTAATGGGGCAGAACCATGATGAAGCTGCAAGGTCAAGTGTGTGGACAGCTGTCAACCCTTTGGGGAAATGGAGAATACTGGCAGATGTGCCCCCACACTAAAATAAAAAAGCCCTGCGAGGTGTCAAAAGTTCCTGGAGTCGACAGTTCCAGTATGATGCTTTAAAAGCCTAGCTCAGGGTTGTGTCTCAGCGGGGGAAGCTCCTGGGAGAATATCTGACTTAGCAAAGCGGCCAGAAAGGCTTTGGGATGCTGTGAGGTATGCAGGTGCTGGAGTTGTGTTTGAAGAAGCGAGAACAGTGTGTGGAACCATGAAACCACACTTGGAAGCATGTTGTATTGATTTTATGCTGGGAATGTGAAAATGTTAAAAAAAAATCTCACATAGTCTGTTACATTTCAGATTGATACCAGCAGCAGCAACATCATAGCAGGTGAAATAGCTGGAGCTGGACTGTCAGTGGACGTCACCTGCTGAGCTCCAAAGAGCAGTTGGGGAAAGGAGCGAGGTTAAAGTGCTTTTGCTGGTGTCCCCTGGAACTGGGCATTTGTAAATGTCAGTTCACCCAAGAGTGCAACAATGATCTTTCTTACCTGTAGGGGCATATCTTTCCGCGCAGATAGCTTTTGAGTACTGTTCAACACAAAGTGCTTTCGGAAGTATTGCAGTATTTACACTTAGCTTCGAGAAACATCGGTGGAGGCTATTGATAGAAAACAAAATTCAAAAGAAAAGTGAAAAGAGAAAAAAAAAAGAAAAAGAGGTGAATAAATTGTGATGTACTAATGTCTTACATCTAATGTAAACATCACCCATGACAACGTCCGATGAGACAAAGACTGTAACCTTCCTTTGAGGTTTGACTGACACTTTTTGTATTTCGTCTATTTGTTGAATCCTCTTCTTCTGCAATAGTGGAACAGCACCCGACTTCATGCACTCAATCTGACTCCCTCAGTGTATTTGTAGTGTATTTAATAAAACCCAGAAATTTTTCCCCTGTTTTTTTCTCCTCTCAGACCTCAAATCAAGGTCTGAGCCCAACGATGGATTGAGAGAATTGTTACACCGGCAGCATTAATTATTTACTTGTGTGGTAAAACAACAGCCACCTATCTCTACCAAGTCGTCCAGACAGATGAACCCGGGTGGAGCTCCCGTTGTACTTTTGGGGCGGGAAGCCAGTCGCGGCCTTGTACTCATCAGTACTCATTGTACTAAAACAGCAGACAAGATTCTCGAGATACATTTTTTTGAACAGTTCCATGACTTGCGGCCAAATCTAGAAAAAAAGTGATCTGCTCCACTTGATGCAGTGCGAGACAGGCTTACATACCTTGAGCCTCCATGCTGGCTTTGTGGAGGCCTGGTTCGGGCTGAAATAGAGCAGGGTGTGGGTGCCGTCACTTAGGAGTTTGTCCTCCGGCTGACCCAGTGTCTCCACCGTAGTTTTCATCTGGATAAAGAATATGTACAACCCCTGGCAAAAATTATGGAATCACCAGTCTCGGAGGATGT
>CALSBV010010813.1:18915568-18980010 GCA_943590825.1 Bovichtus diacanthus
CTACATTTGCATTTGGCTGCGGGGTTGAGTTCAGCAGCCCCCCCCCCCCCCCCCCCATTTTTTCACCTCTGTCTGAACACTTAATTACTTCAGCTGGCTAATCTTTCACTTAATAAAGAACTGTTAAATAGGCCCATCTGGATGTGAGCAGGGCCCAATTTAGGGAGACTGGATCAATGCCCCAGTGTTTCTGCTGCACTTAGGCCAAGAAAATATGTTGTGCCTAGCAGATTAGTCTTGCAATTAGACTCCCATGCATGTGTGAAATTCAAATTGTCTGATGTTTTGACCTCTATCATTGGCATAATCTTTGTAGTGATTTATTTTTATTTTTTGTCTGTCTGGCAACTGCAGCAGCAGACATCATCTCTCATCTGGTTTATGATGAGTTTCTCTTTCTGTCTCCATGTAGAACATCCTTCTACAACCACACAGAGAAACCCAGCTCATGCATTAACCTGCCTGTTGACCTCTGTCTCAAACTAAGGCTGTTCACTGACAACAGACGTGGGTCCTTCAACACCTGCAGCTACCAGTTTCAACCACTAGATGGCAGACCTGTATAGAGAGTAGAGAAGAGAAGAGACAAACCTGGCAGTTAGAAGTTTCCATGTGCTTGCCTTGTTGACAACCGAAGCAACTACCAGCTATGTTACATCACGCATTACCGCCACTGTCTGCTTTTGCATCATAGGTGAGCGGAAGTAGCTCTTCTCTCAGCGTTTATTGAAGCGAGGACCTGATTTCTGTCACTCTGAAAGAGTGAAAACCCTCTCTGAACGCGTCTCTGTGGTCACAACTGACATCTGGCCACATGGTTGAAGCCTCGAAGAATCCAGTGCACATTTGCAATTTGAGATTCCCAGAGCTCCTGAAATACAGTCAGAACTATGAATACTTAATGAGGGAATATAGAGTCTAAAATGAAAAATTGCACCCAGGGTTGTAGCCAGGATGTTAGAAATGCTGAGGCCCACTCACAGATAATTAAGTCTATAAAACATTTTATTTCAAATGTTTTTTTGTTGGCATTTTATTCCTTTATTAGGCAGAAACAGTGGAGGGAATGAGAAGAGAGGGAGGGAGATGGGGAATGGCATGCAACAAAGGCCCTGGCTGGACGTTGAGTTCATGGCTGGAGCCTTAACCCCTTCAGTGAACTGTTCACTGATACTGTCTGTAAAATAGATTCTCCCAAAATGAGGGTGTTGCTGATTTTTCAATATGGAGCCCTGAAACCATCAAAAGGCAGTAAAAGGTTGTACACTGGCTATGGGAATTAAAACATTGTCTGGTGCAGAATGGTACGCTGATGTCACACACTCGTCTCCTAGACCGACCCCCGCCCTGGACGTACCATGATACGCCCCCTCTCATTATCATATAAGCTTAAAGGGAAGTTGGAAATGTTGGGGAAAAGGTGGAATAGAAAATGATTAAATGTGTGTGCAAAGACAAGAAACAAATAAATGAAAATGGAAAATATTAAAAGAAAAAACATGTTAAATTAAAAGAGCTGGTAATAGATAAAAGAAGGGTAATATAAATAAGAAAGAAAAAGCCTTTTGCTTTTTTTTCCCCAACTGATTCGAGGATAAAGGAAACTAATTCATCTTTATATTTCTTGAAAAATATGTTTGAATTATTTACCCAGGCAATATTATTTATTCATAACATTTTTGACTTGTTTGATAACCTTTCACTGCCTTCTGACGGCTTTGGCAACTCATTGGCACAAGATTCAGGAAAACAAAGTTCACAGCAGTTCCCTTTACAAACTGTGTGTGACGGCCATAATGCATGATAAACATACCTATGACACGTTCAAATCTGCCTATAGCACCATATAATTATAGTTAATTACTCAATAATATGTATAATGCTTTCAAATAATAATCCTAACACAATATAAAGCATGTTAATGACTTATTAGGATAAAGTATCATCATACTCCACAATAAAACATTTTTTAGAAGGATCATAGTATATTATAATTCTCATTGTTGTTATACATTACACTCTTTTTTATAATGCATTAAATATACTGCTATAATCCATTTTAATGTGACTGTAAGCTATATTGCTTCGAGTGAAGTTAAGTTTATCGTAGGAGAAAATATCTGTTTTTCGGCCAACATAGCCCTACAAAATAGAATAAAAATGACCACGCCACAGTGATGATAATGCATTATAAAATGATTAGGAATGTATTACAAATATGGAAACATAACACACTGCGATCACACTTGAAAATGTCATTGAGTGACCAACTATTCTGAGGCATTATGACACTTGACCTTGCAAGTCATCATAAAATGCTTTACAATGTGTTGTGATTATGAATACAGCTATAACTACACAGCGCTATAAGCAGATTATGATGCATTATAGAGTAGGGTGTCATGTTACCGGTTCTTCTGTTCAGAGGATAAACCTTCATGTTGTGGCTACAGAGGATGTGGACACCGTGTGCAGGATTCAACACACCCATAACAAACAGCGACTGTAGCGTAATCCCCTGGCTTCACTCCTCCCTCTCTATCCTCTCAATTCTCCTCCCTGCTCCCTGGTCCTTTGCCCACCATGCCGTCCCCAGCTGTCCCTCTCTCTCTCTCTCTCTCTACTGGAGGAGGGGGAGGGAGAGCTGGCCGGCTCCAGTCCCGCCCGCTTGGCTGTCATGCCCGTGCCTTGATGTTTGCAGACTGCAGTAGCACCCTCTTAGGCCACCCTAATCCATCGGTTTGTTGCATTAAAACCGTCACATGACGTTTCGCTCCCTTTCAGTTGTACCGCGTTGCGTCACCGCTGGAAGAAGCTATAAATAACGGAGAGGGGCTGCGGGGGAGGGGAGGGGAGACACAGAGGCCGTCACACGCATGGAGCGACACAGATTGGCAGCTCCTGGCTTCTCTCCCAGCCCAACGTGCGGCTTTGAGCTCGAGAGCGCAGTAATATTCACACTTACCTGACGCACTCTTTGGCATGCATCACAATGCTCACAAAGGATTTGATGCATTGTGAAATTTGGCAGCGCAGCAGGGGCCAATGGCTGTGACAAGAAAACAAGTTAAAGTCTAAATATTCCAAGGTGTCACTCACTGAGACGTCAAGAGTCTTTTCTTTTTTTTTGTTTTGTTCGGAAGCTACCTCGGATTGTCAAATCATGGAGGGAAAATCAGGTGCAGGAGGCAGAGAGATAGCAATTGGCTGGAAGGCAACCTCTGCAGAGGGAGACATATACTGTGGAGAAACATAGCTGTGACAAGAAACCAATAGAGCTGTTTTTGTTTCCCCACGTCTCGAGCCCTTTTGCTCTGCATTAGCATACGTCGTGTGCTTTGCCCGCCAGGCAAACAACTACAGTACAAGTCTGCGTAAGGAAAAGCAGGCTGTGCCTTCCAAGTGAATATGTAGGTTGACAGGGCAACATGCTTCGTTGGCGCATACGCCACTATCAATTACCGCGTCACAATGACTGCATCATCACTACATGCGCCGTACAGACAACCGTGACAAGTGTTCAGATCTTTACGTATAGCTGCTACATATTTCTAATATCAAGGATGCTGTTATTTGTTTCTACTCACTGCAGGCAGCAGTTTTTTTTTTGTTGAGCAAGCTAAAGATCGTGGCGCATTTAGCAGGTTAAAGATCCCAATACTGTTTGGAGTATTGTCGGTGGAGACCAAAAACAGATCTAAAAGGCAACAAAATTACTTGGTTAAATTTAGTAAAAGATCCTCTTTTTTTTGCTTCAGGCTCTATTCTATTCTAGTGTCCTAGTAAGTCGCGACAGTGAGTCAACAAGCACAATACCAGGACCGTGAAACTAAAACAGTTAAATGGAATGAATAATAACCATAGTATTCATATCAAAATGTCTGCTGTTAGAAGGCCTGTGTAAAATATCCATTACATATACTGTAGGTGCATTCAAAATTATAGTGAAATAGACTTAAGTATCCAAATATTGGGTTATTATTACAGATGCATTAAAGAATAGGCAGCATTTTAATGGAGTTAAGCTTGAACTACTCTACACATACATATAATGTTGGGTAGTTATATTTTGCAAGTAAAATCACTATTTACAAAGTAACTATAGATGTTAGCTGTCAGATAGCGGTGTAAAACGTAAAATATTTCACTCTGATATGTAATGTGGTGGAAGTATAAAGTAGCATGACATAGAGAGGAGTATCTAAAAATGTTCCGGGGAGTTAGTATTGTAAGTCTGCAAAGTTAAAGGACTTATGACATTTACCATAATGCAATCGTGTTTTTATTTTATTTATTAGACTCTATATTTTAAACTCCATGCCCTCAGTTTGTAAAACAGGCTTTACATAACAAAAATTAAAAAAATTGTAAGCCTCTAGGTCCAAGCCGAGATAACCCAAATTATTAATCATAATAATTAATTATGACATCATTGGGGGTTATTTTCTCAGACTTTTCCTCCAGAGCCACAGAAGAAATTATACTCCAGTTTTTCGCAGGCCAAGCATTACTCCCAAACATGAGTAAATTAGAAAAATGTAACGTATGTATGCATGTAAAATCGCCGTCTTATGTACGGTACCACTTGTATTAAGCGACGCGCACCACTGCAGTAGCCTTATAAACACATCCCAACACACATGGAGGTATTCCATTGGCACACACAGAGGCCCCATTAGAAATGCAGCTTCCAAGAACCCAAGTGATGATATTTAAAAAGAAGTTTTGCCCACCTCTCTCTGTCTTCTCTCCCTCTTTGATCTCACCACCTCACTCCTTCTGATTCTTTCTTCCCGTAAGCCTCAAACTATCCATCCCAAATCCCCCTCTCTGTCTCTCTCTCTCTCCGTTCACTCTGCTCTCCCGCCCTGCGAGTCTCTCCAGCATGATATTTAAGTCAAGGACGGCATTAGCATGACGATCACAGCCTTCCATCGCAAGTCTCATCTGCCGAGGCTGAAGCTGGAGGAGCAGGCTTTGTTATTGGAGTGGAGCAAGAACGACTAAACATGCAAAAAAGAGAGAGAGAGAGGGGTGTTGGAGCTGAAGGCGTATAGGGACACGAGAAATTGAAGATGATTTGTGATTACACGAGACAAAGCATACATGTTTCCACATTAAAGAACAACACAATCCGTTTGCGTGCCACGCATTGTCAGCTTGATCTACCCACTCGAAGAGATCCTTCTCCTCTCTGTCAATGAAAAACAAGAGCATTTTTTCACAAGTGTCAAGAGATGGGCCAACAAAGAGACTCTAAAGTCATGCCCCCCCCCCGATCATATGTGCAGCTCCTACGTGATTACATGAAACCCTTAGGGAAATCGGATCAGACTGTACGTATGAACCCCTGCTGGTTCTTTCCACATCTGATAACTTGTGCGTACCAACGGGAGGAAAATGTGCCACTCCTTGGGCCTCATGCAGGAGGAGATACACAATCAAATTTCTGTCTTATTTGTGTCGGGGTCCACTGATTTCCGGGATTCACAATGTTTTTTTTCAAATTTTTCTCTCCAAGATGAAGCAAAAGCGGAATCTCTGTCCAACTAAACGAAACATAGGGTTTACATTTGAGGGGAAGAAACGCTATTGGCCCCAATTAAGACAATAACAAAAAAAAAAAACTGCAGGATGATATTGCGTGCGTTCAGCTTCTGAGTAGTTTCCATACCGCTCTTAGATGCTCTTTGATTTTTTTCCTGTAACGCCACTACTGACGCTCCGGAAAAATCCCGCGTTTACTTGATTACCTCGATACCACTACCGCTGAAGTTCTTCTTTTTTTTTTTGCAGGCCTTTCTCAAATTCTTGTATTTGCACGTGGCACAACACCTGCCCCTTGTATAGCGTTTAGGTTGCCGTTACATGCTGACGATCCATAATCGGTCACACGTCTCCAACTTATGATCAAGCGGGTTCATCACAGCACAGCCGGGTAAGAACAGATTTGGATGGTTAAAAACGTTTGGTGCATCTGGAGTTGACTTCTCTTAGTTGTTCTCTCAACAGAAAATTTAGGGGGAAAAAATAAGTAATTTTAAGAAAGAACGTTGGGATCCATTTTCTCCTAAGAAGGACACACGCATTTAATCAGGCACACTCCCAACTCGTCTCCCCACCCTCTCTCTACTCGTACTCTCTGTTTACAAATCTATTTAGTACAGCGGGAAAATTAAAACACAGTTAATTGTATCATAAACACACATCTGCGTTAACTAAAACCAGATACATTTTTAATGAAACAGATGCCATGCCGGGCCAATTTCTCCCTTCACCAATCTACCGCGGCCTGCAGCTCTACAACCACATGGTGAAGCGTCCTTTTTTTCTTTTTTTTTTTTGCTGTAGTTGAGCTGAAAGCGATAGCACTATCTGGAGAAAAGAAGAAGAAAAAAAAAAACACACTTATTGGTTCAAAGACACCCCCGGTAATTAAAGCCATCATAACCTTATATCTAGTCTTGCACTATCACCACTGCTGCTCAGTTGGCACTGCAGCACACAAAATAATGCTTGATTTTTTTTTTTTTTTGGAAATGTACTGGCTTTAGACGTCAGTGACTCACCTTTAATGGACGCCCCTGCAGTACTCATGTTCAGTCTGCGTCTTCATAGCAGACTGAGAAGGAGAGATGGGGTCTGACATTTCACATGGCTTTCAGTCAAACGAATAAAATGATGGAAGGAGGGGTGGTGGGGGGGGTTAGTTGTGTGGCCTTGGAAAAATAAAATAAAATCTAGCTGCATATTAAATGTTCTCAGGCGTTTCATGGCCTGTCAAACCTGGGTGTGATTTGTGATGCACGGAAGACACACTGTCTCACTTCCTGGGTATTATGTGTGCACATGCGGACACCACTGCATGTACTGTATGTGTGCAAGGCCTGGGCATGCACGACACACACACACACACACACTCAAACACACAGCGGCAGTCAAGCCTGCTATCATTTGAGTTCCTCCCCTGTGGTGGCTCCGTAAGGCATCTCAATCTCCATCACGCTGTCAGAAGAAATAAACACATTACGACGAGAATTGAGACAGAAAAAAAAAAAAAAAAACACACACACACAAAAAAAAAAACAGGCTTTTTCTTTCACTCACATTCATCGTCATGTAAGTTCAAGGCACTCACACAAACACAAAACACAAAGCCAAAGATGCTCTCATCCGTTGCATGGTGAAAAAATACATTTATTGGAATCTGTGTCAATGTAGAAAAGAGTGAAAACTGGCTTTAGGTTTTTGTCACAGTACCACAGGTGAGTATTCCAGCAGCCGTCCGGTGAGCCGAAAACCAAGTCAGCGAGCTTGTTTAGGGCAGTACATCTGCTACTGACGACAAACAGAGAAGTTGGCCTGCGGTGGCCCATGACCCTAAACACATCGTCTCACAGATGGCGAGACGCTCGGGCTGCTCCTAAAGACACACCACCAGCAAATACACATGTCGTACAGCAATGAACCTAGCCCATCCTGGCTTAATGTGGGTTTAGCGGGAGAGGCTGATTTCAAATGTTTTGTTGTGATACTGTTACAAATCCCCTTCCAATAACTATAAAGTCAGGGCCACTGACTGCCAGCATCTCAGGTGGCTCAAAGGAGCCCGGTATTGTGTGATCAAATACTGTTTTATTACGAATAGTTTTGGCCCGTAATGTCCCATTTCGTCCCAGAGCCTGGACATAACTTGTGGTCCTGTGCAAAGCTTTGAGTTTCATGCATCATCTTTGATGTTTACCAGGGGCCTCCTTTCACGATTCGAAAGCCTGCCATCCAAATAAAGGGAGTATGACATTATTATTTCTCTTATCACCTTTTTTTTTTTTCTTTTTTTTTCAATTCAAATAGCTCTGAACAAACAATTCCTAAAATAAACATACGGCAAGTGACACGTTCTACTCTGGCAGGCCAAATGTTATTATGGGTAGTGCATTTTCTATTTCTGATATGACAGGATAAACTCACAACACGTGGCGAGTCTGCATACTTTATGAGATCAACTAAAATTGCAACAGAAAGAGAAGGCATTAGAAAACAAAAAGGACATTTCTAAACTCAGATACTGAGTATTAACATTGAGAGGTCAGATTTCCCCCCCCCCTCCCCCATACAACTTTCTTTACATATAGACTTATTTTTATTCTTAAATATCTTAAATCTCATATAAAATAATTCATCAGAAACTGATTCAATATACACAGACAAGAGTGCACAAGATGGATAAAGAGATGGCGTGCATGCCGAGGTGGTATTTTGCGAGAGCAGAGTTTGCTGTGAGATTATATGCACTGCTTGGGTGTACATAATTTTTTCTTTTTTTTTCTTTTTTAAAGTTTGGCTTTTCTGATGAAATTGTTTTTTTCTGGAGTATCATACTCAATACCATCATTCATAAAACAATACAAGTGCTTTTAAATCAACAAAGACCGTTTCTTTTAAATGTGTCAATTCTTTAAAGAGAACGCGACCTTCATGGTAACAAAAAAAATGAAAAAATAAAATCGATCCACACTTTACCTTGGTCTCTCTAGGATAAACGTAGGCAGGGTTGCACCAACAAAGATTCCGTTTTAAAGCAGATTAAATTGTGGTTTAATTCGATATCATGTCGTACCGAACTTTAAAACTAGCTTAAAATTCAGAGAGATTACATTTGAACCACTCTTTAAACTTAAGTAAATTTTTACCCTAAACCTAAATTAAATAGAATTCTGCTGCACCAAAACTTTAAACTCCGATTTAAAATGTGACGTGAGTTTTTTTGTTCTTTTGATCAATTGGCCAACATGTTTTTTCAAAGGAGGAGAAATTAGAGCTCCTCTGCCGAGCCATCATGAGTAACTTCAGGCTAACTAACCGACTTTTAAGCTAGCAAACAATGTAATGTTTTGTTAAGGAATACAAAGCAGCAGAAAGTTAATGCCCCCCCCCACATCTCTTTTATAGCCTACTTACTAGGTCCTGACAGCACGCAAATTATTTCTTTATTTGAATGTGGGTAAGCAAGCATCTCCATATTGATTAAACTATTTAATCAATAAACTTGGATTTACAAAACGGAGAACAGCTCTTTATTGGGCAACAGAACTCTGCTTCATTTAAAAAGTGTATTTACACAATTTAAACCTAGTTTTGCTAAACTATGATTAGAACTAATCTTTGACGACGTTGAGCCTTGTTAGTGCGACCCAGCCATAGTCTAGTTAAATGGAGATCACCATGGGGAAATAATACGGTGTTTGTTGGGAGCTGGGCTTAATCCAAAATGTGACAAAAATGACACATGACAAGCTGCAGCAGTCGATGCAAATAATATGTTCATGGATGGGCATTCATTTACACTGTTAAAATATAGCACATCGCTTCAAACAACAAGGCATGCATGCTTTGGAGCTTTTGTGAGACGAATGAGAAATAAATAAAATATAAAAGGGACTGCATTTGCTCTAAATTCTTCCGTGTGTCATTCGGTGGCTTTAACTAATAGTGTGTGAGGTTGGCTAAAATCTTTTTATAAAAGGGGAAATAATAGGACATTGGTCACAGGCGAGTTTCCCAAAGCAGCGTGTTGTTTCTCCTATAATCACATTCACACTCTTTTTTTCCCCCTAAAACACTCAAGTGTTGAGTTCTACAAAGAACCATACGCCGATTTTATAATGTCTGAAAGCATGTGCGAGCTGAGCTAAAGAGATTTAAAAATAAAATAAACCTGCACACTAGTTTGGCATTGAACTGTCTGTGAGGACACTGGCTCGATGTGGCACGGTGTTAAAAAATAAATAAAAAAATGGCACTGGATCCAATGACTCAATGACATCAACTGTCTCTTCACAATGGCCAACGGTGTTGCTGTTGATGCTGCTGTTATTTATTTCTCTCCAGAAAAAATAAACACAACAGTGACGACATCATACAGACAACACGATCAATACCGACCTGGAAGAGGATGCTTAATTTCGCTTCTCTTTTTTCTGTTGCTCTAAAATTTCACAACTTAAACTTCCATCCGCACATATCTGGCAAGCGACAGTATCTTTGTATATTATTTAGAAAATCTATAGATGTTCACAGTTGCTTGACTGAATGGCAAAAATACCCATGAAGTCTAAAATTGCTGGTTTAGTCGTCTAAAACATGGATGCCAGGAGTTCTTATAAGTACTGGAGGACTGCCATCGTAGACTATCGGATGGATTCAGATTCAAAGTGTAAAAAGAAATCTTGCAGCGTGTTGCCTTTAAGCACTAACACACATATTCATACATACAACCATTCATGTTCTGGTATATATATATATATATATATATAGAGAGAGGGATCTGTAGTAATATGGAACAGTGGAAATACCTTCAATTACATCTGATGGCATGTATTCTTCTTGATGGAGGAGAATCTGTTCTGTGTATGGACGCTCTTCAGTGAGCATTTACATGATATCTGATTTCTGTACAGTAAAACAGCACACATAAAAACATGAGGACATTGAAAGAAAAATATCCCACGCTGATTGTGATGTTTAAAATGTTGTTCAATTCATTTCCTTTTTTTTTTTCTTTTTTGTTATTCTAGAAAGGGAGGCATGGGTATTTTTTGGCGGGAGAGGCCAGGGGTGCTGCCCATCTCCCCTGTTTCCCACACTACACAGTAGTTTCATTCTTCCACGGCCCAGTGCGTATATTCCCTGTGCTGTCCGAGCTGTACAGGAGTCCTTCTTGCAAGCCCCCCTTTAGAATCCCATTCTGATTGGTGGGGTTCTGGGGGTAAGATTGTCTGCGCGGGGCGTGCATCTCCAGATGATGATGTGTCACCATCGGGTCCTGCTCGGCCACTTTGCCGCAACCGCACAGGAAGATGCCTGTGTCGCCTGCCTCTGCCGGGCACAGAGAAGGGAAAAGGTCTGCCTTGGCACAGCAGATATGCCTGTGGCAGGGATTATGGCATACCAGGGCCTCGTGCGTGGTGGTGGTGGCAGCGCAGTGGCATGTGTGATGCCCATCATGGTGGCCTTCGTGGGCCAGATGTGGACAAATGTGGGCGTGACGCTCATGTGTGCTGTGGGGGCTGTCTGTGTGTGAGCTGTGCACGCTGCCTCCATCCACACTGGAGGGGATGTGATAGGCGTACTCCCTTTCACTCCCAGCTCCGCAAGCACCGGCCGTGGCCCGGCGGCTTAAGTGGCGGCTTTTAGTCCTGGTGCTGCTCTTTAGGCAGGGGTGCAATTGGATCCCTGGCCGGTAACCCTCTGGGTCAGCATGTAGCAGCACGTGTGTCGCCGTAGGCTCCTCTTCCATCAGCTGCTGGCTGTGCAGGGCGGCGCAGCACGGCGTCACCGGTGCTAAACACGTCACGTGGTTTTGCGAGGACGGAAGGGCGGCGTGTTTACAGTGACCTAAACTGCCATGGCCGCAGCTCATCAGCGCTTTACCATGACATGGTGAGTCATGGTGGCAGTGGCTGTGGCCATGGCCATGCCCGGGGGTGTCTCCGTTTACGTTGACCTTGGGCCGCGCTTGAGCAGGCCCATGGGCGCCAGAGCAGGCATCGGCGTGTCGTCCGGGACAACAGGAACACCAGCAATGCCAGACATCATCACGCTTGGCACAGTGATGGATGAGGATGAAGAGGCCAAGGGTGACGGAGAAGGCACCGTAAAGGCAGCTGAAGATCATGTCCAGGAAGTGGCCCTGAGACACGGCCAGTGCCCCGAATGTCCAGGTGGCCAGGAACAGGAAAAGCGTAAAGGCCGCCGTTCGTAACTGAGCCTTGAAGGAGTGCTCATTGGCCAGCAGTGCAGGGTTGATGGGAACGCCCGGGCAGCCGGCGGGACATTGTCCCCCACCAGGCGGGGCTGCCAGGGCTCCCGGCTCGGCTCCCTGGTGGCAGTGGGTCTGCACATCAACAGCGGCCAGCCTCTGCTGCTCCTCCGTCAGTTGCTTGAGCTCGTACTTCTTTTCGGGGTGTCGTCGCAGCTGGATGAAGGTACAGAGGAAGTAGATGCATGTCACCAGGACGATGAAGGTCACAGGGCCAAAGAAGGCTCCCAGGCTGGGCTCCCATGCCATCCAGCAGCTGCAACACACATGAACATGCATTTTAATACTTTGACTTATGTTCACATTTTTCATAGAAAACAGAAGAACTGAAATACTGAATGATACATACTCTATTACTTAACATGTTTTGGTAACGCTTTATATTAAGGTTCTTGTAATAAGCATCAATAAATAGGTAAAAAGGTACTTATTAGATGCTTATTAACATTATTATGTTAAAATACAAGTGTTAATAAAAGCATCATAAACACGTTTATTGTCAGATTATAAGCACTAACAGTTTAGAGACTGCTTAACAACATTTTAAAAGCCTTTTCAGTCTCTTATAATTGTTTGACAGCATTACGAAACCATTTATTTTGTTGAACTAACTTAGCTATTAAGTCATTGTTAAACCTGTACTCAGCTTTTTTTGTTGCTCTATTAAGATTAGTAAATACTTTATTATGCATTCACTCGCAGTTAACTATGCACTTATTCGGGGTTAAGTATTCTTCCTGCAGCTACCTGATCTAATGCGAGAACAATGTCTTATTAAGGTGAAAACAATCCTTTATTATTATCACTTTTGGTGTTTTTAAAGATCATGTTTCTTTGTTTATGTGAGAGGAGAAGAGCGAGGGCTATGGTATGCAAAAAAAAATCCCCAAAGCTGGAATCAAACCCAGGACCATGCAGTAATGTGGCACGCACAAAAACTACTCAGCTACAAAGGCGCTCCACAGTAAGCTATGCTTTATGTAGCTGTGCTTTATGCAGCTGTGCTTTATGCAGCTCGCCTATCTGGAATGAGAACTTCATGTTGTCAATGTACATAACATGTGAATGTAGAATTACAAGAAGGTTAAACAAGGACATAATAGGTAAAGTTAGTTAAACTCAATAAATGCATTTGTAATACTATTGTAAACTCTTATGAGAAACTTATGAGGCTTTTATCCATGTTCTTAGGCCGTCTATGAAGTGTTACGATGTTTTTACAAGTGTTCCAAAATGTATTATAATCTAACAACAAACATGTTTACAAAGCTATGATTAACACTTATATCGTCTTATTAAGACATAATAATGTTAATAAGCATCTTATAAGGACCTTTTTACCAATTAACTAAGGCTTATTACAAGGACCTCAATATAAAGCCTTGCCCACACAATGCAAACAGCATTCATATAAGCAAATGTACTGACATGCAACCTTGCTTTAAAAGCACCAACAGAGCGTGTCATTTAACCTTGAGAGCAGACACAAATGTAGGACTTACTACGGCGCTTGCTCCCCGCTGCCATAGTTGTCTATATTGACGGCTGCTGTGACCCCGCAGATGATGAGGGGCACTCCACCGCTGACTAAATAAAATCTGTGAGGGGATAGAGGGACAAACAGAGGCAGAGGGAAAAGGAGAAGTATAACAATGTTTGGCGTGAAAGAGGCATTTTACGAATCCTATACCTCACATCTGGATTACAACAGCACGCTGTCAAAATCTGACTGAGAAATTCTTGAAGACACACAAGAAGGATAACAACCACAAGATCCATGAAAAACAAAGAAGATTATAGACTGGTGCAGTGACTAAAGCTGACAGCAGACAAACAAAAAATGACACTGAGCAACAGGCACAAGAACATATTTGCCAGACATCCTTTCCCTATACTTTCCTCAAATATGACTTGTCAACATGTCTCTGATTACACTCTACTGGTGCGATCACACCTACAGTTTGTTTTCTTTGCCACAAACCAAAGTGTGACTTTTACTCTGAAAACAAATCTGTTTCCTGTCAATGTAAGCATGATTGACTTGTCGAGCACTCATTGCTGCAATTTACGGCATCTGCTGATCATAACGCCTCGTGGATATGTAAAGAGAAACCTGGATTTGAGCAGGAGGAACTGAATATGAACTCAAGATTTGTATGCAAAGCATCAGCAGTGTCTTACAGTCGGATGTAGACCTATCGACCTATCGTACGATATATGGACATGACGTTGATCATTGTTACGTTATCTTCAAGTTAGTTTGGAGTATTTGGCAGTTATCTTGAATGACTAACATTTTTAAGTAAGTAGGTGTGGTTTCAATATGTATATTGAACAATATGTTCTCCTCTTTCCATACAAGCCATACTAAAGACTTCATATAGTGCTAGGTGTGAACTAGGGCTTTCACAATGTCAGATTTTTAATACAAGAATATCATGGCCTAAATTTTTTTTAAATCTTTTTTTAATTTTATTTAGTGAAGCGAGACATTACAAGTGAGACTAGACAGGAGAGGGCTTAATACATTTAGCGACTGGACAGGATTAACATCACAGGGCAAACTGTTAGATCTCATGGTGTAGAGAGTCTATTGTGTAACGTTTTGTGAGTGTGTTCACGATTGTAGAGGAGCTATAGGGGGGAGTGTTTTTTAAGAGTGAGATGAAGAAAGGAAGAAAAAAGCCAAACAATAATAAACAAAAAAAAAAAAAAAAGGGCTAGACAGCTGGTATAGAGTTTTTCCTGGCTGGGGTATCCTTTTGAAATCCTTTTATCCAACAATTTTTTATTGTCTTTAATGTCGTTTGTTTTTTATTTTTACGACAATATTGTTGTGATATCTTTAGAGAATTTTAAAATAAATAAAGTAATAATGCTATCAGTCAAATTTATCTTTAACTTTGTTTATTGTGCATTTTGTCTCTTTTTTTGGCAAATTTAATTACACTCAAAACCCAAGTGTAGTGAGGTGGAGATAGAGTCTGTAACCATGACGGTACAAAAGGAAACGATTTAAGAGGCGCTGGATTATTTACACAATATTATCATATTAACATGATGTCAATACAATTATTTTTAATTAAAAAATGTAATATCATGGTGTATCGTCAACGCTCTTCCTGTAAATTCACATCCGACACGAGAAGTCAGTGATACATATTAAGCACTACCATCCTCTGTCCATCCTTTCAATCAAAACTGACTTCGACCTTCGGTGTAAACTCTATTGGGAGTATACAGGTAGAAAATGGGGGTTTGATTTACTGATTTTATTTCCCTGTCCACTGCACCTATAAATGCTCTGTGAAACTGTGGGCCTTGACAGATTATTATTGATATAGTTCATTAATATATATATAGAATATGAGATTTGTGTGATTTGTTTATAGGTGAGGTGAAATACATACCACCTCCAAAAGTAAATCTAATAGATAAAATATCATTTGAGCAGTTGTGCTACATCACACAGGAAAGGCAGCACATTTAAAGAGTGAGGCAATTGATCCAAACTAACTGATAACAAGTGTGCAGATAAGTTCTGATCCCAGCTCAGCAAGTGAGTGATTAACTGATCACATTGTATGTTTGCTGTGTAGTAACACATCGCAAGGCCTTTATCGGTTAATGTAGGGGGAAAAAAGAAAACGGTTGAAGTTTTCGTGAGACAGGAAAACTCACAGCTGCACTGACCAGTTTGATAATCAGTTTCCACATCTCTCGGCTTCAGTGTGGAGTGTTACATTTGATGAATTGGCTTGTTTTGTTCTGTAGAGCAAGCAAGTGAGGGACCGACATCTAAAGTGCTTATAAAAAAGCAGACACAGTGGATTGCTCTTACACTTGCTTTTGGCTCCGCATTTGGGTCATTGCTGCTCGGCATATTATAGGTTCCTTCAAAGCATTGGTTGTGAGCCTCTTCAGACAACAATGCAACGTCGGCAAGATGCAATTAAACACATGAAAAGCAAGGACAATGTATCAGACTGTGAAGTAAGGTGAGCGGCACACTGTGAATAAACGCTTAATTGATAATAGCAGAAAGATTTTAAGCAAAAATGTATATGTTTGCTATTTCTTTCTACCTCTGCCATGTTCTTAGAGGGTATTTGTTCAAGCTAGGCCCTATTGAACAATGTGTTGTGTCCAAGTGACCAATGTGGACAACAATGTTTTGAAATTGATCCAGTGTTGAGGGGGAACACTACAGAGAGCAGCCGCGAAACAGGCTGCAATGTAATCGCTCGGGGCAGCTGCGCACCATCAATGTACGTCCACTAAAAGTCTTTGTATTTGCCACCGGGTCAAATTGTTAAGACCCTACAGAGAAATGAATCTTCAAGTGTCGCTCAAGGGGAGATTGCCTGTTTTGCCCAATACTGTACTGGACCAATTAAAACAATTTTTTGTCCCCATTATTCACTTAGACACTAGTATCTGAACAATGCACTTGCGTCACAGTGTACATATCATGAGCTTCAGGAATTCAGCGCAGCAACAAAGCCCAGCAGCTCCCACTTTGCACTGTCCTTGTCCGCTCTTTCTGCATTCATCCACTTTCCTATACACCGCCTTGCTATTTCCTCTTCCTTCCAGTTCAATCTCAAGCTCTGTCACTGCTCTAACCTTTTCACCACTCCATCTTCCTCAATCTTCATCCTCAGTTTCCTCCCCTTCTCTCTCTTTCTCTCTTTCCCAATCTGTCCTCCGTCACACAGCGCCCGTCGCAAAAATTCAATTACAATCAAGATGTTTGTCTGGGTTGGTTTGGCGAGGGCTGGCTTGGTGGATGGAGAGGGGGGGGGGGGGGGGGGGGGGGGCATTACCGGCCTGTCACTGTCTCTGAGTGGAACGGTTACCCCGGGGGACTCTCCTTCAACAGAAAGCCATTTACACACCCGTCAGCCAGATAAGCATAAATGAGAAGAACTAGTGGATGTTAAAGCACCCTGCGCTTTATAAGCTTCATTCCCCTTTATCCCCTCCAGGAATGCCTGCTTGTGTTTCCTGCAGGCCTGCACATACATATACAAAAAATTATAGCATGTGTTATCAAATGACACACTGCCTACACACTGCTCTGCTTTTATGCAAAAGAGGTGCTCCTTTACATTAAAATTCTTGCCAACGCACTCGCTCTTGTTGGAACACACACACATATTTGCACACTTTGACACACACATTTTTGTTGGCCATTCTATTAGAAAAAAGGCCTTCAAACAAAATGGCTGTGTATGCAGAGTTGTGCTTTTGAGTGAGTTTAGGAACAGCAATCATCTGATATAAATAGACGCTGAAGTGCCTTTTAGCCAGCAGCTACACAGCGACTCCTCAGTCATCCTTGTTCCTCTGCCTCTGCACTATCCTCTGTTTTGTGACTGTGAGCTGTCCTCTCGCCTGGTCCAGGATATACATAGCACAGCTGTGGACAACGGATGGTCAAATAGCCAAAGCACAGAGCGGCTTATGGATAAAGCTGGACGATGCATAAGTTATGTATGTACTCACCCGACACTAAATCCCTTTATGTCTGAAGTGAGCTTATTTTAAAGCAATAGGCAAGCAAAAAAACTCAATGTCTGAAAAGTAAAGCCAATACGTACTGAGTCCTTTAAACCACCATTCTTTGTAATGGCCAGCAGGGGGCAATTCCACAGATTGCAAAAATAAGTTTGATTGTGTAGAAGTCTATGAGAAAATAATCCTATTCCTTTCTTTATTTATTTCCTCAGTAAACATGTTCCTGAGGAGTTTATATTCTCAATCACTCGTTTCAAGTATTCTTCAATACAGCATGATGTTTATTTTGTAGATTATTGTTTCATTTAGAATAAAGTAGACAATAAAGCAGGGTATGCTTTAGGGGTGTGGCTACCTTGTGATTGACGGGTTGCTACCACGGTGTTTGTCCAGTTTGGGTGTTGCCCAATGACATTTTGGTTGCCTAAAAATGTCTTACACAGTATTTGGTTGTTCTTAGCTCCACCCTCTAATGTAAAAAAACAAGACAACGACGGCCAAAATGCCAAACTCGAGACTTCCAAACTGCAGTCCACAAATCAATGGGTGACGTCATGCTGCCTACGTCCACTTCTTATATACAGTCTATTGCAATAGGTTAACATTTTGGGAAATACGCACATTTTCTTACTTGCTAAGAGTTAAATGTGAAAATTTAGGTTGTGGGGAGTTATGCACCACAAGCTAGTTGTTTACCCGTTTCCAGCTAAGCTAACAGGCTGCTAGCTGTAGCCTTATATCTAACGGAAAGATATGAGAGTGGTGTCAGTCTTCTCATCTGACTCGGCTAGAAAGCGTATTGCTATTTCTGAAAATTTCGGTATTTCTTTAAAACTGCAATGTGTAACAGTGTCGAATATTAATTTCATGTTCGTCTTCAGCGGTGTTGGGTCATTTTGTGATATTCAGAGAGATATTCTACCTCACTAGACCAGTTTGTTTTTGAACACTCATATCTCACAGTTTATGCATCACCAGTCAATGATACCAGCCATTTCCCTTTCATAAACCTAAGAATAGCTTTTCTAAAGCTTTTCAAACCAGAGAAAAGCAGATCTATGTAACATTATTTTATTCTGTGTCAGACTGTGCCTTTTAGAAAGTGAATTTGCCTGTTCGGAATTCTTAATATTGACAGCTGGCGGGAAATGCTGCTGGTGACATTCAACAGATGTTGGAGATTATATACTAGAAGGGAAAACGTTCCTTTAGAGGAATGATCTGCACCCATCACACCAGATGACTGTTGGTTAATAGCATAAACAGAGGCGTTTAAGGTGTTTGGTCCAACACAGTGTAGCAGATTTCTAGACAAAGGTCAGTGCGATGGTCTGCTGGATACGCCATCGGATGCTGTCAGGAGAGGAGGGACAGGCAAAGAGGTAGATGAGGAGGAATAGGTTGGTTGCTGGGAGGGGGGATGCTCAGAGGAGAAATTGATTTGTCTCCAGCTGTTAAGTCTCATTGCATGAGCCTGTCTGACGGGGAGCATTACAGTCAATCACCGTGGATCAACTCGACTGCCGCGCAACACGATCCCCAACCCCACCCCACCCCCCACCCCGCCTGCCCCCAGACAAATTATCTCATTCACAAGTGGTGCATGATGGGAGTGCCTCGAGAACGATCCATATTAAAAAACCCAATCACGCAGGTTTCTGAGGATTTGCTTTGCAAGGAGAGTGCTGCTTATAGGGTTGAGGGATCCTTATCCTCAATGACTTTCAGTGACTCTTCAGGAATACATTATTGAGCAGATTCTAGTTCTAATAATGTCTAACATATGATGTCTTTTTTTATACATATTAGTTTCAAGTGTATGGCTGACAAATGTCCATGCGAGTGCTACATGTGTCTCAATAGTCCTCTCAAATAACAGATAGTAAGCAAGCCTACTGTAAAATTAAGCGAGCAAAGTATTCCAGTCAGGTTCATATCCAGTGCAGCTCCACATGTTTAAATAATTTTCTTGCGTGGGGTCATTCGCTATATCTTCAAAATGCTTCATAAAGTTCAAGAAAATTCAAGCAACTGAAACTGGCACTTGATATTTTCCAATAGCTCAGAGGAAATTACAGTCCAAAACCAAATAAAAGATTAAAAAATGACAAACAGGCATTTGTTACGGCACACCCTCCGTTTGACTCCATATCTCTGCTCACAAACCTTTCCCTTAAAAGGATTTCTCGTTGACGCTTCTGGAGTTCAGCTCTGCAGCAAAGTTGCAGTGTGCAGAAGAGCTCACACAGCACCTTCTCACCGCAGAGGAAGAGCACCGTATGTGTCCAAAAGATGATCCTCTTAAACATGCCAAATGTCGTGACTAAGCAGAAAGGGAATGAAGTGGAGAATGAGTGGGAAAAAATAAATTACAAAAAGTAGAAATTCCATCTGATGCGTGTCTAAGCGAATAGGAATTTAATGGGTCAAAAGGCTAAATGCATTTAGATTTGTGATAAGGCTCCTGGCTCAGCAGCCTCCTGGGTGATTGAGGTAATTAGTTATAGCACGGGGTTGATGCCATAGTAACAGGTTGTTTTAAGTCGTTCACCTCTTCCTCCTCCTCCTCCTCCTCCTCCTCCACCCCCTCCTAACATTCATCTGCCCTGCATTCTTCTGACCTTACAGGGTAGTAGGAAGCCTTAAACAGAATAAATGAGCCAAAACATACATTGAACACCCAGTTCAGCTAATCCAGACATCTTCCTCTAACAAATGTGTGCAAGAACGTGTATTGTTATTATCCATGGGAAAAAGTGCAGAATCAGAGGTTTCAAAATGTTAAAAAACTTCCAAAAATGTCATCATCAACTATTATTTATTCAGGGAAAATTGACTGAGCGTTAAGCTGTCCATGCCCTGAATTCACATGCACACAGGCTACGTTAACTAACAACAATAAAATAACAAACAAGTCTGCCGAGAACAAAGAATGAAAACAATAACAGGTAGAAATAATAATAATAAATAAAGACAATAAATAACAACCATGTATGATAATTAACAGGTACGCTGGACAACAATTATATCTTCTAGCATCTAGCATGTACTTAAAATGATCTACTGACATATACCTAATGTCAATACCTCTTGTATTTGTATTTTTTACATTTATTGGGTGTGAAAAAACTAAAAGCGAATTTACCAAATTCAGTATTGATCTGAGGAGTTTCAAGGGATAACAATTCCTGTAAGCGTGTGTGATGACAAATGCTACTTTACGTGTTTATGAATTACTTTTAGCTGACTATTTTAAATGTTTATCCATCAGTTTTAGTTAATTATTTCAATTTCTTTTACTATTTCAATAATTTATCCACTACTTTAAGTTGACGATTTCAACTGTTTAAAAATGACTTTGAGCAAACTACAGAATGTCAAAAAAGATATATTTCACTTATATCACTAATTCTATTTGTACTGTTAACTTTAAACTATTTACCCATTGCTTTGAGCAAACTATTCCACCTGTTAAGTCATTAATTTTTTAATATTATTTCAACAGTTTAGCCCTTACTTTCGGTTAAATATTACAGATGCTTATTAATTACTTTTAACTAACAATGTGGACTTCGCTGCTCGCTTGTTACCTAGTTTTTATGCAATCTCATAGCCTTGAAGAGTTCCAGCAGACTCGGGCAGCCATTTTGGATGTTGCCAGGTGATTAAATTGTCGTTATCAGTGTTAATCAGCCTGATAGATGTGGGTCAGAATGGTGCTGCTACAGCGACTAGTAGGTTTTTTTCTAGCATGTTGTGAAACTGAATAAACTGACTAAAAGAGCAGCAGTTCGCAGCTTGAAAATCACCTGTAACAGGTGAGTCCGAGCGAAAAAGGCCTCAGATCATACATTTAATTGGTTAAAAGGAAATGTCTTTGCTCCTCTTATCTCTGGCATTTCTCAGACTCATTTTCACATTGTAAAGTGAAACATTGCCATTCAAAACCTAGACTCCTTTACTCGTGGCTGACAGTGACTCGGATTAAAAATGCAATATCTTAACATGAGCAAATGTGGGAGAAATCCACAAGGAGAGCCAAAATGGTACAAATAGGAAGACCTGACAGCTTTTACTACCGAGTGAACAAAGCTAGAGGCTTGAAAGAATGCAAACTAGCTGCGGATGTCCCTGCAGATAAACGATGCAATAACTCATCTGTGTAAAGCAATTGTTGCCATTTAAAGGAAACATGAGCCAGCAAACGCCTGAAAAAAATACATTAACATAGAAGAAATAATATGAATCATTTTAAGATTTGCAATTAGAAAAGAAGAAACTGACCAGTGGTGAAAAGTAAATGAGTACATTTTCTCAAGCAATCTACTTAAGTACAGTTTTAAAGCATTGTACTTCTTTTTACTTTTTTGTATTACTATTTAAAGCGACTTTATACTTCATTCAACATTTAATAAAGGAATTAATTTACTTTTTGCTCCACCACATTATTTTTCAGTAAAGATTTTACATAAAAAAACCAGATGATCACCTTATAAAAATACAATGCATTGTTAAACATGAAGCGATTGGTTCCCACTCTTTTTGAAAAAAGCAGTGCCTATTTGGGGCCATGTTTCAGATCTCATGGCTCTCTAAAGAGTGATTTCTCCTTTAAACTTCTAGGATGGTTTCATTTAAATATTGTTTAATGGACTAAAGAGGTAGGATTCTCCAATGGTTAACAAAAAAAAAAGCAAAGAAACAGTTTCAAAGTCTCCAAAAAATGATTTAAACATTTTTTCTACCTCTTTTTCTCTGCCAAGGAGGTTTGGTTTTCGATTGGATTTGTTTTGTCTGTCTGCAGGATTACGAAAAAAATACCTAGTAGCACAATTTCCATGAGACTTGGTAGAAGGGTACAGCATGGACCAAGTAAGACCCCATTGAATCACGGGGCAGATACACAAATAATTTTTCACTTTCGTTACCATTGCATTTAACCTTGTGTGGTTAAATGCAATGCAGTGCAATCCTCCTCCACAGCTCCGAATCATAAATACAAGCTGGAGCAGGAATGGCCTGTGATTTTATATGACTTCTACTTGCATCTCACGGTCTCATCCAGGTTATGTAAAATGAAATGAGAAAGCAAATAATTGTACAGTGAACCAGTCCTTGTCCAAGCGGCAATAGCAGCACAAGAAATACCAACAACAGCGGTACACACACACACGGCACAAAAACACATGCGCACAGAGCCATTTATGTGCTTTTCCATCTCACGGCAGTCAGGGTTGAGGAGGGTTGAGGAGGGTTACGAGGACATTTGTGCTTACCTCAACAGGGGCTGTTTAGGGGGCGGAGGAGGGTCACCATCTTGGCTCTGCGGAGGCTTCTTGGTCACCTGTTTGTAAATGTTCCTGGCCGTCACCCCGAGCCACAGCATGGTCGACAGAGACGAGTAGTGCAGCACGACCCCGACCTGTAATAGGGTGAAAAAGGGTACATCAAGTTATTTATTTGACTTTTCTGAACTTTTGCCTACAGTATGCATCTCTGAAAAAAGTGTCAGACTTGATTATATTCCTTCACGTCAAAGAAAAAGATGTTCGGAAAGAGCTGCCACGGCTCTCGCAAACTCATCATCAATGTCACCTCAAGGGTGTCTCCATAGACGTTTTCCTTCAAGACCTGACTGCTTTGTCTTATCCTTTCCTAAAAGACAATAATACAAGAATGGAAAGACAGGTTCAAAAAGTGCTATTGAATCATCAAGGTTGTTTGGGATAAGAGCATTATGCGGAGGTTATACCGACGGATACTGAGCAGCTCCTTATCAGTTGAGTTAGAGGACACGAGGTGTGCACAGCGAATACCAAATCTGAATATAAATGATAGTCACGTTGACAACTATCAGCGCGTGATTGTGTTCCAAAACGCACTGTATACATATCTCCGCTCGTCCTCGTTTTTAATATTCATGAATTAGGTTCAAATGGGGGAACTGATCTAACTTTGTTTAAAGGCTTTGCCAGTTCGTAGAAAAGATTGGAGAGATGAGAGTTACAAAAAAAAAAAGAGAGAGCGAGCGAGAGAAAGGAGGGAGAAAATTAAAATGCACTGAGCCTTTTCTCCACCCAGTCAGTCTGTTCATGAGGTACTGACAACCTGAGACACCCAATCAACTGGCTTCTCTCCCGCCTGGTCGGCCTAGGGACCGAAGCCAGTCGACCAGAGTCCAGATGCTAATTGGAAGTGTCCTTGAGCTAGTTAGAGAGAGCAAAGAGCAGGTGGTAACTCACTCACTAACGCGGACTTCAGAGCTTCGTTAGTGCCAAGAACAGTAAGAAAGGAAGTGTGTTTGTAATATGGAATTAAGGTGAGAGCAGGTCTTCTCAAATGAACAGCGATGGTAAAGGTGGGGGAGGTTTAATTCTATTTTTCACACTATGGATGCAAATCCGAGGCGTGTATAATTTCGGGGGACGTGTCTCATGTAGGAGTTCTCCGGAAGTTGTTGTCTTGATCAGCAATGCCGTCATTACAGCTTCCCCCGGTTCACATTTCGACATTGTTAAGGAAGTTTTTTAATGAAGAGGCCTCCTCCTCACAAAAAACAAACGGACCCGGACAGTAGAACATGTAAGTATAATGAAAAAAGTGTTTTTTTCCAACACTTGCTCGGCTTGTTTCTCGCTGCTTTCTCTCCAAAAACAAACTGACCCAGGGATTAAAACCGGTAAAAACACTCTCTGACGCTAATCTGCCATTCGCTAATTTAAGATCCAGACGTCTATAGTTAAAGTAAAAAAACGACCAACATAAGTGTATTGTGAAATTGTGGCTTAAAACTGGATAAAAAGTCAATTTATGACATACGGGCAGACAACCACAATGTTTAAAGGGGAATGTCTCCATTACAGGCGACCAAATGAAACAATCCTTAATTGAAATGATGGATTTCTCTTGGTTTGAAAATTGTTGGAAACATTTGGTATCAAGTAAGTACACAATTTAACACCATATATAACATAGGTCTAGTCATTTTTTGGACATTTTACATAAATTACACCTTTAAGTCTGGCTTTGGACGTCCTCGACCAAGACGAGCCATCAGACACAACTTGCAACAACAAAATGTATCTTACCAGCAGTAAATGTTGGCTCTTCTAACCTTAGTTTGGTAAGTCACTAACCAAAGCTTAAATATAGTGGTAGCTGTACGATGTTGAGCTGGCAAACATGTTAAGATAAGACCTAAAAAACACAGTGCCATTTTGATATTTTACTATTCATAGTTTCTGTGTGCTTTCACCTGATGTCCCTTTGTTAGTAGAAAATCTGGGTAAAAACATAATTTCAGTCAGTGATCGGATCAGTGAGCAGCACAATGATCACACAGTTAACAAATCAGGAGCTGGAAACGGCCCCAGAACACCTGATCAATGCGCCGCCATCGAAAAGCCACAGCTTCTGTCACGTCAGACTCTTTCATCACGCATGAATCGTTCAAATTGCAATTGTGTCAGCCAGACATTAATTCGGTATTTTGCATATGTGATGTCACTAAAAATAAAACGACTTGCTGCGGTACAAATACACAGCATACAATCAGCAGAAACGTACTATATCACAACACACAGGTAGCTTGTCAGCCGTGGTTAGCTTTGCAGTGCAGATCGGTGCCCCTTCATGTTCATTTGTGTAACATAGAAACAACAACTACGTCAACGCGCTTACACAACACTTCAACGGCGCTCTGCGACGATGCAGCCGCTCACAGTAGGCCGTTTAGTGGCTTTTGTCGCTCATAGTGCGAACATAGCATAAGCCTGAACTCTGAGTTGAATAATCCTGAGAAGGAAAACTCTTAAGTTTTCGGTTCCAGAACGGCGGAGCAGAGTTAGTTCAATGAACTCTGTTAAGCTGGTGCATGGTGAATAAAATTTTTTTTAAAACATCATCTGTGGAGCTCCAGTAGTACGATATACATGGCAACAGGTAATTAAAAGGCATCGCCTCCATTTTAATGCTGTGAACGTAGAGATTTTAATGCATGTACTATATGCGGACTGTGCACATTTATCTTTAAAAGAGTTAAGGCGGGGGTAAAGTATCAATAAGTGAACACGATGAAGTTTTATTCAGTGTTGTCCATTAATTCATGATTTACCAGATTTACATGGTCCTTAATGGATTATAAAGTGGTGGAATCTGAATGTGTATTAGGCTGTAGCATTTAAATATCTATTTCAGCTTGAATCTGATGACAGAAAAAAACACAGGGGCCAGCAACTGAAGATGAAAAGGATTTTAAAAAATATATAGTTCAAAGACATGTAGTAGTAAGCTCACAATCTGATCCAGTAATAATGTGTTTGGTCATTTTTACAGAAGATTTGACATTTGGATTTCACCTCCTTCAACATGTATTGTACATTTTAAAATGAAAATGCCTTTTGAAACAAGAACACAGACTATACACAGCCTATTTGAAAAAAAAATGAAAACCTCACTTTCAAAGTATATCTTGCAGCAGCACACTGAGATAATATAGGAACATATAATCTCAGATATTATAGGAATTATGTTCCATCAGTGCGACCAATCCCATCATCAGTGATAGAGATAATTATTCATTGATCCTACGTGTCAACAACTTCATCCCCATTTTTACAATTTAAATTGAGATGACACACTATTTGCAACAGTTAGAGCAGCTCCACCAAAATGTTTTATGTTCTGTTCTAACAAACTGACAGCTGTCTTGAGTGCACAGTCACAGCGTTGCAAAAAGAAAGACATGCAGAGCTTTTATTCTGAGCTGACTTGGTGTTTGTTGTTGTGTGACAACTTAATCAGAAGAAAGTATAAGAGTGTGACACATCACCCGATATCACAAAGCTGCACAACATATCAATGCAAGTCTACCAGTGGCATACAACTGTATAAATAGAGCATGTCAGCACCTGGCTGCACAAGACCGTGTATACCAGTACAAAACCACTACCAACATGTAAAGTGTTATAAAAAAAAACATCACAATTAACTTTCATGACCTGAAAGCACACTGTGAAAGGGTTAAGGTTGTAAAATGAAAACGCCCAAGCTGGTAGCAACCTGTCAATCACAAGTTAGTCACGCCCTAAAGCATACCCTGCTGTATCTTCTATTTCACTCTAAACAGGAACACAATTTGCAAAATGAACATCATGCTGCAGAAGACTTTTAACTAGCGAATGAGACCATAAACCTAATAATTTTTAGGACGTAGGGTCAATCTCTCATAGACTTCTATACAATCGGATTCTTTTTGCAACCAGTGGAGTAGCACATGCCGACCATGAGAGAAAATGCAAGTTTAAGGCACTTCCGCCTTGGCTTCACTTTTCAGACCGCTTGGTAAAACTGTAGGTCTAATTGCCGGGAGGACCAAACCAACCGATTGTTTGCTCTGGACTTAATTTGTTGCTATTTAAAACGTGCGTATCTAATGTTCTGCAAAGCTTTATACCTCAGTATTTCTAGAGGTCATTTAGAATGCCACCTTTCTAGCACAGGGGTGTCAAACTCATTTTAGTTCACGGTCCACATATAGCCCAATTCGATCTCAAGTGGGCCGGACCAGTAAAACCATTGCATAATAACCTATAAATAACAAAACCTAAAAATGTTTTCCTGCTTCTAGTGTAAAAAACATCAAGCACGCTGGCTTCCCATTACCTCTGTGAAGGAAGTATGGCACATTTTTCTTGGACAACCCGACACTATTTCCACTTTTCTCCCTTTTGACAAAGACATTTTCCACCGGCGGTTTCTGCATAAACAGTAGGCTACGCTAAACAGCCTTATGAAAGGTAGCCTGTACGAAAGCAAGTGTGATCTCTAAAAGCGTATCCAGCGTAGGGCCTGCTACTCTCATGAGGACAATGCGACCCCCAGTGGACAAAATAGGAATAGCAGTTAATTTCTCTGCAATTTTCACACTTTGCAAAGTCATCCTGTGGGCCACTTCTGGCCCTTGAGCCACATGTTTGACACCCCTGTTTTAGCATTTCTGAAAGGAAAATACTCAGATGAATTATTTTAACAATTTTAGCATATGCTAACAGAGCTAAATTCAAAGGTCCCTCTAAGCTGTCTTCCATGGGTATATTCATTATATCAGCTCCCTACTGTTTTGGATGCATAAGTAATAACCAGTCTACTGGAAGCATTTCACATGTGGGGAAATGAGCTCAGGAGCACTCAAATTGGACCCAATGGAAGTACAAAGCAAATCACTGCAGATACTATAATGTCTGGAGTCTTTTTTTTTTTTTTTTTATGCCAGCGTTTGCAGTCACAACTAATTTCACAGTGACATACTAATGAGGAAATCCTCTGTAAAGCATCTTTAAGCTGACAGTTGGATGTAACCTCAGATCTAGGTCACATCCTTAGCCAAGTTCTTTGCTAAATTAATAGGTTATTTAACGCTGGTCACACTCACCGAACAATCAACTGAGATGTCTAATCCAAATGTGATGGCGTAAGGTAAGATGAGGTAAGGCGAGGGAAAATGAGGATGTACTGTATGTTGTTCTGCTGCTTAATATGAGCAAACAGAAGATGTCGTGTGACAGCTGGGGTGTCGCTCAAGTCAATGACAAAACGAGCACCGTTGGAAGAAAAGATAGAAATAGAGATCAGAGATGACTTTGAGGCCGTAAAGACATCGGATGCTGCATAGCGGCAGTGCCACAGTGGGCGGGGAGGCGGAGTAAGACTGAAGAGTGCCATACAGATAGAGAGCGGGAAGATGACTATAGGGATGCAGGTGGAGATGGTAAAGGAGGAGGGTGAGGGTGTGTGTGTGTGTGTGTGGGGGGGTGTGCTTGGTGCATGCTTGAAGTGCTGCGAGAGCTGCCAAAGCTAGTTTCAGAGCTCCTTGAAGTTCCCTCTGTCGGAGGGAGAGCTTGTACTTATGTGTCCCCCTGGGAGGAGGGAAGGGGTAGCATGTGTGTGTGTGTGTAGAGGGGAGGGGGGATGATTGGGGCGAGAACTCAGAAAGGCACTGCGTGTATAAGTGTGTATGCGTCCGTGTGCGTCAGGCGATCCCACATCTCCTCAAGCAGTCCTGTAATTATCCCAAATTGTGTCTGCTGGGGCCTGCCTCCATCCCAGTGAGACAATCTGGGCTCCTGCCCAAAATCTGCAGAGAGTTCTCCTGTTAGCAGTGATTGGGTAAAGGAGGAGCAGCGAGAAACATTCAAAGGCCAAAGGATAAAATGAGATAAATGAATGAATGCTGAATAAGAGCAACAGCAGGGCCAACTAAGCCGTACGGCTTTGTCAACAACACCTGGCCTCACACTGCTGGACCAGGAGGTGTGCCGCATGACTTCAGGAACATTCATTTCCTAATAAGGCATACTTTAGGAAGGGTTCATACGTTGTAACTAAAGGACGCATTTATAGTTAATACATCGTTTGCTTTACAGATCGCGGTGGTAAGCATTTAAGCAGAACAGGTTTTTAGGTTGCCACGTTGTGATGAATCCTTGCTGATGGATCCTTTGAGCTGGGTTGGTATGTTCTAATGAACCTGTATGTGACGTGGGAAGAGCACCTTGGCAGCCCAGAGAAAACTGACTGGGTTTTTCATGATATGTCCCCTTTAAATAGGCAGCTCAACTAGCTACCTTTTGAATATCCAAACCAAAAACAACAACTGATTCCAATGTACAAGCTCAATTGACAGATTATTGCAGTGTAAGAATCATTTCAACAAGAACCTACTAACGTGTACTATAACAGCAGATCTCTGATTGCTTATTATATGCAACTTTCCGATTAGCGATCAATTTCAGATATGTTAGTAAGTTAACATAACAATACAAGACGTATTATAGTAGACGATGCAGATACACCTGCCAAAGCGATTGTTCACATAATGACAACCTTGATAATGTGTTACTACTGGTCAATAAAGCATTAAATCAGTTATAAATAATATTTTTCAGTAAGTTTCAGCTCATAGTTTCACAACCTCACTGTTCACTCCCACTGCTCTTATTTCATTGGAAAATCGGAAAAAGTCCTAAAAGTCCGCTGCACCTGCTCGGCACCAAACAGCGGACAGAGTTAGCGACTAGCTGGTGAAAGAAAGTGGAGCATTTAGGTGCTTAAGAGACAGATATTTCCCTGAGGAGTTGGAAGCTGTGAGAGCCACCCTTATACAATCTCTACCCCGCCCCAGCTCACGAGCTGCATATGTTGAATAAGGGAGGCCTCTGTGTGGTGATTTTTTAACTTGCGGAGGCTTGTTCCGAGTAAATGTTTTGTTCCTTACAATCAATGCACTCCTTCAAACTAAAGCTGCATATTTGCATTTTTATGGAAAAGCACAGCTGGCCTATTTGAAGAACAATAAATCGCCGAACACATGTATACATGACACCATCGAAACAGGACAGTTGTGGAACTCAAAATGTTGTACTGGTATTAGTCTATGAACATCAGATTGATAGTGTTTCTCTAAGATGTAAACCTTACAAATTGTGCAAAGACATAAATACCAAGGCAAGTCCCTGTGGACTACTGACGCCCACAGTTAATAACCACAATTTCTACGGATTTTTGGCATTTCTGTGCTGCAACTTCTTGCTACTTATCTCCCGACATTTAAGGCCAATGCCAAAATATCCGTGAAAGAACAGTTAGTATAGGACGGCCAATTGGTTTATTATCAACCCTCAACAAAGTGTGCCTCATTAGGAAATAGTGACCATTTACAGTATCAATACACTATTAAAACAGCCTTCTGGCGTGGGTGTCTTTTGATCTTGGAGTGGTCGGGGGGATTTAGAGTAAGAACCACATCCTGAACATGACTGTCAGCAGCTGTGGAGGAAGACTTGACGGCTGTGACACATGTGGTGACTTCTTACCCACGCCCCTGTCACCGAGCCTCGTGCTCGGCAGCTCAGGCATGAAAGATGACGCTCTGCGTTTCAGCACGTAGAGGTGGAGTCTAGAGTCTGGAATAAGGGGCCACCTAAAGTGCTTGTGACAGCAAGAGAGGCAGCTGAGTCCCGAACCCGCCGCCGCTCACAATAAAGGGAGTGAACAAGACCCGTTGATAGAGAACAGGGAGTGAGTGAAGGCAGCTGAACCTGTGAGAGAAAAGGAGCGTACATCAATCTCTTTGCACCTACGTACGGTAAATGCACCCCCGCTGAGGGGAGCTGACAGTGGAGGATGCTCCGTTCCAGCTGATGTTTAATGTTCACAACTTGAACAGGTCCAGCTATCAATCAACTGGAAAGGAAATCCACTAGGACCATATGGCTTTCCAACCATGTGGGAAAGTGAAAAAAAGAGAAATGTATTACTTTTTGTATGCTCACGTTCTCTCTTTTTGACAGCCACACCTTATCTTGAAAACACATCTCAACGACCAAATCAAAAAATACTATAACAATCTAAATATCTATATCAAGCTAGATTGTTTTGGAGTGAGTTCTCCCAATATAATGGAACTAGATGGCACTCGGCTTGTGGTGCTCAAAGCGCCACCAAAATACATAAAGAAAACTCAACAGCAATGTCTTGTTCGTGAAATCATGACCCGGTTACTCGAGATAATCCACAGACCTTGTTGTGAGCGGTTCATTTAGGAACTATTTTCTTTCTACCGAGCCATGTCCACTTACCGTATCACCGTGCAGAAAGAAGGGAGCATCTACTTGTGGACAAGAAGCTTTTGAAAGCGCGAGATGTAAACACTAATGGCGTCCTGCTCAGCTGAGCTGGTACGTCCATCAGTAGATGCACACTTCACGCTGTGCGGTGATACAGTTGGCAGGTGTAGTTTGGTAGAGAGAAAATAGTTCTGCTCACAACAAAGTCTGTGGATTATCTTGAGAAACCAGGTTTTGATTTCTGGAAGGGGACATTGATTTTGAGTTTTTCAAATGTATTTTTTGGGCACTTTGAGCACCACAAGCCGAGTGCCATCTAGTTCTATTATATTGGAGAGGAGGCAGACATCTCTACGACCGATATCTCCAACACTCTGCATCTCACAGCAAAGAGATCTAGATTGATAAAGAGCACTATAGGCAAGTAGAAAAATGTGTATTTTTGATTTTAGGGTGAACTGTCCCTTACACTCTAATTAAACAATAATCACTGTTTTTTCACTCTTCTTTTACGAAGTTATAAAACATTTTGCATTGACTACTTTTCACTTCATATACTTCAAGGTATTACCCTTGTTCCACCTGCATTCTTGATGTATAACAACCTAAAAATAGTGTGGTGCCAGCAGGCAAGAAAGCATTTGTCTGACCTGTTTCCAAACCTATCCTGACATCCCAAATCTCCAAGTCCCTCCACAAAGCTCCGCTTACTCATTCATAACTGTGGGCTGTAGAGATGGAGGCGCCACCCATGTGAGCACACTCTGATTGCAAAGGGTCAGAAAGTCCAACTGCAGGGACTCACTGATGCGTCACAATATCCCCTCATCTCAGGCTGTATATTGCGTATGTATTGTATTGCACGTATGATGATCCAGAAGCGTTTCTCAGTATGCACAAAAGAGCTGGACGCACGCAGGGAGGATTTCTTTACAAGCTGCACAAGTATAGACACTTTATGCAAGCAGAGAGATCAAGTTTGATGGATGTGAAAGTAAAACTAATCTGCAACCAAAGGAAAGACAGCAGAATGAATATGCAGACAAAATAATCCTAAACAAGATGAAGAGATAACATCCACGCTAATGGCTCTATGAGGCTGTACTTATGCACAGCGGTGCTTCGAGCTAAATACTATTGTGAGTGGTTGCTAATGTGAGTGCTCACAATGACAAAGCTAACATGCTGATGTTTAGCAGGTATACTGTTTAACGTCTTCCCCGTATTAGTTTAGCGTGTTAGCGTACTAACATTTGCCAATTAGCCTGCTAACACAAAGTACAGCTGATGGTGATGGGAATGTCGTTAGTTTTGCAAGTATTTCATAAACCAAAGTATTGGAAAAATATTATTCTTGACCTGATGATTAGTGTTAAATAAAAGTTACATTCTCTGGGAACCATGAAATAGTTGTTAGAACATTTCGGACCACACAGCCGGAGACGCGGCCTCTGATTGGTCGACAGCATGAACGCAAGACATCAGGAATTGCTAGTGGACGGCTAACAACAACAATGACAGTTTTCAACATTAAAAAATGGATGAATAATCACCAAAAACATTTAATGTTGGATTTATCGTTATGGATTTATTTTTACCAAGTCTCTAAAATGACACTTCAGTTCAAGGCTGGATTACAAAGCTTCTGAAAGGAGATACAATGGCACAACGGTTAGCTTCTGGGAAGAAGTAAGTCTCTCGTATGCAGCGTTCCAGAGATATTTAGGCTGCAAGTTATATATTAGTTTTGTTGTATTCTAGCATTGTAAGAAAAATGTATCCTTTTGGACGTGCAGCAGCAGAAATAAATCAATGCAGGTTATAAAACAAATACGAAGTCATTATATTGGCACGAAAAGGTTGCCGACCCTGCTCCACGATCTAAGATATTTTGTATACCGGTATTTCCCAACATTCCTAGTAACTTTCTCAAAAACAAATGCGTTATTAATGTGCCTCTTAACGGGAACAATTAAATTACATTTGGCGGTCTGGCAGCCGTATAGGACGTCATAATACCTGTGAAACTAATTTCATGAACAGTTAAGTGGTAACAATGCGAGGTTAAACTTCCGTGGAGAAACATAGTTGTACGGAATTCTAATGACAAGAAAAAGTTTTGCATACTGCCAATTTCCAAACTGTCCACATAAAATGATATCACATTTTGGGCTGTAACGCCTACCACCAACGCCAGGCAATGACACATTCAGTAGAGAGACAGAAAGTGAGTGCATTCATGACGGGAAAACCTGACCCATCATGGCTCATTGTGTCAACACTTTACTATGAGAGTGACTAAACCATATGTGCAGCTGAAGCATGAAAGACACATAAAGCTGGGTTACTATACGTCCAAATACTGCACTCTGGGCTTTGGTTGCCAACACCTGAGTAGACATTCATAATCAAGTTTGTGAAAAGCTTTGAGAGTGGGATGAATGAAAAGGGAATGCACTTACTGCTTGACAGATGATGGGGTATTTGATTCGATTGATGCCGCCGGCAAACACAGCAAAGGTCAGAGCCGTGTGGAAACAGAAGTTGAGAAGCATATGCCATCCCTTCCGACTGATGCGGATTGCGCTGCCAAAAAAGACCAAGAATCAAAAGAATTAGCAGGGAAATACCATACACCACAGTGTTTTGTGGTTTATCATAAAGTCAAATCTCATAGAGATTCAATTTTCAAGGTATATTGCCCATCAGTCCCTTCAAGTATGATTTAAGCCGAGTCTCTGACAAGGTCTGCATAAATTGCCCCTTTTTATTTTTTACCTTGCTACTGCCATATAGATTAACAACCACAGGAGAGCCTGGGGAATGCTGCTCATAGAGTTTGAGTTGTGCAAACAAGCCATTACATACTCGGCTGCCAATACATGTGCTGAATAATAGAAGACTTTCAATACTGAAAACATTTCAACCTTGACTCAACGTTAAATATTTTCAAGTTGAGTCAACATGATTCATCTAACGAACACAGATATAAATTTTTTTTTTGAAAAATGAAGGCCAATCATTTTAGAGCTGCTTTTTAAGACTTTTGATTGACTATAATATCTTTTTATGGTTGTTAGCACATCAAATTACTATTATTTGTTTTAGATATGGCAATAATATTGTTAGTGTGAACCCTTTTGGCTACACGATAATCGTGTAGTGAAAATCTGATATTGTGACAACCCTAGGTACAATATCATATTTTTGCATTTTATCATGCTTTGCAAGTTCTTCTTTGAGGTTTCATGTCGGACACAATACACAACAGAGAGAGAGACAGACAAACATTTTTTTTGCCATGTACTCATGAAGATTATTTGGGTACCATGTCATCAATCATGCACACAAACTCACTCACGGTCTAACTGCATTCACCCTTCATAACTGTATTACAACAGGAACACACATACAGTAACATTACACTTATGCTCATCAGTCTGTGTCCCCGGTGCATGCTGGGAGTTTCGCTTACTGTACACAAACTCTATAAAATACTATAAAATGCTATTTTTAGGTCGACTCAAATAAGGATTTTTAAAACGTCCGAATAAAAAACAACATCTCAGTCAGAGTGAATAATCCTGAATTCATAACAGTCAACAGCGAAAGTCAAAATGTAAACTTTAACTTAATTTCTCTGCATTGATTCCATCGGATTGTCCACCAGAAGCAAGTGTACCAAACCAAATGACTCTCTTTAGCTTTGGGCGCTGCTGTACGATATATGATACATGATATGGTATGATACATATGATTTCCTTCATGTAAAACCTAAACCAACACAAACATTCAAAGAAGATCCATGCAATTCAGTGATGGAGACGTACTGCTTTTTAAGCTCATATTGATTGAGCTTCAGAGGACTAGTGTTTCCATGAATGTTTTTCATGACAATGAAAAGAAAGTGCTTAAAAAAAAAATCCCGTCACGTGCACCCGGGGAAAGACACTGAAGAATCTTTAGGTAAGTTAGATTTAACACTTTTTTTAATGCTACATGAAATTAAAGATCAACTTTACAGTAACCAAAATTTAAGAAAAAAAAATTGAATTTTGCCCAAATGTTTATGGTGACATCAAACATGACTTTTATGGTCCAGTGAAACATTTAGATGATCCAGATCAAAAGTTGAAAATCGTGCCGAGTCTGAAACACAGTAGGCCTCGTATGCATTGCAGCAAAATCTTTGTTAAATAGCCAATTTTGTTATTTATTTGCAAATCTGCTCTTTGGTAGCGAACACAATACGATTGTTGTTACATTGAGATTTTGAAATTGCAATGTTAGAAAAAGACTATTTATAAAATCCTATGTCTCATGTCTTCTCTTTCAAGACTTTTGAAAGATTGATTTCAGACATTAGTGGTCTAGTAGTCAGGCTTTCAAATAGATCACCAGAAGGCCACCATTGTGCTCCTGAGCAAGGCACTTAACCCTGAGTTGTCCCTGTAGTTACTTCACTGTAAGTCAGTCTGGATAAGAACATCTGCTAAATAACCTGTAATGTAATGTAACAGTTTTTTTTAAGGATCCACGGGAACTCTGAAAAAGGTCATAACGATTTCAATGTATCATTTTTAAATGTAAAACCTCTGCTGACAAAATGATAACGCTTGCAACAAACTGTGTGTTATGTATTTTTTTTTTTTTAAGATGGACCTTCGGCAAAGGGCTACTCACAGATCACATAAGATAAGGGCTCAGTGTGTCATTCATCCTTCCTACCGAGCTCCTTCACACACTTTCACACGTACAATACACACAGTACTACTGTATGCACACAAATAGGACTCACTCTGCTGGTTTGATGATGAAATAAAAGACATTGCTTCCAGTTGGCTGGGCCAATTGAAGTTCTCACAATGTAAAACCATGCACTCGTATCCACTTTGTGAAGTATGGCATTAGCCACGGGGGGTTACACACTCTTGGGCAGGGCACTTAACCCACATTACCATTTTCCATCCAGCTATTAGAAAATAGGGTAACTAGGTCAGACAATACAAACATATTTGTCTCACGGTGTGAATTAACAGACCATCCATTCTTCTAATTACTTTCCTATGTCAGCCCCCTCCTTTCCATCCATACAGTCACTGTCACCATTTGAAATTATATAACCTTGCGTTGGAAATCTCCACTCCCCAAAATGGAGGAGCGGAGCCCCGGCTGCACGTGAGCCAACTGTAGATGAAGCAGTTGCTCAGCAGTGAGCTATGAGGCGTGTCTGGGGCCGGGCTTCACTGCTCTGAGTAAGGGGAGGGAGAGTTAAAGCTGTCGCTGCCGTAGATGCTGAACTCCATCCAGCAAAGAGGCTATAAATCAGGCCGGCTCCTGGCCTCCCTGGAAGGGGGTTTTCATAGGCTCTGCTCTGGGCTTTCATTGGGTCAAGTACATTAACCTGGTAACCCTCCACATCCCCATCTCCCAAAAGGTAAGGGAGGGGGATAAAACTGTCCTCTCTCCGCATCTGCTCCCTCACCCTGCACCCACTGCTGAGCCAACTGTAAAAGACAATAAAGCTATGGACAGTATAATATGACACATTATACAATGGGTAGTTTTCATTGGTGGAAGAAACGTTCCAAACATGCTGATAAGTGCCATAAACCAGAGGTAGCAGTGCCGTTAAAGGCACAATGTGTAGCCACATGTTCCAAAGAAATATGGGGAAGTGTTTCACCTCTACTCCTTGGTCCATACACTCACATTGTAGAGTCATCAGTTATATAAGGGGAAAAAAGCTAATTACTAACTAACAGCAGGGTAAGAATACACAAAATTCGACCAAACTGCTGAAACTTTGAAAGCCAGTCAAAATAACACTGCTGTCTCATAATCTTCGTGTGAGGTCTCGGCCTATAGTTCACCTTACCTAACACGGACTGCGGCTGTGCGGTCCGTGTTAGGTTTGGAAGTGTGTTTTTGTTTCATCTTCCCCACCGACTGGGGACCGCTTACCCCGTAGAGGAGCGCGCGGTGGCTCCGGGGGTGGGGGTAGCTTTAGTCTGATTTAAAACCCCAGCGACGGGGGTTCACAGCGAGCTGGTGTAGTGCTGGGTCTAAACTGTGTACTGGCAGCAACAGAAAGTGTGTTGATCCTGCAGGGATTCAGGCCAGGCTGCTGGGATCAGAGCCCCCGGAGCTGAGGTTTGTTCTGACTGAAATCAAGCTAACTGCTCACTGAAGGTCCATCACCCGGAACACTCGGTACAGCTCTACTTCTTTGTTCTCTCGTGTTGGACTGAGGGGAGACTGGCGCTACAGTAACTCACCATCACCTCTAGAGGAACAAGTGGTATTACAGGACCGGACGGGCCGGCATTAGCTGGTTAGCATGCTAATTTCAATACATATCTCTGCAACACAATACATAGAAGTCTTTGACGTAGTGTCAACACTGTAACGTCACATTCATCACATTCTGCTGATAGCGGTAGTTCATTTTTATGTTTTAAACAAAAATTCTGGCTATATTTTACACATTGAAGGGCAGGGCAATATTGTTAAAATACGGCACAATGCTGTAAACACAACAATGACATATCGCCTTATGACGTGTGGGGAATTAAGATTTATTTGGATACATTTTTTTGTGTTCTTGACAAAAGTAAGCACAATATTTTTAGCTCTGTTTTTGTCTCCAACACCCCCCACGTCTGTCTCTTCAGCTGCTGAATGCAGGCCGCTAGCTTTGTCTGTCTGACGTTTGATGCTGAACACGTGGTGTACAGTAGGTTTAGCAGAGCTTTTTCACAGAAAACAGCGGCCTGCTGTGGCTGTAATAACTTCTGATGAGAGCCGTGAGACTGAACCAAAACAGTAAAGTAGCAGGCTGTAAAACCAAAACCATGAGCTAAAAGACGCTACAAAGATTACACATAGTCAGCTGACCTGCTGTTATTCCTATATTTTTCTTTGAACATAATCAAGCAACGCACATGTTGATAGGCATTATGAAATCTGTGCTGCTTTTGCTCCCTTTAATTACAGACTTATGACATTCAATTCCATAATACTGTCAAAATATGTATGGATAATGTGAAACCTTTTTTTCATTCCTATTGTATTTCTCCTTCTTATGGGATTTATAGCAAGTTATTTAAGATTTTTCCAGAAAGTAATGTTGCCATGGTGTAAGTTTTTATTTTGCCTTTTTTTTATGCAGTTAAGTGTTTTTCCAGAAGAAAAAGTAGTTGTCAGACCCCAAAGACACAACTTTACATGAGACACCTGTGCATAGCTTGAATATTACTATTCCTCACATTTAATTTGGGCTGTACATAGTTCTGTTTGGTTCCAGCAATTGATCCCTGCAAAATATGGCCAATATTAAAAATGTTTTCATCTGGAAATTTTATTATGTTGCTTTATATTTTTCATATAGACTTTAAATATGAGAAATGTTGGGTTAAGCAAGAAACATATAACAATTAACAAGCAAAAGTGTAATTCTTATTGTACATTTACATTTTCTAATTTGTTTTTATTTTTATTACTTTCCTTTTTATTTCTTTGCGATCCAATTGATCAAAGTGTAAAGGAATTTCCCTCGGATAATGTCTAGACTCTAGATGATGAATCTAATGGAAATCGATTTGAACCTGGATGTTTTTTGTTGTGTTTTGCTTGCTTTTTTGCTTATTCCCTTAAGCATTGGATTTTGTTTTGATGTATAACGATCACAACAGGCGTGAGGTGAAGTATTTGAAATAGTTTTCTGTAAATGATCTGGCTGCCAATAAATAGATAAAATAAATAAAAAGGTAATTTAGTTTGATAATTGTGAGGAGAAACATCCTGTTAATCATGTATCAGCATTGCACCTACAATAACAGATCAGATTCTCTCTTGGCATATCTTGCTGGCAGAGAAAGAATCAACAGCACATAGTGTATGCATATATTTGTGCGTGTATGTGCTTATTAGATGAAGTGAGAAGATGACATATTCAAACATGCAAAATCTACTGTGCCTATCCTCAAACAGCCTCCCTCACATTCTGCACATTTAACACGCGGCCCCCACGCTTCACGGCTCGGATACTGTCAGTCAGCGGGAATGATACTACATAACTAAAGTGTTACTAAACAGAGATGTGTTTTAGTGCTGGGGAGTGCCTTGAGGGAGGTGTGGAGGACGAGGAGGTGTTGGATTTCGTTAATGTGAGTGCTGTTGAAAGAAAAACCCTCCAACCCTCCCCTGTGTGTGACAGACACCACAAAAGCTCCGGCTTCATATCTTAAACATGGGCTTTTTCTCTCTCTAGTTTGGACTGGAATTAATGTCTTTTTACTCTGAGAAGCACTTTGTGATGAATGAGTATCATATGCGGTAATATCCAAGTTATGCTTTACCCATGTAAACGCCTTATCCCGGATTGAGAAACATGGATGAGCCCTTACTCCGGTTTTTGAGAAACCCGGGTGTGCTCGCTGGAGTGCGCTCTTAGAATTCGGGAGACTGTTGCATGTAAACACCTTTTTTTGGCGAAGACACACCAGCAGGTAGGCGATCGGTTTGTGTATACAGGAATATAAATAACCAGGTTCCTCATGTTCCATATAAATGTCATATCCCAAATATGAACTAAACCAGGGTAAGACTGGGACACTAATGTGCACGTAAACATACTCAGGGGCAAATTCATTTTGCGGCCACTAACAAATAATACAAAAAACAACAGCGTAATTCTCAAAGCAATCCCCAAAGGGTGAAAAGCACCCATAACTACGCTGCCAAGCAAAGAGGGTCTCGGTGCTCTTGTGCTATTTGCACATAGTTAAACAATGCATTGCCTTGCACACATCTACAATGCACACATCTGGCGCAAAATTGACCCCTTTCTAAATGAGCCTCATTGCAAAGACAGGCCAATTCAGAAAGATTTAATAGTGTGCGCCAATAGCAACACGCAGTTACAGGGAAATTATTAGCGTCTTCACAGAGTTGGTGATAACAGAAGCGCATTGATAGCCCACTGACAGACTAATTCCAAATACGGTTTCTCTCTGTTTTTCTCTATGTTTAAATTCCTTGCCTGAAGTTTTGAGGAATGTCTTTGTCGGACTGGACCTTTAGCTCGCCGTCATAAAATGTAATTTTTCTTTTTCTCTCTGCCATTGTTCTGTGGAAAAGTATAAATGTTGCCTTTGCATCAAGAACACAGAAGGCAACATTTATACTTTTCCACATGGATACATGCAATCAGACTCAGCTGCAAATGTGCAATAACGTCTCTTGTGAATCGGACTTGAGACGGGGCAGATCATGGTTGCAAATGATGCGCAATTCATTGTCCTATCAATCCATTCTTTGTGAATTTGCCCGTCAGTCTGCTCTGAAAGTACTATTAATACATTTGGCAAAAGCTCCAATAAGGCATAATTGCATGGTAGTACATTTAAATAATGCTTATTTTTTCTTATAACTTGTAATGTGGTGCAATTTAAGATGCTAAATATTATATTACAACATGAAGAGTCCTGTCCCTCAGTTTTGAAGTGTAGTAAAAACCAGCACTTTCATGTATCTCAGTTTTATGTATCAACTAAAGGTCTACTCTGGTAACTGTGGTACTTTGCAACCGCCATAGTTTAGCACCTGTTATGTTTGTTCAAAGATTAATTTAAAAACGAAAACATTTTTTGGGTAATAGTTGTGTTTTTTCCTTCATAAATGCAGTCCCGCATTTCTACCATTACATTTTTTTAAAAGGTCTTTGCAGCTCATTACAATGAATATGTCTTCAAACCCAGTGGATCATGGTACTGCATTATTGTGTCATTTAGTTTCACTAACCATAAACAAATCCTTCAGAATATCCAGTGGTGTTTGGAAACTGTTTACATTTTACTCAAAATAAAAGTCTCAATCTTCAGCGATTTTCAAATTGCTCCTGCCTGTATTGCAGTTTTCATTTTTTTCTTTTTTCTTCAGTCAATACTGCAGTGCTAGACGACAGTAAGTGATGCTGCTGTTTGGAGCCCAAGATGCTGTAATCGCTGTCTGACTGCAGAAGGACGCACCCTGTCTCTGTCCCAGGTGTCACAGATGGATGCAAACTCCAAATGCTGCTGCGTGTTCACACAGTTTGATAAATATATAATAGCAAACACCTCTGTCTGAGGAAATATCAGTTAACTGTGTCATTCTAAGAAAACAATATCCTTTTGAAAAGTGTGACACGAGATGCATTTTCCTATTTCTTTTGTATTAAAATGGATGGAGCTACAATAATGCCAAATTAATGCCACTGACATGATAAAATGACTGATGCTCGACAAGGACAAAAGGAGACGAACTGGCACGCTGAAATAATGCGCCAGTCAGGCTCCCCCTGTTTTCATAACAGCAGATGAACCTAAGAAGAGCAGACAGATGCCACAGTGCAAAACCACAGGAGCCACACTGTACACTCTCCATCTTCATATGGAATAATAGGAGTGGAGGTGGCCTAAATGCCCCTTAGAAATCCATTAGAGGAATACATTTCTGCTCTGAATGTCTGAAACAGACACACGCATATATATATATATATATATATATATGTACATACACACACATCCGTGTATGTGTTTTAGAGCCTCTCAGTCAGACAGTCTGCAGTGCTTTGCGCCAGCCTAAAGCATCTGACTCACACCCAGAATCTGTGACAGACTACTCAAAAATAATCCATGAAGGGAAAAAAAAAGGGGGCAGAGATTAGAAAAAGCGTCCGCCCGAGTGTCCACATGTAGAAATGAAGTTCAGGGCGTTACGTTTAAATGCAACAGATTACAAGTGATGCTTTCTTTTTACCTGTGGTGCACTATGTACGTGATGATGGAGGCGAAGAGGCAGAGCAACATGACCGCCGTGCAGGCATACACGACCGGGTGCAAAAACTCCCCAGGGTACGGGGGGAACGACAGCACCTTCTTCAGATCCTACAGCAGAGAAAGAGAGAGAGAGAGAGAGAGAGAGAGAGAAAAGTTTGGGATCAGACAGAAGTCATCGGGAATACAGGCATCATAAACATAATCAGCGAGCAAGATCTGAGGCTGCACGGTGACAGCATTTCCGACAATCCACCCTAAAAAGAAGCTGTAAACTGTGCCGACAAGATACGCGACCACAACACAAAGGAAACGTCTTTAATGTTAGAATGCGGTCCAAATCAGCATAAAAGAGGAACAACCCTGTCGAGTGATATTCTCCCCCCCACCCATTTACATTTTGCATTTCAGGCATTTAGCTGACACTCTTAGTCAGAGCGACTGGGTGCAACAATAGCATAATAATCTTCCTAGTCTGCCGACATTAAAAAGGAAAAACACAAATGGATAGCAGCCAAGCAAAAAGACAAAAAAAAATAAAAAATGAAAACAAATTTAAATCGCTTTTTCGTTGTCTCTAAAGGCGCATTGTTACCAGACGCTCATTAAGCTCTTATCAACGTCACAGTCCATTTGCTTTGTAATTTATTCTACAGGAAGTCTACAGGACAAACTTTTCAACTTCAACTTTCAAGGTCAACTCTTGACACATACAGCTTTAAAGCTCTCAACGCAGACAGAACTTTTGTTTGGACTATTTTGCTGCCGTACCACGTCTTCTTTCAGACTAGTGAAAAGAAAACATCCAGAATGCACGTTTAGGTGTTTATCTTACTAACTTGGTCTACGTGCGTCTGTAGATTTCTCCTAAATTCACTAAGTTAGCATTAGATAATGCCTTATGTGCATATTTAAACGTACCGTTTCAGAAAATGTGTAATATAAAAAGTTATTGTCTTAATGTAAAGAATCAACTGGGGAAGTTTCATGGTGATTCACCACGTTTCATGGTGATTTCACTACTCGCCTGTAGTGTCTTATAATTAAGGCTGTTTTCTCAAAATTATTTAGCTAGAAATATCCACTTCAGCAGCTCTTACATAAACCACACTTTTTAGTTTCATTCATATCTATATTCTGAAGGTTTTCACATCGAGGTTTGCTCATCCATCATTCATAGCCAGATTTATAGAGCTTTTTATTTTTTGTTATGGCTGTTGACAGTATTTTTTTGCTTTATGGAGTGATACAAAAAGATATCCAAAATCCCCTCTTTAAAAAACCTTTGACTCTAATATGTCAACAAAACGAAACAAGAATTTTGAACCTGGCTTCATCCAATGTTCAGATTTCTATTCCTGGGAAATGTATGTAAATGAGCACATTTTTAATAAGATAATGCCTCATTCGCCTATTCAAACATAACATTTCAGAACACGTGTAAAACAAAAAAGTATTGTCCTTATGTAAGTAATTAACTGGAGAAGTTTCATTGTGATATCCATTCTGAAAACGTGAACCATATTAACTTGTAGTGTCTCCCCCTGATACTTGAACTTATTGTTTTATGCTTTACCTCGGTTGTATTATCAGACAAAACAAGCTACTGTAAAATCTCCTCAGCAATATTCGCATCTCTGTGTGGAGCCGGCAGTGTTGCTAAATAAAGCGCACCGTATCTCCATAACCCCGCCAGCTCACTGCAAGTTTGTGTCTGCGAGAGTGATCCCCACACACACACACATACACACACACACACTGTCTGACTCCATCATTGTCTCGGTGAGTAGCCAAGTGGGATATTCTCTCCCCGTGCTTATCCAAAGGTTGATGAGCCTGTTGGGGCCTGCGAGGGGTCGTGACCTTGAACTGAGCGTTTATAAGCACAGTTGTAAAGCAGTGGCCCGAGATGAAATAAAAGTTCAGGGGACAGGACACTGGGGAGATGTACAGACACTCGGTCCAACACTCATCACTGAGTCAAAGAAAGCCTTTCCTCTATTTTTAAACAGAAAAAAAAGGGAAAACGGGAAGTGAAAGAACTGCAGATTTCTATTCAAGTTATAAAGATACTTTTTCACAAGGTTCGTTTGTTTTGGCTTGTTTGGAGGTATATGCACTCATCGCTCATATGTTGTCCTGCTACTTCCCAGAGATGACTTCATTGTAAACTGCACACAGCACATCACTTTTGATGCACTAAAACTCAATCGTCAATCTGTCCATTCACTATTTATTACCTTGTACCCAGTGGTGGAAAGTAACTAAGTACATTCACTCAAGTACTGTATTTAAGTACAATGTTAAGGTACTTGTACTTTAATTGAGTATTTCCATTTTATTCTAGTTAATATTTCTGCTTTGCTACATGTCAGAGGCAAACATTGTACTCTATACAATCCATGTATTTTCTCATTTAAATTACTTTGCAGATTTAGATTATTAACACAAAATATAATCAACGAATACATGATGATGATTATTATATGTAGGTTAAGCTACCCAGCAGTATATATAGTTATTAATATGAGCTCTTCCTTGTCCCTTTTAAGTAATCCATTTCAGAATAAAAATTCTTCTGAAAGAGTACTTTTACTTTTGGTACTATCTATATTTTAAAGCTAACATTTTTGGCCTTTTTCTTATGTAGCATTTTGAATGCAGGACTTTTAGTTGTAATAAAGTATTTCTATACTATGGTGTTGCTACTTTTACTCCACCGCCATGCTATGTTATCAGCTGATTAAATAGGAGTTATCCGTTGTTATCACTACTATTCTAATTTCTAATACTTGCCCTTTATGCTACATGACATCCGCCTTTGCTCCTAGAATTACGACGGTCACTAGAGGTCGGTGTCGTCTCATTTATTCCTTCTTTCGGTATCAACCGTGTCGATAATAAAACCTCCTAGTTGGTGTAGCAGGCCCCTTCTGACCTACATCTATGCGGCCATTTAAATGGCTGATAACATTCGAACCAGGTGTCCGGAGTCTTTTTCCTTCGACAAGACCGACAATCATTTTCTGTCACATTCACGCCTACAGTAAGACACATGCGCACAAGTGTAAGGAATGGATTACACTTTGAACTTTGAACACTTTCAAATGATAGCGTGCGCAAGCTAACTAGCTTACAGGATTTTACAGATTGTTGTAACAGACGATGATAGGGGTTTCCAACCGACTCATAGAGTTAACGTTAACTTAGCTAGCTAGCTAAAGCTGATCAAATTCGATAGCAATAATTGCAATTTCAGCCGGCAAAATCAGCGGCTACAAATGAGACGCCGGCTTTTGTCTTCTTCGGAACTCAAGCACCCGTTGTTTCAAAAATTACTGTGGCACCCACAGGCCACAGAACAAAAGGAACCAGGAGAAAATGCTAACCCACACAGAATGGCACAGACAAGGCCCCAGCAGGGCAGCAACACTTGCACTGACCAGGTCAAATCATTCATATGAAATATCAATCAGAGAGAGGAAACTGCCATTTATTTTTAATTGAAAACATCTGGGAAATGTATTATTATGCACTGAACAATTTTCTTGGCCAATTCCGGTATAGCGGATACTATAATTGACAGCATATGCAAAAACATATTTGGATTTTTTTATTTTTTTGGAAATTTCAATTGAATGTAAATACACAACAGAGAAGAATCAGAAATTTTTTTTTATTCTATACTGTGTATGTAGGTCTAATCTAGAGTAAAATATTTACTATCAAACTAAAACTATGTATTTATTTATCTATTTATTTATAGCCAACTATGTATCTCTCAGTATCTATTTACAACAATGTTAAGGTGTGTGTATTATATTATACTAACTCCCAATCCTGCAACCAGCTGCATCCTCCTTCCTGCCCCACATCTATTGACTGCGCACGGTGCAAGAGGAGAGGAAGAGCCCCCGCTGTTGTCAATGAGATTACTCTGAGATGCATGCATGGGAGCATGGGAATGAATTAGAATACAGTATATTTTAATATATTTAGCTCTTTCCCTGCTGGTCTTGATAAGTCGGCAAATTTGTTGCCAGTTGCTTTTTTAGAAAAAAAGTCACTGAGAGGGTCTAAAAAAGTCGCTAAATCGAGCTGGAAAGTCGTTAAATTGGCAACACGGTGTGCGGGTGTGTGGCTATGACAATAGTCGGTTCCTGCCTGTGCAAGCGTTGTGAATCATTGCCCGCCGCATGTGTGTTCACTTTCCTTTCCGCTCTTTAGTTTCTATTAAGTTGCTAAGTGCTCCACTTTGTTCACCACCTAGTTGCTTCTCTGTTGGTTGGTGCTAAACAGGTAGTGTACAGAGCTGTTTTCAACAAAAAGCTCCCAATCTGCTGCTTCTGAAAACAAGACTGGCGAGAGTGAAGAGACTAAATCAAAAAAAAGGTTTAATTGGGGGTGATAAAACCAAAAGCTGAAAGAAGCAAATACACCATAGAGCTGAGAGGAACTGATAAATGTGGACTTTGTTTATCACTGCGTGCGACACCTTCCAGATACATAGTCATTTGATCCATTGCTAAAACAGAAATATTTATCAGGGCAGCTTCAATACTAATGATAATGTCTCTGAATAACTACTGTCGCCTAAACTTTGAAAGATGTTGGAAGGAAAAATAATCGAACTTTAACAAATACTGACATGAATTTGCAACTTGTGGTTTGGCCAGAAAATCTGAAAAGGCAAGAGGGAGCTCGGGAAAGAGCTGAAGAGAACACTGTAGACCTGGGCAATAAAATATACCATCATTACACACAGTAGCACACAGCCGGAGAGAGAAAGGGAAAACATGTCGGAGAGAAGTGCAGTAGGGGATGGCCCTTTTGGGGGAAAACACATGACAAACACGTTCCAAAATTGTAAACAGCTTCACATAATTTGGTAGCTACAGTTTTACAGGGAATTATTAAGTTTGTATTTGTCCCTGGAGCGATGTCATGGAAGGACAATAACAACTGGTGTTAATTACAGCTCAATGAGATGATGTTGCTAGGAAAAAAATAATCAAGGCCTGAAGCACGAGCAAGAAATCCTGCTGTAATGAAGCTTTTAAGTCAGTAAGCTGATTTATATACTTATAGAGCAAAACACACTTCATAGGGTTTTAGATCATGGAAAAATAACCCCACGCAAACATCGTCTTAACCAAAGGTCAAAGAGATAACGTTTCAGAGAGAATCAGCGACTGCATCGGTAAAAACTAAAGCGTGCCCAGACATATTGAACTGTTCAGTGTGATGCGAAGCGTCACATGAGCGACGGCAGCCATGGTTAAATGGCTTTAGGTGTAAGGGAGGAAGTTGAACGTTTCTCATGGGATACATTATCATCATCACTGGGCTTATAACGTTGGCTGAGAATGTCAGCTTCTCGCCTCCACAGTCTTTAACCATTTCTCACCCCAACAAATAAAGCTCACCAGCCCACAGCTGTGCTGAGCTGCTTTCCTCAAAATCCATGAGACGTCATGCATCTTAAAATTGGTTAATCATAAAACCATACGTGTGACCCGGCACGTAGTAAATAAAAAGTTGGGAATTGACTTCTAGTAAGAAATTAATGCGCTGTGCACAAAAACTGCACTGACAAATGGCAACTGGGCTGCAGCTTTGAGCTATTGCCAATTTTCAAACATTCAGAAAAGGATATACTTATACTTAATTCGATTTTATTTATTCACAGCAGTATCTACCATCTTTTCACACTTTGCCGGTTTCTAGTAGCTCCTTCATTTTCTACAGCAGTGTCCATTAATGCCACATTCAAAGAAATCAAGCAACGTAATTATGCACACTGGTGTTTTTTTTCATTTTGAGGCCTAAAAAACCCTGTTTACAGCATCCAAGTGAACTAAGGCTTGGCACTATTGGAATAAAGCAAACTACAATTTTGCCTCAGGATTGTATGCCTCCGCCAACCAGTCACTTTAGCTAAAATGTCATCACTTCATCATTTTATCCTATTCCACGTTTGTGTGAAATGGTCATAACTAGCATATAAATTCTTGAGTCATGGGCAAAAATCTTTGAGTCCAAGTGGAACGTTTGTGCAAAAATGTGTAGACATTCTCTCCAGGCGTTCCTGAGATATTGCGCCCACGAGAATGGAACGGACAGACGGACACAAATCATTATTGTTCTTATTTATGAATGAGAAAAGTCATGTGACACATCATTCAAGATTTTTTTTTTGCATTGCATGCTCACTGCGTTAGTTGACACTACAGCTGTAACACATTTATAATAATCAGTCAATCAACAGCATATTACAATATTAATAATCCATTCATTATTTTAGGGATTTTGCAAACAACAATTCACTGCTTCCAGCCTCTCAATTGTAAATGTGTTCTGGTTTTCTTACCTTTTTATGATAGTAAACTAAATATCTTTGGATTTTAAGTGATTAATCGGACAAAACAAGCAGTTTGAATATGTCAATGTGGAATCTGGAAAATTACGATGGTCCTTTCAACCTTTTCCTGATATCTTATGGACCAAATGATTGAGTAAATGAGAACATGTAAATAGAAATATTTGGGAGTTGGAGGCCTACAGAAGGGCAAACCTTTGAAAGACATTACACGCATAAAAAGGCGAAACAATTGTGATGTGACACTGATGTGACATGTTTCCACGATCAACACCTTTAAGGGACAAATTGTTGACTACACAATAGCCTCACTACATAGAATCAGCAGTACCACAACAAAACTATTCATGAGTTTCATGAGACTAATGCTGTGTCTCAATACCTATGCTTGCTATTTTGAGTGCTTTCACACTGGCAAGTATGGCCAAATGCAGTGGACTATGATTACTCGGATGGTGTACTCATAACGGTCTAAGTTGAGTGTGGAAAGCTGGACACCTCTCACGGTCAATGGTCGCCATCTTGGCTACGTAGCAGAAGAGACCACCGAACTTGTGGAAAATGGTGGCCGAGGAAGCCTCAGTGGTTGCGGTTTCTTTGGTGAACACTGGTTATATGTAATTAATACAATTGTCAAGTGAGGGAAACAAAGCAGATCATTTAGCGAGTGACCTTGGCGGTCAAATCGCCGCAATGTTCCGTCGGCTTGCAATTTGTCGTTAAAAAAGAAGAAAATCGTCATTCCCGGCAAACAAACAACAGCCATATTCAATTTTAGACAAGTAAGTACATAGTGTACACAGTGTACTACATGGAAGTGTACTAATGGAAGAATCTGAATTGAGACACAGAATATAACAAAAAAAACAACATTTCAAGCCGAAGTGCTGCTGGACTGGTCAGTCCAGCCAAAGAAGGACAGCAGTAGCCTAAAGTATTGAGAAAAAGCTGTCTGGAAGTGAATGAGTAACAACCCCTCTTCACAACTACTTCAGAGGTACTCTTGCGCGAGGTGCTGAACAGCTGCTCAGAGGGCAACAATAGAGGAACTGCCATTTTATGGTGCAGCATATACAGCAGAAGAGTAAGAAAGCAAAGAAGGGCAAAGCTTCTGCATACTCAGCAGAACACTTCGCCTGGACAAATAAAGGTTAAAGCAGGCAGAGCTGGTGGGAGAGAATAAAGAGAAAAGGGATGAAGGCTGAACGGAGACTGTCCCTTTCAGCAGATGGATGGGCCCAAAAGAAAATGGTGGGGCGAACTACAGGGTGCCCTCAACCAATTGTTCATATGGCTCCTAGAAGCAATGATTATTCTCCTGGGGTGACGTGGGGCAAACTGCTGCAGCACATCCAGAGGAGAAGGCTTGAGAGTACTGTATTTTATACTCAACACTGACTCAAGCACTGTAGCTTTTCCGCACTGTTGTGACTGGTTAACACGCTTCGTTTTGGGCTGGTGTGAAAGCTGTCAATTAAACCTGGAGCGGACAGAACAAAGTGGACTCTAGTGCGGTTTGTTTGTGGTGTGAAGCAAGCAAAACCAAACACAGGATTGTGTGATAGCAGAGAGGAGATTTTAGCATTTTTTAAAAAGTTAAACCAGCATCTGGGCGACTGTCCACCAGTTGGAGGGTCGGTGGTCGATCTGCGGTCAGCATGTCGAGGTGTCCTTGAGCAAGATACTGAACCCCAAATTGCTCTCTCATCTCTGATGAGCATGTGGCACCTTGTATAGCAGCCTCTGAATGTGTGTGAATGGCTGACATGTGTTGTAAAGTGCTTTAAGTGATCGCAAAGATTGGAAAAGCACTATATAAATGCTGTCCATTTACCATTATCTGCATATGAACCAAACTACAGGTGTGAAAGCACTCTTAAAGGCTGCCCTAATTTGAGCGTTATGTATAGATCTCACTGTGCTGTGCGACAGATACTGAATGTAAAGTTGCATTTCCCATGTCGACCTGGCTGTCATGATGACTGATAGGCCATTGGCATAGCTTGCGGCGTTTGCTAAACAACTCTTCCCTGTTGTACTCTTCCTTGCAGAAGCCAATAGCAGAATGTCAGCTGAGGACAGGAGCAGCCAGCTTCGAATGTGATTCCTCCTACTCCAGTTATTATCATTATTGCTATCATATTACATCACGGCACCACTGGCCACTTTATTACTGTGTCTGTGTGGCAGGGACAATGTGACCAGGCCTCTGACAGTGAAATTCATTAGAGAGAGGCAACAACACTAGCATACAGGGCAGTTTAGTTTAGCCTCTTCCGGATTAGCACTGGCATGTTATGTCTAAACATGCCTCCATTGTCCCCTAGCCTCCGCAACTAAACAGGCCCCTGATCCTCTGTTTGTGTTGTAGTTACAACTTTAATCCAGGATCCTTCCTCCCCATGCCAAAATCAGATTACCAGAGGCAATTAAACTTGATCCAAAATCTCAGCGCGCAGGCACAGTGGGTGCAAGGTTATCAGCCCTACGAAATAAAATGTTGAAAACACAGAGTTGCTCTGAGAGGACTTACAGGCTCAGTGTCTTGTTTTAGCCTGGCGATTGGTTATGATGACGCACTGCACAACCCGTAGAACCCGAGCTCTTTCGAACTCAATGTATTTTGCTTTTCTAATTGATGCCGTTGAAATGGCAGAACCTGGAAGCCAATCTGTGACATACATCGCCACAAATGTAGCCCCTTCCCTGTTACAATCACATCGGTGCACACAAGAATGCGCAAACTTTGGGGAGAGAAGGGAGAGAAAGGGAGTGAGAGAAAAACAACATTAAAATCCTCTAGTGAACAGCCTGCGGGCTCCCGGCTCCCATCCAGCACTGTATTTTATCATCCTTGAGTGGCCGCGTGAACGCAGCAACAGAACCGAGTGAGTGTGCAAATCAAGCCCATACGCCACCGGATAACTGAGAGAGACAGGATGGCGGCAGGACAGAATAACCTCCGGTCTTGACAAGAGTCAGAAAAACGGTCATGCACCATTAATGCAGGTCATCAATGTTTCAACCGCACCTGGTGGCTGTCACTCAGCTCGTAGCTTTTGAGATATGGTCACGCTCGTAATCAGTGCCTCGCCCCGGCGAATGTTCGACAGCGGAGGGAAACAAGGCCCAGCGTGAAACGAGTGATCGAATCACGTGGAATCAAGTGCATCAAATCAACAAAAAAATAAAAAAACATCAGGAGCTGATGAAGAACCTTCGCTCTGTGTGAAAGATGAAGCCCCCTCTAGATGAGGCTCAGATATACGTATAGGTTGTGGAGAATGTATCTCTCAGACATCAAGGGGTTATTGTTTCATTAGCATTCATTTCTCCAGAGCCTCGGATCAGAAGTGTTGCATTTAGCTTTGGGCTATTCAAATTCCTATACAAAAGTTATTGTAATTGCTGTTCTGCGGAGATATTTAAAGCGTGACTATCAACTAAATGAGCCTTGTGCACTTCTCAACCTTGCAAACAGAGTACAAGCTCATAATTCACTGTAGGCAAACCCCCCTCTACAACTGGAACAAAGAGACGTGAGTGCTCGCGCCTGCTACGAACAGAATGAATCAATACCGACAAATGTGAAAGGAGGGAGAAGATACCTTTTTAATATAGGAAGGAGACGCGGCATGACTCTAATCTCTTTCTTTCTTTAGCTTTGTATTTACCCGGGGAAGATTTGCGAAGCATGGTGCCTCCTTTCACACTCATACAGTTCAGCACACTGGCTACTGGGACCTACCCAATCTTACCACAGGCTGACTGGTGTTTACTGAGTAGCTCCCTGACACGCTGACATGTCTCATGTAGGCTTAGGCTTCAATAGGTTTTTTTTTTTTTTTTTTTTTTAATCAAATCTGAATCCTTATTGAATATAAACTCAATTGCCAGTTTATTAGGTACACCTAGCTCAAATCTACGCAATCTAATACAACAGACCTGCAATAAATCCAACCTTCATGAAGGTTATACAGTGTTCAGTTTCAGTTAAAAGATGGTGGGGGATGTTTGTGGTGCTGTTTAAATGTTTCACGCTAGGGCTGGACAATATATCGATACTATATCGATAGCGTGATATGAGAATAGATATCTTCTTAGATTTTAGATATGTATAAGTGTCTTTTCCTGGTTTTAAAGGTTGCATTTCAGACTGAATTTAGGAGACTGTTCTAGCTTTTCTAGTGTTTGCCTTCATCCACTAGTCATCCTATCCACATTACTTATTACATATTTTTGTGAAAGCACCAATAGTCAACGCTACAGCATCATCTCAATATTGATATCTAAATAATAACGATAGGTATATCATAGCAATTTCACTGTAACTGAGTTTAGCTATGTGCAATGTTCTTTGAATTAGATTTTTTTAGCAATGAGTTTATTTTGCATAGAAAGGGGCCAATTTTGCACCCAATGTGTGCATATTACCTAATTTAAATATGTGCAAATAGCACAGGAGCACCAAGACTTTGCTTCGCTTGTTCCGGGTGCATTCCACCCTTTGCAGGTGCTTTGAAATGAACACGGTTTCTTTTTGTCTCAATGGCACTGGTTTAGCCGCCGCAAAAGCAACGCAATACTTTGGCGAAATCAAGCAAACTTCAGCATGCCAAGCCCATCCATGATGCTCACAATGACAACGCTAACATGCTAAGGTCGTATAATGGCTATCATGATCGCCATCTAAATTCGGCATGTTGGATTTCTAACATTTGCTGATAAGCATTAAGCACAGCTGAGGCTGATGTGAGTCTCATCAGTTGTTCAGGTACATATGCTCATAAATCAAAGTATTGAACAAACTGAAACTTAGAAGAGATGATGGCGCTAGATGTAAAGTTAAGGGCTCACCAAAGTTATTACAATTTATCCTGACATTTCACATTAAAAACCAGTGTTTCTCCAACGTGGCTCTGGGGACATATGGCAGAGCGGCTGCGAGTTTACCGCTAAGGTTTGCTCAGCTTGTTTCTCTGATAACTTAAGATCCAGACGTCTGTCGGATGACTAAAGTTCTTCATCCGGTTAAAATATATAGTTAAGATCTATAAAGTGTATTAAAAAATGTGTGTCTTAAAAAACTGACAACCATAACGCAGACAGATGCTCAAAAAGGATACAAGGACAATACAGGCGATCAAATGAAACGGACGTGACCTTGATTTCTCTTTGTTGGAAAATAGTTTGAAGCATTTGGGATAATGCAAGTATGAGTGCTTTTAGATACTTTGATGAGAACATGTTACATATTATACCTTTCTGTGGCAGTGGGGTGTGGTGGTTGGCTGCTAGGGAGGAGATGGGAGTGGCTCAGCTGGAGGCCAGGCAGCTGGATGGAATCAGGTAATCAGTCTCACAATAAAAGCACGCCGATTACCTGGTTCTGGCTTGCAGTAGGCTGGGTTCGTGGTGGAGAGACCGAGCGGACGGAAGGAGACGGAGTCAGAGACCGAGACGGAGACCGAGACGGAGACCGGGCTGGAGACGGAGACAGAGACGGCAAGAACGACCAAGCCGCCTCTAATAAACTGTCTAACACTCATAAAGAAGCTCCCTGTCTAATTTCTCCCTCTGTGATTTCCCTGTGTGAGCGCATCGGCTCACACTTTCATTTTAGATTCTGTGGAGATTCTGCAAGTTACTTACAGAATTGCCATAAAGTATACACTGCTATAACAATCTGTCAAAGTAACATGTGGTGCTAGAAATGAGAAGCGGAATGTTTTGCATATTGCAACAAAAAAGAGCAAAGAATAATAAAAGATTCCGCAAGGTATTTGTTAGCCTCTGACTTTAGTCAAACCAGGTATCTTGCCAACCCGAAACCAAATCCAAAATGGCCCTGCGCAACCCCAATTTCCTGTTTGTTTGTTTTTTTTTGATTCAAGCTACCCTGCTCCTCTATACTTGTTAGAAAACCTTCCATCTCCTCAGTCTGACAACAGGAATCAATAAAGAAAAAATAAATCTGAGAGAAGATTGTCTTAAAATGTAGAGCAAAGAGACTGGAATGAGACTAACCTCTTCCACAGGGTTTAATATGAGCATGCCTGAAACTCTGCTTGCCAATGTCATGTCTCTCATTGTCTTTGTGTGTGTGTGCGCATGAGAGAGAGAGAGAGAGAGAGAGAGAGAGATAGATGGTTGGTAGGTAGGTGTTGTCTGAGAGGGGTGACTCATCTCTTCCAATCGCTTCACGCCACAGAATACTCAATAGCTGGGGCTCACAAGTGTGCACGTACACACTCACAGTCACACAGGGGCAGATCTAAGCACACACAAGCATGCTAGAAACATCTTGGCCGTCTCACACACACTGCTCACGCTCTGCTCTCGGGTCCCTGGGACAGCATGCTGTTCAGCATACAGAGTGGGAGCATACATTATACCGGTCCGCACCTCGTTCCCTTGCAGGTCGATACATTGTACCAAAACATGCCTTTTTTTTTTTTTTGTGCCCATAACAATCGACAAAGAATAGGGCAGCGCTCGCTCCACAGGTTCTGCTCTGTTAACACTTAAAGATGGAGTGGCAGAGAGGATGCACTGTTATCCAGAGCCTCTGCGAGCAACACCATGCAAATAGCCTCTCTAACCGAATGCATTGCTCTCCGGCAATGGAGGTCTCAGTGGGTAAATATGCGTGCATTTGCCTGTGTGGAGCTCACACAAATACACAAATGCCACCATTTTCACGTGCCATTTCTCTGTCTCCAGTGCAGACCTCTCATAGCCCTTAGTGCTGGCTGACTACATAAAAAGCAGCTGTGTAATGTCGGGCATTTGATGGCTCTATTTGCATCGCCATAGAAACCACAATGCACGCTGGCAGGCATGGGGCCACCATCTCCCTGTGAAAACCCAAAATAAACGCATTTGTCTGAAGTGTAACCGGCGCTGGAGTGTTGCTGCCGTGTTCTCTGACTGTGGCAGCATTGAGCTCCCTGAGAGAGAGGGGGGGGGGGTGCTATTGAATGAATGCAGTTGACCGTGCAAAGAATAAATGCATGAAGAATATGTCAGGTGGTGCATCCAACAGAAAAACAGCTCGTAACAATGAAAAGCGGTGATAGGGGAGATAAGGAGATGAAGAGTGATTATATAGACAAAAAGCATGGAGACAGATTGAGAGAGGAGGACAGATAGGTAAATCATTACCCCTTCAGCGCAGGAAGATACTGTATGACTGACTCAGATGCCTCAGCCTCTTTTCCCATCCCTCCATACCCCAACCGCAATGCAATTTTCCTCCATTTTTGATTACAGATTGCTCGGGCGTGATCTCAGCCCAGTTCCTTTTTACCATCTGACAGTTGTGCTCTCTGTGCCATTTAGGCGTAAGTGGACGCTCCATCTCCTCCACCGGCAATTTACATGTTTGCATCTCGTCAGTGCCATTTGTAAGGCGAATGCAAAGTGTCAGGACAGTGAGAGAGCGGAGAATGTCAGTGCCCGCATTAGTTTTCACCTTTGATACCAGAGCGCAATCGCTCACCCAGCTATACAAAGGCCTTCTATGGATGGGTAATTCACTCCGACATGCATATTTATCAGACACATCTTCCCCAATACTGTCAAACGCACATGGCAACAGTACACATGAGCTCATAAGGAGACAGATACACAGAGCAAACACTTACAATGATAGAATGCCACTCAACACTGAAGATACACCCAATGGGGGAAGATTTCCATTTAAAATGACCAAACTACCCACAGACCCAACTGGCACCTTGGACAATTTGAAGAACTGATCTTGGATCTGTCATAGATTTATTTCATTGGACTCATTTCCTTAGACTTACTTAATTAGACTTCTTGTATCCAATGAGAGATTTTATGATCATATTGTTCCATTATAATTGATATCACTGTTGCATATCGTGTTTCTTCCGAACTACTGTTGCACACCCAGCTGTCCAAGGAGGAGGAACCTCTCTTTGAATAGACTTTCTTGAGGTTTCTTCTTTCCTTTTCTTTCTGTGCTGAGGTTGTTTTAGGAGTAATTCCTTGTTGCTGTCTTGGGCCTTTAAAGCGAGTGAGTTGCCGTTTTCATGACATTTGTATCATGGCAGGTGTGAAATCGGAAAAAAAAGGGTGAAGGAGAAGGAGAAGACGCCAGCAAAAATTTCGAATTTGAGAGACGACGGCGCAATCGTCATTCGACAAATTACGAACCAGCTACTTCAGCGTGGTGTAATCTGCGTCATGTTGTTCCTCCTACACGCTCCTACACCCAGGCGCCACCCCTCGCCTAAACCGAACAGAGTATTTCCAGTAAGTGAGAACGTGTCTGACATGGACAATCTCCTGTTGCGGGCTACATGTGTGGAAAGGAAACCCTGGACAATGTGTGCAGTTCATGTGAGAAAATGGATCTTGTCTCAAACATTGTCATGGGCCAATTCACGGTCCAGGATGACAGCTACAGCCCGGTTGATGCATGATCCACACTCTTATGAATGAAGAGTCCAAGTAGGCAAAATGGCGTGATCCAAGCCTCCTTCAAGGAAAAGGCAGTCATCCATTTGTGTTTTTTTTTCTCACTGCCAACAAATCCCATGAAAAGACCAAAACCACAACACCTTCTTTTGCTTCTAATGAAGACATTAGATCTTTAAAACTGGCCAGTAAGGTTCAGTAAGTAACAGTAATGTCGTAAAACAGCTGGGAACTGTAGTTTTAGGCAAATGTTTTCTAAAACATGAGTAAATATTGCATTCATGGGGGACTATTTTCAACTGCAGATTAATACGCACATTTAGCAGCATCAGGGTGGTGAATTTGAAACTGACTCTATAAACTACGGTGCCCACAAACACCACGTCACTCTACAACAGTGTGTTTTAATAGTGTTTAGACAACAATGAAGCTCTATGGCACAAAGGAATAAAGTGCTGGTATATCAGGCTTTGGCTAAACAGACAAATATTTCTTAGATGGATAAACAAGTAGTCGTTTTTGGTAATTTCACAAAAAAATGCATATATTAATAATCCCACCCTGAAATAGTCCAAACTGTGAGACCTCTGAAAATCTAAAGGGCTCTTAATAGACCTTGCCTAAAGATATACCCCTTCACCTGTCATGTTATCGCTTCCCCTTCAAATTACACGCGTTCATTTATTTATTTTTTTTATTTCCTAATTATAAGTCTAACAACCAGCAGTAGCAGCAGCCCTTACAGTAGATCTAAAAAAAGACGCAACTGGAAGGCTGTACACTCCCTGTATGCCAAAGAGAAGACTGCACTTATACAAAGCGATATGGTCATAAGGTTAAACGTCAAAGGTCATGGTGATCATGATTACCTCTAGTGGAGAAGGGAACGGTGTATAATAATAAAATAAACACTTTCGGAGCCTAATTTTTCAAGTCTGTTATGAAAATGACTGTCGCCTTTAACCTTCGGCCTTTTCTGTATTGGTGGTGATATACTTTTGCTAATCGGGGCCCTGGCAGCAGCAGCAGCAGCAGCAGCGGTGAAATTGAGGGGCAGACTGGGGCATTCTGGGAGCTGCCGTCTTGGTTGACAACAGAGGTGGACATGCAGACAGCACAGCACAGCCAGCCTGCCACAGGGCTGGATCACTTTCTACACTGACCTAATAGAGGAAATTTTTTTTTAAAAAAAGCTCTTAATGTGTTTGTCTAGACTGCCCAGCATCGTGCAAATGAGGTGCTGTCCGGTTCAGTTAAATGCAGTGCACATATACAGCGAGCCAATTGAAAAGTCAGTGACAGAAACTCAAACAGAGGCAGAGTGAGGGGAAAGAGAAAGACACAGAGTGAGTGAGTGAGAGATAGAGAGAGAGAGAGAGAGAGAGGCTGTTTACATGGCCTGCCCTCATTTCCACCAAGCTGTTTTTGGTGTTCAGAGAGGGTCTCACTGTCAACTAGGGAACAGCTGGTGAGAGAGGGGTGAGGGGGGGGGGGGGGGGGGACATTTGAACATGGACAGTTTCAGATCAGATGCCATATTATGATTTTTTTTCTTCTTTTTTCGTTGCTCGAGTACTGTTTGGTCCAGACTGTGTGCACCGACAGCGGACATGAATCATGTATGTCAGATGGCCTCTGTCACATGGAAAGGACAAGCAGGACCTGTTTGATTTGAATCACTTGTGACTAACCATAGATGGCGCAACAGATGCACGCGAGTCCACACAGCATTGCCTCAAAAAAAGAAGGAGGAAAACTCATTCACGCCATCCAAACCGTTTCAGAAAATGTGTGCCAAAATCGTCAAGATGGAAATAAAATCGAAATGCGACGACATCATTATCTCTCATAAAGACTGCTTGTCAGCAAGGACAGTTTTACATTTCAAGTGGATTGCCTCTCTATAAAGCACAGTTTGGGCTGCCAATTAATCAGTGACTGTATACAAACAACATCAAAACCATGAGACCATCGAATAGCCTATTAACTTTCCTTACACACACGCACACACATTAGGTGCAACAATCCCTTCTGCTGGGAGCAGTACTATTATAATCTGTCATACACTTAGCTGAGGAGCATACATAATTTGAATAACAATAGGTTAAAGCAATGCAATTTGTATCCGGGCTAAAAGGGGGATACACACTGCATTCAAAATAGAAGCGTCCGATACTGAGCATCAGGGAAAAGAGCCAATAGTATGTACTGGCTCACTCCAGCAATGCCGAGGCAAAACTGTTGATGTCTGAGATAAATGGTGGTCTGTGAGCTCTGAACTCGTTAGTCAGGGAGAAAACAATCTGCATCACATGTCGGGGTTATTGGCCAACAGCAATATGTTCTGTGAGGGCGTGGAGGGGGGTGGGGGGCCCGACTGCTGGATGAGCCAGACCCTTCCACTTTCACACCCGTCCGCAGTCAGCAGACACTGAGAGGTTAAATCAGAACGGCGGCAATACAGAATAAAGTCTGCATTGGGGATGGGGCTTCAGCAAGCACACACACACGCACACACACACACACATACACACACACACACACACACACACACACACACACAGCAATCCCCATGTGCTAACGTAATCATGCCTGACATCAAACATAAGTTAATGCTCACAAATGGAACACAAGTGTATTTATTAAATATTAACCTAACCCCAAACCTCGACTCATGTGCCGTGAGTTTACAGGGCAACGGCACAAAAGTAAGCCTCGGTGGAAGCGGTTAAGTCAGCGGCTTGCTGGTGAGAAGCTGCAGTGCATGGCAGCCCACTCACCGAGGGGGGAGGAGGAGGAGGATTAGTGCTCGTCTGTCAGCTGCCACGTTTGGAACAAGTGCAAGTGAGGTAAAGGGTGAAAGGTAGCTGATGCTAAGTGGGCTGCAAATAATTGGCATTTACTCTAAGCATTAGCTTAAGCTGCATAATTCTGACAAAGCATAACACCAACACAAACACGCCACGCATTAGTGATTGCTCATATCCTGGAGAACTATGTGGTTACTCTCAGTTACATTTTGTGCTTCACTCTACATCCACAGAAAATCACATCTCACACGTATAAAGTGTTCATCGAATTCACTCTCTCATTTTGCGAACATCTTTGACCAAAATCAAGTGGAGGGGAATATTTCAACATTTTTGGAAATACACTTTTATAACAATAACATTTCCCTCTCTTGCCAATAGTTAGATGAGAAGATTGCCACCACGTTCATGTCTGTTTGGTTAAATATCAAGTCAATGTCAACGAAGTGCTAAACCTGCATTCTTTCTAATAGCCAACAGGCGGCAACTCCATTTGTTGCAATTAGAAGTCCATTTGTATAGAAGTGTATAGGAAAATGTCACTACTTCTCACTTGATTTATTACCTCAGTAAACATTTTCCTTATGCCTTTATTGTCCCAATCGCTAGTTTCAAGTCTTCTTCAATTATGGTCCCATTTAGAGTAAAATAGACGATAAAGCAGGGTATGCTTTAGGTCCGTGGCTACATTGTGATTGACAGGTTGCTACCACAGCATTGCCCGATCTGGGTGTTGTCCGTTTTTTTCGTCTTACAACTTTGACCCTTTCACACTGTGTTTTCAGTTCAGGAAAGTTAAATGTGCCAATATGCCAAACTTGAAGCTTAAAACTGACAGTGATAAAAAATGTACAAAACAATGGATAACGTCACGGTGAAAATGCCCACCTCTTCGACAATCTATGCTAATAGTTGTGTAAATAGTAAGGATGCACGGCCGATCAGTTCAGATATCGTCAATTCAGCATTCGGTTGTATTGAGCTCCACCCTCTCGTGTTACTTTTGGTTTCAAAAATAAATCAAGATGGCGACGGCCAAAAACCAGGAATGGCGACTGCCAAAATGCCCAATCTTGAGCCATTCAAAACCATTGTCCACAAACCAATGGGTGACAGCGTAAAAACACAGATTGTGATTTTGTGGGAGGTTATGTGCTGGACTATTTCTTTGTCCAGGAGCAGTGACTTTCTCGAGTCTTGTCGTCACAGTGAGGATTCCAATTCGCTGCTCTTGCAGTATCAACATCTGTATATCCTCAGAGCCTAAGAGGTGCATATTGTATGGTTCCCTGTTCCTCTGACACAATGCTCCTTTTTAAATCCACAACCACAAGGCATCACCCCCATGTGATGATATCACAGTCTGTCATCGCCTCTTCCCTCTTCCCCTCCTACTACAATGCATATCAACAGAAAATGTCAACACGGTGATGTGAGATGCGGTTGCATATCTAAACAGGTCATCGTCATTATCACTGTAAATCCCTTCATCTCCTTAAACACACACAGCAAAGCTCCTTTAGCATGAAAATATCTTAGAGATAGAGAAGTCCAGGGCATGGGGATAAAGTTAACCCCGCCGAAGCGGGAGCCTGCTTGTGGGCGAACGATGAAAACCGGCTTGTTGTCTTATTACATCCGCCTTGAGCAAAGGATGTGGACAAAGGACTAATGAGGACTCACAGCTTTGAGATTGCTATATGTTGCAAAATAGACGGAGAAAATGAGATTCAAACATGAAAACACTGTTTGTGAGCTCCAGAAGATCGGAACGTTACCAGGAGGTTATTTTCCATTTGCAACACATATCCTGCACCACTTACAGTATGTGTGTATTAGCCATAATTGCTCAACAAGAAAGCACCAAATGTGGATTGAATTTGAGTAAACAACTCACTTTAAAGGACCTTTTTTTTAAGAATGCAATCACAATCAATTGGTCTTTCCTCTCCACCGAAGCATGCTTTCTAATTGTATCTCCTCTACCCTCCAACCATACATTCATTCTTCATTTCCTCCAAGTTACTACCTTATGAGTGACAATTAGAGTGATTGAATTGGCAATGCACATTTTACATCAAAAAGCATAGGGAAGCTAATCTATATTGTTTTTTTTAAGTGCTGTCTGATTGTTTCCGTGTTCTCGCAGTCATCGGGATGGAGAACGTATAGATGGATTTTTCGGCGCTCGGCTGTATTTTGTCCGTGTATGGGAGACCTTGTGGTCAGCTCGAGCAGTCAGCAGTAATGTCACACTGGTATCCAGCCTGTTGGAAGGCTCAGCCAATGAGAACTAATGCATCAAGATGGGATCCTGTCTTGGCTGGTTTGGTTCAAGATGGAGGTGCAGCAGCAGCGAAGACAAGTGAATTGTGGTCTAAGGGCCTCATGCGAGAAAATGTTCATATGTTGTCACTAAATATTATCGCTATATTAGGGATATAAGGTTTGCGGCGCATTAGTCGTATCACAGGAGCCGAACGATTTTACTGAAGCTGGCAATTCCGTACCATGACAAAAATAAAGTAAAGTTTGATGCTTCAATAATTACTTGATTATCGTTAGGTCAGAATATGAATCTGCAGCTATTTTTATATTTGTTACAGTCATTTATCAGCCAAAAATGCCCATTTTTGGTTCCATCTCCTAAATGTGAGGACTTGCTGCATTGTATGATTGATATGATCGTAAACTGATCATCTTTCGGATTTGAATTATTGGTTTGACCTCATCTTTGGCTTTGAGAAATTTTGATGGCCGTGTTTTCACATTTATTTTTCGTTTCATAGCAAAAAAACATTAACTGAGAAAGTAATTGGCAGATTAAACAATAATGAAGAACCCAAAAAGGAGTCCATGACTAAAAACGGGTGGGGGTCAAGTCAACATGATATCACACCGCGTTCCATTACAGGGGAGGTTATAATGTCAGGCGATGGAGGAAATTCCCCCTCAAAAAGCGACATGCATGAAGACCATGGTACAGCTGTCGGTGAATGACAATTTTCCCAACCACCAAAACCAGTGTGACGCCACCAACATGCACATCACATCGCACTGAATGGTGAACAAAATATTGCATTTACAGCTGATTTCAGTAACAAACTCTAAACCCGTTCAGATTAGGGCATTACAATTCTTAAGTCAAATTACATGAAACAACAGTTCTGGAACATTATTGAATGAGGTCGAATGCTTTGTGTTTTCTCTGGCCTCAGTAATAACTATGACTGCAATAAAAGTCTCTTCTTATCCTGCTTAGAATCATATATATATATATATATATATATATATATCAACCCAAACTAGTCCTGTGGTGGAACATGCCATCCTTGATATACTGTAAGTACTGTGCTTAAGTATAATGTTGCGGTACTTCACTTGAGTATTTCCATATCATGCTCTTCACTACATTCCTGATGGAAATATTGTACGTTTCCATTCAAATACACTTCTTTGACAGCTGTAGTTACTAGTTCTCTTTCATCCCTACTTCAATGTGAAATTTAAACAGTGGCCGGTCAAATAATCGAGATAGAAACCAACATCTGTTCTTACGTATTTATTGATGATTGACTATTTTCCAGAGGGTGCGCTTTTAATCTATTTTAGCATTCAGGGTGTGTTTCATTTGTATGTCTTTGGATATATTTCTAGTTTTCTCCAGCTGTTTTTATCCAAGTCTTGTGGAATGTTTTTATTTATTTATTTCATTTAATTTTTTTACAGATGCAGCTTGGGTGGAAGCCCAATCCAAATTTCCACAATGTGGGACGATGAAAATGAATCTTGAGTGTTAACAGAAGCAAAGGATCGGAACCCTTCTTCCACCACTGGACTATTCTGACTCTCCTTCCGTCTCTTTATCTGTCTTCTTCCTTCTCCTCCCTGCCAAATATCATCGGCAATCACCATTACTATCCACTTTCAAATGCAGCTGCCTTACATCAACACTGCATGAGACTCGACCACGTTTAGCCAACACCTGTTCTACTGTAACTGTGATGCAGAGGACCCTCCTGTTTCCAGGAATCCACTTCACTCCACATATTCATTACATCCTGTATGTATGGGAATACATCTCCGAACAGCTCTTCCCTCATTGGACCGCGGCCTTAGGCCCTTTGTAGGGATTGGATACTTACAAAAAGCCAGCCATCCCCCTCCCCTCTCGTTCTAAAGGTCTGCTCCTGCATATTAAACAGTCTGGAGCGTTGCAGCAATCAAATGCAGGAACTCCTTCATCTACATTATCCCTTCAATTAATAAATAAATTCATGAAATAAGCCACGACGGAGACGGTAGGAATGTACAGCGCATGGTGTGGTTGGAGAGAAGAGATGTGTCCTTTGGGAGGGAGGGTTAAAAAAAGTGGTGGTGTGGGGGGGGGGGGGGGGACATGACACTGTGATAAAGACAGATGATGAGGCTGCACTGCTGTAAACCAGTGAGTCAGCCCTCCCTTCAGACAGACACAGGGCAGGCAGAGGAGGCTGGGACAGAAGAAGGGAGACGGGCAAAATGCATGGGAACTGTCCCCGGTGCTGAAATCCGGAACGACCGCTTTCTGACAGCTTCAAGTTCAGCTCAGTTCAAGAAAATCAAAAAAAAAAAAAAACAGAGGCCTGCTGCCTTTCAATACCTGACCCACATCTGAGACAATCTGTATTGTATCACTGGCTTCAGTGTAACAGGTCAGTAATTCACTTGCTTTCCAATGTAATGTATGCCCAAACAGAAAAGCTTTGCTGTCGTGTCTTTTCCACGCAGGTCTCATCCCAAGTCGGTTGTTTGGAATCCTGATCACAAAGCCAGGGGAGGTAGATCCTCTGCCAAGTAATTCTCTCTGTGCCGAGTCAAAAAGATTATCATTAAAGTTCTTTTCATGTCCCAAAAACCTCAGTCCCCAGGGACAATTGTGTTGGGTGTTCATGCTATTTGCAGATGAATCATCTCCGAACACACACACATACACACACACACACACACACACACACACACACACACACACACACACAC
>CALSBV010010813.1:18980020-19015197 GCA_943590825.1 Bovichtus diacanthus
CACACACACACACACACACACACACACACACACACACACACACACACTAGCCCCATAGGAAGTGATTGTGAAAGGGTCTGGATCAACAGGAATTGGATATTGCATATTGAAAAGCATTGTGCACCCCACCCTCGCCGCCCAACCCCCACACCCCACCAGTATTCTTTGAAAATGATTTTGTTGCATTATTCATCTTTCAAAGCTGTCATGCTTTGTGGCTAACCCTCTGTCAGTTTGCTCAACATCACAGATGCACCATGAGATGGATTCGCACACTGTATATTGCAGACAGCTGATCCAAGGAGGAATTCAGCTGTATCACTTAGAAGCAAAGGAAGGTGATTCAGCGATATTAGAGACACTGATGTGACTGCTGCTGAGATCAAACACAGGGGCACAAGCATATTTGACACTCAGGGGAAAGCGAACACAGCTGTCACCTTTTTGTACCACTGTCACAGGAACTTTGGTCGGAGACTTTTGGAACTTGTCCCCCTGATCCCAGACCCCCCTCCTCCTCTGAACACCGAAGCAGCATTGCTGTTATGTTGCAGTGCTTTCATTTGTACCAAACGAGAGCTTCACTGATGGAGGTGCCTTACCTGTAAGTACTGTAAATGAACAACTCGCAGCCAGGCAGCAATTCCTCCCAGTTTGACATGAAAAGATGATGCAACAGGTCTAGTACTTGCAAAAGCCACCCATATACGGCTATAGGGGTCATTGTTGCGATATTATAGTATTTTAGACGAGGCCAACAGGAGAGTGATGTCACAAGTCTGTAAATAAGGAGTCCTTTTCTCGGGCACTGCAGAGACCAGGCGGGTGTGGTGACTGCATTAGCAGACGCGCAATCCCCGGCGCAAACGCTCGCAAAACCATAACATGGACATTCCCGTGATGGCTTTCCACCCTCGCTGAGACTATACCTCGCACTTGTCGGACGTGTCTTAAAGTTCAAATCGTTAATCTGTGTTGCCACGAAATTTTAACAGGTTTTTTTTTTTTTTGCCAAATCTCGCTTCATTTTCCGAGAGCGAGGTGCCCATTGACGGCGCCGCTCCCCAAGCCCGTGTTTGATAGAAAAATACATGCACAATGACAACCTGACATCTGCTCTCCATCTGACAGCAGTTTAGTATTCCACACAGACACCCCACTCTCTCCCACAGAGCACCCCATGCCGTTTTTTTTCTTCTTTCTCCTTCCTATGCCGCTTTCCCCTCCGTACCCCACTCTTTTTCATTCCTATGCGGCTTTTTTTTCTTTTTTTTTTTTTCTCCCCCTTCCGAGCCAGCTTATTTTCCACACACGAACAACAACGGAATTGAACAGCGGCTTCATGAAATATGCAGGTAGAAAAAAGGCAACTCGGAAAGCACCGACATCTCAAGCACAACACTTTTCATGCTCTACTGAGAACTGACCTCCCAGTCTAACGAATCCCACTCTTCGGTAAACATCCGGAGGATTTCTTTTCATCCAAAAAAAGCGGACCAGGCGCAGCGGCTCTATGGAGCGACTGGGCGATGCGATGCCATTGCGCTTTTGGTATTATCCTCATGAAATCAATTTGAACAGGGGGACGTCGTCAGGAAGAGAAGGCATCTCGGCGGCGTCGATACCAACTTGAGTGACACAGAAGAACGATGATACGCGTTACAGTCCAACATTTCTTTCTTTTTTTTTTTTTTCTTTTTTTTTTTTTTCTTTTTTTTTTGCTCGGCGATGGTTGCACACCAATTAGCACACCACTTGCGCTCGGAGGCGAACAGCTCCTGACAAGGCGCTCCTTCTCTCGAGCCTCGCTTCTATTTCAGCTGCTGTGCTGCTTTTTGGAAAAAGGTGGCAGACTATACAACACGCGCAACTTCTCATTTCCAGGATATAGGGGGGTGGGGGGGGAATTTAGCGTAGCACATACTCCAAAGCCAATAAATCCTCGTAGCGCATTTGACAAATCCTTCCCCTCTGCTGAGGAGCAACAATAAAGGCAGCCTGTAAAGGTCCCTGCATGAAGCGCCTCTTAAATCACGTAACTCCAGCTATTCCATGGTGAAAAAGAAAAGATGCATTTGATCCTTAATAGGCCCTAAGCAGTGGGGGATATGTGGGGGCATGGTGGTGCTGAAAAATAAACGACACTGGGTACCACACAGCAGACTACTCACCATTAGCACAGCAAAGTTATTATGATGGGTGCAATGAATAGTGGTCGTGTTGCCCCCGGAGCCTGTTATGTGGCAGCCCTCTGCCCTCCAGCCACCGTGTCCATCCAGCAGGTCAAAATCCCAATAGGCTGCGGTGGGGTCTACACCCAGTGCGAAGTGCCTGAGAGCAATAGTAACGGAGTGCACGGCGCTCCCGAGGCTGCACCCATCTGCAAGAAAAAACATTCAATTAAGGAAACCATGTGGAAAGTCTGCAAGTGCTTTGGCCAAAAGAAGCGTGGACATGGGGCGCGCACATTCACATGCAGACACATACACGCGCGCTATGTAGACATTGCTCAGGTGACTATTACTGCAGTTGACAGACTGTTGTGTGAAGTGTTGTACATGAACTTTCATCTCAAATATAAACCTAAAGTAGCATTTTTTTTTGGTTAAATATATATATGTAGATGTGCTTCAGTGGTGTGGAATGTGACGTAGTTCATTCAGTTAAATGAAATGAACAACAGAAAGTGATTAGTGATTATTTTGGCAACACGGCACACTATGGATGCGGAGCTCGTGTGACAACATGTTGCGCAGAGCAAACTGATAGACAGTGCGTGTGTGTGTGTGTGAGTGTGTGTGTAAGCATGTCGGCAATACAGTGCAGCGTTGACATCACAGACATGATGATGATAAAACTGGATTTCCTCTTACCTAATTTGGTGAAAGCAACTGGTGTCGAAACGCTCCTCCGCTTCCCATCGTCTGCGAGATTGGACGAATTCCCCGTGCAAGGAAAGAGTTTCCCATTGCGAAACACAATAAACTGCAGCTTGCAAGTGGAGTTATCAACAGATTGCAACGCAGAGGAGGAGATAGGCGTACCAGCCAGCGGTAAATGGATTGAGGCGACTGCCACCGAGTTCTGCGGGTGGAACAAAAAAAAGAGAGGAAAATAAAAATTAAATAATGCCTCCGAGATGCGCAGGGGAAAAAACAAACTCCCATGGAAAAAGACTGACAATTTATTTCCTCTCCAGGAGTGGAGACGACCATAGACCACAAGTGACCAAGGGAATGAGAATCACGTTTGAAGCGCTCTAGTGCGCCTATTTGGTCAGGCTCCCTGCCGCAGAGGTGGAAATGGTTCTTACCATTTCGGCTTGAGGGCACATCAACACTGCAGCTTGATTTAAAGAGACAACCGGTCTCACTTTATCTTCTTTTCAACGACAATAAACACACAAAAACAAAACATCCTTAGCAACATGTGTGTGTGTGTGTGGGGGGGCTTTTTAGAAGGAAGGCATGGCTTGGGTATATGTCAAGGTGTTGGCATCTCTGAGCACAAGTGAATCCAAACTAATCTTGTAAACATGCTTTTTTATTTCTGTTACTGCCTGCCAAACCCTTCCAAGAATCCCCTGTCCAGCCAGAAATCCCATCGGAGTTGCATTCAAGATCCCAATCCCTCTGATCTGCTGTGCCCTGTAGCTGATAATTTTTTTTTGCATAATTAACACATTACATATTGCAGTCGGGAGTCTATGCCCCTTCTGTCCCAAAAAAAAAAAACAGGAACCATGCCTTTTGGAGCTGCATGATAACAGCTGCAGGAACTTTGCCACGGCTATAGTTGGATGGTAGCCCCTGGTGGACAGAAATGTTGCTCAAGGGTGTGCGGACCGGTGAGTGGCTGCACTTAGGACAGGACAGGCAGCACTTAACCCTGCCACGAGATCAAGTTTAATAATAAAAAAAGCCTTGGAAATGGCCCAGTCAGCAAGTAAGAGCTGCACATGTGGCACTTTATGCATCCTGTCAGGCGACGCAACTGCATGGGCTGCGATGGGGCTCGATGTTTCATACACAAAGGTAATGTGGCTTGCTGAGGCAAATGAACACGTTTGAGAGCAAAGTTTTCCACACACGTGATGCCAGTTGTACTTTTCTCTGACCAGAAGGGGAGCACTTTTTCAGTGACCTTCAACGGGACCTGAGAATTCAACAGTTCATTAGGACATTTCTGCACCATGAAATTTGATTTCTAGGAGGAAGCGAAAACCCTGTTTATCCAGGAAGTGACCCGAATGGAGAATGAAGTTGATGACGAGGCTGATGATGTGTTCATAGTCATAGATTGTGTTTGTTACGCGGGGGGGCTTGCTTTCCAAGCGGAGTCGGTTTGGTTCAGCTTTCAATGACATCGCCCTACAGTGTGAGGGGATTGAGCCTGAAGGGGAGGGAAGCTTCCGGCCCAAGATGGATGTGGATGCCCATAAAGTGCCCTTACAGTTAATGGGGAGCTGCTTAGTCAGACGTTCAGCCCAGTCAATGTCGAGGAGAAAGATGGACACATTTCTTAATCAAGACAAACAAGAGCTGCTTTGTCCATTATGTTTTCTCCAGGGTTCCCACAGCTTAATGTACAATATATTCAAGCAACTTTACCAAACGGAAAGGTAAAAGAAAATGACAATATTGTGCCGAGTTTGAAACACTTCCAGCAGAAAATACATTGTGTGCCTCGTGTACCATGCCTGGCACCAGTTTATGGAGCGTTTATAAGAAGTGGATGTGATACCTGTGACGTCACACATTGGTTTGTGGACTATCCCATTCCGCTTGCCTGATGTGTGTGACGTAAATGCAAGAGGCATTCGGTGAATGATTCAAAAAAACGGATGTTACCGATTATTTTTTAGATCTTTTCACCGCAAAAAACGATCCATAAAGTCCTACTTCCCATGCCTTAGCATTTTTAAGACTTGTGAAAGATTGATTCAAGGCATCCCAATGCAAAGGAAGGCCTTGTTCTTTTTAGGCCTTGACCTCTTTAAGGACACATGGGAACCCTGTTCTCATGCTTCCTACAGTGTTGGTGTTTGTTAAATGTGGTTGCCCCGTCCCCAGCGATGACAGGCCTTAGTGGCTCCCTCATATAGACAAGGCTGTTTTCATCCTCCATCCTCCTGGAAAACAATTCTCTATAGGTGACAAAGAGCTACGCCGTGATGAAGCACAATTCCTCTACGTTACACCCACTGTGTGTGAGCAGCCAGTGGTGATTTTACAGTATCGGGATTGTTCGCTATTAGTTTCTGCATTGACTCACTCTTGAAAGGCTATTGATTTTCGTCCTACGGCGTGTGTATGTGTGGGGGAGAGGAGAAAAGACAGAGAATCCTTGCCTTGAAATTTATGTTGCATCATTTCCTTTCTCCAAACAGCTCAAGCTTGGCATTCTTTTTCCTAGACGTCATGAGATACAGACATCACAGAGAGAGGCGGAGAGGATTTGAGCCTTGGCGGCCATCGAGAGACGGGAGAGTTAAATAGGAGGCGGGGCCAGCGCGCTCTCCGAGGGGTCCCTTTCCGTGCGGCGAACACAGATGCCAGGTGACCTCCGTCCCGGGGGGGGGAATGTTTTTCAAGGTGCACGACTCACAAAGGGAAATCTTATCTTGTATACTTGTTTCCTCATCTCTTTCTACATCTGTTATCCTCTTTAACGTGGCGTATCAAAAGGATTTACAGCCCAGAGGGTGTGCTATAAGCCACGGCTTGTGCGAGGTCCCCGTTCCAAACAACAATCTATGTTCCTCTCGAGCAACCTAAACAGCCACATTTCCTCAACCCCGACGCCACTGGGGACCTAACACTCACAGAGTTGATTTAGATGGTTGTACCTCAGCCGTCTGACCTTCCTCCAAGCCCCTCCCTTTCCAACAGGGCAGCATGCTGTAGCCTTAGTAACCATAATCACGCATACTCCCCTCCGTCTCTCGCTCTAGCCTCAGGATCATTCTCCTTCTCCTATTTTTTCTCCTTCTTCCTTTCCTTATAGAGGGCATCCAGGTGAAGGTCAGCTCCTATTCCAGGCTGTTCCCTCTATTCTACCTCCCTCCCTTCATCTTCCCCCACCTGCTGCTTGATGCACGGCCCTGCTCGATAGAAGCACAAAGCTGCAAAACAGCCTGCAGGGCAAAACACAACAGCGCTGTTTAACCCGGGGCAGCCACCAAATCACAGCAGAAACATCAAGCATAAACATGGCTCCTTGACTTCACAGGGGTGTCGATGTGCGTTTAGACAAAGAGGTGGAATTTAATAGCCAGTAAGTGTGTTTTTATTGCATAATCCAAAATTAGAAGAACAAAAAAAAAAAAAGCTACAGCTCTGTGCCTTTGTAGATATATCTGTGGGAGAGATACATTTATTTATTTGCGCAGGGGGCAACTTGAAAATTAACTATAAATGAAATGAATTTCGCTCAAAGGGCAGCCCGCTGAGCTCGGCCCGAGCCGAGGAAAACTGCTGACGAGCATGATGGGAGATTTGCATAATTTTTTTCTTTGTAATCATTGGCAGTCCTGTCAGCACAGACATGGTCAAAGACGCGGTGACCATGACAAATAGGTAGACATCGGGAAACTTTAGGGGGTCATTTCTGCCCATAATGTTTCAGAGTCTGACAATGAATCACAGTTTGCTCACAAGCAACATTCAGCGAGACCTTGTACACATGCCTCTGCTGGAGCTACTTTCTAGGTTTGTATTTGTATAGCCCGACATTAAAAATATACACAAAGGCAGCGTAATTATACAAAAAATGATTGCCATGGTTGCGGCATGAAAGGTGTTTTCCACTGGAGCATTATTACGTTGTAGCGTTGTTAGCATTACTTATCAAGAGGAATTAAACACAGCTCTACAACGGTTGCCATGCCAACAGGAGTATGTTTCCTCCAGACAGGTTGTGTTGGTTGTGGCGGAGGGTGGGGGTTGGGGGGTGGGGGCATTTGAGCAGATTTGAAGCAGGAAATCAGGCTCTTTGGAGTGGCAGAGATGTGCTTCAGCTGTCAGCTACACTCTCCTCAGTCAGCTCTGACTCAAGCTGTCACATCACAGGGTTGTGTCTTAATAAGACACAATGAAAAGGCTGCAACAGTTGGACAACATTGTTTTATTGAAAGGGCATTGTGGATTACAAATGAATGGATTTATTTTAGATTTTTTTGCAAAAGCATAGCTAACGATATTAGCTGCAGGGCGATTGATAATGAGCCAAAAAAGAGCAGACTCTTTGAGACAAAACAGATCTTAGAAGGGGAATTCACGGCATTAATTAATGCAAAATACATGGCTCTCGACAGAAGCTCCATTGTCAGCTTCCACTGTATCCGGAAATGTTTTGTAAGAGTTTGTCTCATCAGTCTCCCGATGCCACGTCAGTGCAGCCTACATGCCCATTATTAGTGAAGCCAAAGATGACTGTGACTCAGGACAGAATGTCTCTTAAAGCACATGTTTTCATGCAGCACCGCAATAATGAGAAACTATTCGGCCACACAAAGGACAAAAAAAAAAACAACAACATTATTTCATTCCTCTGAGTCATTCTTAAAGGGTCAGTTCACCCAAAGCACATAACATATTCTAACTGGGTGGTTTCGATCTTTGCAGATAGTTTCTATTTAATGTGCTGAGATTTTAAACTATCCACCTATGAATCTTACGATGTTGTTAGATAGGTAGTAGGTCCCCTGACAACTGTCCACAAGGAGGTCTGCATAATTATCCACAAGGAAAGGATGGAAAGCAAATGTTGATATTGGACGATTCTTCAAAACTCCAGATTAAGTTAAATAACAACGTTTTGAAAAGGCATAAAATATTGCTTTTTGCAATATATGTGCATGACAATTACAGATACTAGACTACTCAAAGTCAGGTTGCTTTTGAGTTTTTCAAATTAAATGTTTTATCCTGTGAGCACCACAAATAAAGTTACATTGACCTCTATTGTATTACCGTCTGTAATATTTTACAGGCCACATTTCCTATTTATTTTCAATGTTTCAAATAAGTCTGATTTGTGATCATTGGTGGTTAATTCCCAGTTTGCCAATAACTAAGCTAATCAGAGCTTTGTGGGTCTGAGGATAAGGACATAATCTTCCTGTACCAGAGCCAAAAAAGTAGCTACATCCATGGAAAATAGTGACGGAATAATGGCGGCAATTTCAGATGAGATCAATGAATAACAACTCCTAAATCTTTGATCATTGTGACGAGCGCTAACTTAAAGCTGGGTTCACACTTGAAGCAGGGAGTTAACAGCAGTCCCAGGTTTTATTTATAGTTTAGCGTTGGATTTTGCTCGCTGATAGCTGACTCAATTATTTTTGCCTTGTCTCATTACTGAGACTACTGCTGTGGAATCAATGCAAATGTTTGCGTAGACGCACATCAATTCTGGCATTGCTACTGTGGCTTTGTGGGTAAGCTGTGTAACCCTATAAATCCACCTTAAACCCTCATAACAACCACCACCCCAGCATCTGTTTCTTCTCATCGGACTAACGCTGTATTGGTGTAGTTGTGGAATATATTCCAGATAGGGATTTGCTCAAAATCTGGAGAAGTTAAAACCCAAAATATCTGCATGGCTGGATACCCCTGGGAGTATTTGCGAAAATGTGTTGTTTTACAATTTGGATGACCCAACCCTTTGATATAATCCAACTTTTGTTTGTCTTTGAGGGTAAATTTGACTTCATCATTATTCTTCAATTTACATTTCAGGGAAATTCCAGTTGCGCTGACCCGCTGAGTCAAAAATTGTTGTGTCTCGATGAATACAGGTGAAAACATGACACCGGTGTCTCTATTGTCTCGCTGTTAATGAGCAGACAGAGTAAAGGTTTTCGATGTGTCCTCAAGTAAATATTATTCACAATTTTGTCTGTTTGAGGTGAAGAGACAGCTCTCCAGCGAGCGCCTACAGAGAGAGAGCCAATGACAATCCCAGACCCTTATATCTTTTCGTGCATTCATTCGCTCTCCAAACCATTCATTACCTGTTCATTCGCCAACATGCTCACTCCGAATAATGCCGAAGGTGATATAATTGGGAAGAGTCAGCATCCGGTCCACAACAATGTACCTTTTTTACCGTAGGCTAGAGAAAGGATTCTACACACACACACACATACACACACACACACACACACACACACACACACACACACACACACACAGACACATACACACAAACAGTTGTGTGGTCCTTTTGGAGTCGGTCCAGGTCGTGTTTTTACTATCACCACATTTTCTCTCCCACGCTCATGCTTCTCAAGTTTGATTCAGCTGCAGGGCAGGGAGACAGGATTAATGGGCGGTCATTTGGTGCAGCAATAACAGTTGGCTATCACACAAAGTGGGTGTTCCAGCACTGCCCGAGAGGTGAAACACAGTCATAACTTTGGATTAGGCCGCGGCGACAAACGTATGAGCTCCCCTTAGTTCAGTAGATCTAAGAGCTCTGTTTTGTTCAAATTGCTTCCGAATCGTCCTTCACTTATTTCGGGCCATTTGTCCGATGTAGAAAAGGACACGGGAGACATACCATCACGGTCATGTTGAGCCTCTAATTTATTAATAGATATCTCACTTCTGCTGCACCTGTCGGACGGTGTTATTTCAGACACACTGCGTCTCCAGCCAGAAACAAATGTACTGATATCAAATGTCACAACTCGTCCGTCCCTCGCACTGCTGTCAGAACCGTGGATTTAACCGGAACGTGTGCATTCCACTCCAACAACGTGATTAAAGCAGATCTCCATTTGTAGAGCGAGGGGGTAGAACAATTGCGGTCTCTTTGGGCCTTTTCAGATTGTAATTTGAGATTTGGTTCGGAGGTGAAATGAATGTGAACTGGCGTGTGTGCTTCGCAGATTGAATCATTCAATTACTTTCCAGTCGCTATTTGATTTTCCACGCGTGTGGTGTTTATGACAATCTCTCAATTTCGCCGAGCTAAGGCCAACTATTGATCCCCTAAACGTCTGCCATCAAACCGTTTGCAGCTTGACGGGGAAAAAGGTGAGCTTAGTAAATGACCTGGAATTAAATAGTTACGCTGAGTGTAACAAACACGCACACATGGAGATTTGAGATGTGTATCTTGTCTCCTTTCCATGATGTATAGTGTGTATTAGCTAATAGTAATTACCATATGTTGGCCCATAGTGCCTCCTCCTATTTAGTATTCGGCGGCAACAAGGTATAGTTAGAGCTGTCTAAGTGTCTCCATGGTAACCTGCCTATGAAACTGAGTGACTTCCCTCCACGGTGGCAGAGCAGGGGGCTAGCGGGCGCTTTATGTGTTAAGTGCCTTTACATCAACATGGGTATGCATTAATATGTATGACTGTGGGGAGCAGGGGGTCATTTATCGATTAACCACCCTCTCAACCAACTCTTCAGCTGAGATCAAACTATTAAGATCTCAAAGATAAAAAAAACTAAAAAAACAGCGTTATTACAGTTTTATATGTGATTTAATCAAAGTTCTTGTGAGCTTGATAATGCAATAGAATGGTCTGAGAGCTGCTCATGGCTGGTATTTCAACACAGGCAGCAGCTCTATAGGATTTCTCCTCAAAGAAATAGGAGTTGAACTGGTCAGAGCGGCGGTTATGTTTATGTGTACCGATTGCAAGAGGCTACTTCCGTATAAGCTTCTGTACAAACCGACTTGCGACAAGTGATGGACTCACTGAGGTCATGTTTTGCACTGATGACTAAAATCACAGTGGAGTGGTAACGTTATGAAGCATAGAAAATCTAACACCTTAATGCTTCTTCCACACTTTAGTGTCACAGCGTATTGAAAGCACATTCCTAAGCTGATGAGTGATTTTGTTTGGCTAATTTTCTGTAACCCGTGCAGCATTAATACACAGCAGAATTATAAAGCTAGCTAGCTAGCCAGCCGTCTGTGAGTTGGCTAGCTATCTTGGGAATTCCAGAATGCTTTAATGCTGCACTGGTTACAGAAAATTAGCCAAACAGCGGTGGCCTCACTCCCCACCGCTCGGGTCAAGCAACCGAGCGAACTAGCCAGCTGTCCGTCAATGACGTGTTGTCGCCATAATAACTAACGACAATCACCATTTTCTTTTGTACTAGTCAAATGACCACGCCGCGCTGTGTGTAAAGGCAAAGGCTGCAGGGTGGGAACATTACATGGCAAACTATCATAAAAGCCTTAAGAACAATCAGTTCATACTACATGCTTAAATAAGGTGTTAATTGCAATTATAGCTATATGTGAAAATGTGAATGTATTCAAGATACCATTATCATTGTCTAGAGATTACTTTGTCTTCAGTGGCCTGTTCTCTCATTTTGCATGAAATGTCTCGTCTGGAAAATGCCCATGGGCATTGCCAGGGCAAATCTAGAGGATCTGAAAAGGAAAGCACAGAAAAGGGGGAGAAGGAGAGTGCCGTATATTTATGGCCTCCTTTTACCATATTAATCCCTTCCTGCTAATCCTTCAGCTGCACCAACTAAAACTGTAATGGCTTTGGTGGTCATCTTTATCTCATTGGGCTGATGATGAACTCTCTGGTAAAAATGAAAAACTCAACACCAGGCCAGTGGAATGGTTATTACGCAGTTAAAGGTTGCATTAATCAGTTCCTACATAGATGCATGTAACAGCGTGAATGTGATGCAGAGCCAGATAGTAAAACAAGAATAAGTGTATTCACCAAACAAAACCCACCCAGGATAAAGCTTCCACCCACTGTGCTTAGTCACATAACATTAGCTTTATTAAAATTCTAGCCTCCACATTTTGAAGTCAAAAAGGTTGTGTTTCTTCACACACAATCATAGCTGGAAATATATTATTTATTTATCTAGTGTGGTTTCTTTCGTCGTGATGTTGTGATGATGATGAAGGAATCTCTGCTGACACCGGCTCAGTTGCATATAAAAGGTTTATTACAAGTAGCACAGCATCAAACACCAAAAACAGGCGATGAGAGGATCCCAAGCCAAAATGAATCCTCCCCTTTACATCACTCTGTCCCTGTTATTTATAGGGCACAGAGACCCCCTCACCCCCTAGCAGGTCATCTGATGTACATGTAAAAGACATGTGATTGAGTAAGAAACAGATGTCCTATTCTTTATTGTAAAGTGGAGAGGCCCCTTCCAACAGTCTCATGATCCTTTACATAGGCATGTATCCTGTACATGGTAAAGAAAGGAAACATTGTGTATTGCCAGGGTATACACCACACTAGCTAAAAGAATATTCAATCGGAAAAGTTTAAACTGAAATGTTTCGCAAAAAAATAAAAAGTTGAATCTTTAAAATCTTGATTTGTACGGGTTCCAAACACTGATAGGTTCTCCATATAATTGCTGACTACACTATTTCAGTTTTGCCCCCAGAACTATATCGTCATCAGACCGACATCCGATGGGTTCTGAGTTTGGCAGGCAAATAACCTTACTGAAGGCCGGAACACTAAGACTGGGTAGTACATTAGACTATCCGGCAAAAGCCTGGGAAAGAGGGCAGATTTATATATGCAAGGAGCTAATCAGTGTTCTGGTGAGTGAGGGGAACAGATGACAGGGAATACACTGAGGGCAACTACAGGGTAGGTAATGGCAAGTATCTAAAATTACAGAAGAGGTTAATGACTGGGAAAAAAATCAGGAAAATGAACAAAAATGTGCAAAAATGACTTAACAGCATTAGGTGTTGTGACAAAGTCGATAGACTCTGTAAGCCTTTTCCTGACAACAGATAACCTTTCAAACAGTCCAACAGCTGCCAATCACTTTGCACGAATACGTGGGGAAGGTGCGTTTGGCATTGCAGAACATCATAGAGATAAATAAACACTTGTTTAGGACTTGGACTTGGCTTGGATTTGTTGGTTTTGACTTTAGACTTGACTTAAGGTTTCACAAGACTTGTGACATACTTGAGATTTAGAAAACAATGGCTTCGTCCCACCACGGGATTGTACATTGGCGGTCCATTTTTACTTGGATCTATTCGATTCAATCGCATTTTGGATCAGATCAAATTATATTCAGGTCTTAGACCCTGATGTGACTTTCCCCAGGTCCTGATTTGAATAATTTTTGTTTTTGTAAAGGATTATTCATGCACCTTGGTTTTTGGTAGGCTTTTTTTACTGAATCTGTTTCCGATCCGGTCCAAACTGTTGGACCTGTGAAGACCTCAGAAATAATGTCTACACAGGCTGCATAGCAGGCACAGTATTGAGTTTAGGTCACCTGTGTTTTGGCAGCACTTAGAGACCAGCACACAATCACTGTAGTTTCACTTGTGAAATGTTGTATTTTTGTATGGCTTAAACAAACAAGATATAACCTGTTAATAAATTAGTTTTAAAGGTATTTTTCGGTGGATTTGTATACCTTTGAACAGAGCCAGGCTAGCTGTTTCCTGTCTCTATACTAAACTAAACAAACCATCTCCTGGCTCCAGCGTCATACTGAGAAGAAAGATATATCTAACTCTGGGCATTAGTATATTTTACACCATGTCCAACCGTCCCTTTAAAGCCTACAGGTGGTGAGTATTTCACATTCAAAAGAAAGATTTTCATTTAAGTGTTCCGCTCATTTAAATGTGACCCGTTTTACGTTAGACAGAGATACATTTAAATACAGCTGTGAGCAAGCTAGCTTATTCGTCACATGCATTAGTTACACTTTTGTGAATGTAACGATTGAAAACTATTCTTCAAAGTTGTGTCCGTCCGTCAGTTTTTTATGTAGTGCCTGCACTTTTGATGTGTTTGTCCACAGCTGCTGTTTGGTATTCTGTACAAGGCTCCCAGTCTTGGTCATGCCCAGGAATCCAAGACACTTCAACGTAAGCAAGTGTAGGATGGAGGATTTATTGAAGCGCTCTTGTGCCTCAAACGCACATCCCTTTAATCGATCTTTTGAAGCATTACCATAGTCAGCTCACTCTGACTGTTCAGCTCTCCCCCATCCCCCTCCATGTTTGGATCAATGAAGGTCCCGTCCATAGTCATCCCAACATCCCCCCCCCCCCCCACCACCACCACCACCACCACCCTTCCACCAAGCTACAATGGGACCAGAGCCAATTGACTGATATATATAGTGAAAAAAGGAGAAAAAGACTTGTATTTCTCAATCAGGACCATCATTCCAATGATCAGGCAGGCAGCAATTTATCCAGCGCCATGATGGTGATGGCCATGATGGGAATGGCAATTCTCTTAATAAGATGGAAAAAAGATGATTTGAGCTTACTATGTGCAAATGAAATCCACTGGGATCGACACTCAATTTGTCAGCTATTTAATCTGTTAAACAGAGGTAATAAACTGGTGTCAATATATTGCTGTTTTTTTGCACAATGGCAGTTAAAATGCTGGTCTGAGCCATGTGGTAATAGAGGTAGTCTGAACTAGTGACATGCTCATGTGCCTTAAAATACATATTAAAATAGCAGGCTAAATTCCTAGTGCACGGAGATGCACTTAGCTGACAGGATGGGATTCCCATACATGAAGTGATGATAAAAAAAAATACACTAAAGGAGACATATTCTTACAGATTCACATCCAAACATCCATGTTCTTTCACTGATGTTTCCTATGTTATCCTATGTATTTTGTGGGAGAGTTGTAAGGATTTATTAGACAGCAGGCAGCAAACGGGAAATGAGATGAGAGAGAAATGGGGAACGACATTCAACAAAGGACCCCAGCAGGACTCAATCCCTGGGATAACTAGCTAGTAGAGCTGAATCCATTAGTCAATTCATTGGTAAAGCCGATAGACAGAACATTTATTAGTATCTATTTAGATAATCGATTAACTGTCAGCTTGGGCAGCAAACTGGGATGGACATCAGTTGCAGCTCTACTAGCACTTTGATCATGTGTGTCTGTGTGTGCGGTTTTATTCATTGTACATCTGCACATATGAACAATGATGACTTGACTTCAGGACTCATTTTGCAGGACAACAAAGTACTACAAAAGGTTAACAGTGCATATTGTAGCGTTTATTTTGTTGGTGGGAACCTTGTAGCACTGTTTGTCTGGCACATTTTAAAGTCAATCTGACACATTTTCCTTATGCAACCATTTGTCTTCAGGCACATAAAAAACAAATGCAACATTTCACTTGTCTGTGACCCGGGTCCAAGGTCAGCGTCTATAATTAATGACTGCACATCATAACGTCAGTGTCAATTCATCAGGCTTCTACACAGTCACCCATACCACATCAGTGGAATAAACAGACAGATGATTTGGACGGAGCAGAGCTAACTCGAGCCAATCTACCCACAGCACACACTCCTCCATCTACAGAGCCCCCACTTGGCCCAGATTAGCATCACACAAGAGGGCACACTTTGAAGATTCTGTCTCAAAAAGTGATTAGCTGGGAGCCAGCCATGTCACCCAACAGGGACTTATTAGCCGTCCCACTTAGTGTACACAGTGACCACAGAGAGACAGGGGGAGGTGGAGGGAGAGAAGTCATTCATCAGAGATGTGTTTTCACCCTGATTAGGAAACAAGCAAAGTAATGGTGTTAACAACCCTCTGACCTTTGTCTCATCTCGCCTGCTTAACATATGCTTCAGAATGCTACAATCATCCTCGATCCAAGCGTCGGGGTCTCAGAAAAAAGTAGAACAAAGAGATTTGAAGCGATTGTTTTTGATTGATTTTTTGTGCTTGTTCCAAGTTGGACCGTAAAATCGATGATTTACCTCTCCATCTTAGTTTAGGAGCATACGGCCTGACTCTTTTTCACTGAGGAGTACCATCCATTCTTTAAAGGGGGAATATTCGAGCGGAGCATAGGCTGTTTATAATTCAGAGTCTGGGCCAGCATCATAGCTCCTAACATGGAGATGGCTGAGCCGGCGGGTAGAAGCTAATGGTGCCAACAGCGCTAATAATGCTAACAATGGCAACAGTGCTGACAGACCTAACCTGAGGGGGAATATCGCTTCCCTCACTTGCATGTATCTCAGGAAGGAATATCTTGACACAAGGCCAAATAACATGTTATTTCATTGGTACTGATAATCGAATTAAACACTTTAGTTTCCACCCCGCAAACTACAGTGTAATTATTCAGTTTATGTGGTATCAAAAAAAGAACGTTATTACAGTGTAAGCCTGGGGTATGAGGGCTGTAACATAAAGTCCTTGTTTACTCCCTTTTCACTGTAATTATAGCGCAGGTACAGGATATGCAGGCTCCAAAATTATGTTGTTGTGTACCCAGTAGCAGTAGGTTGCCAGTAAGCATTTTCCTTTTGTGTACTCTTTTAAATATTTGTAAGGGACAAGTACAGAGAAGCTGCAGAAGTGTGTCTGATGTACTGTACATTATATATTGCTAAAGTTAATTACCAACAACGGCCCCTTGATGGGCATGGATAGTCCAGATAAAATGACATGTTACAGTTTAACATCTTACAATGAGTGCATATAATAATCCAAGTCAAGAACAACCATTCCTCTACATATACATAAAAAATTAAAAAAGAATATATATATATATATATATATATATGTATATATATTTTTTTTCTTTTAGAAATGACTGAAGTACAGGAATAATGACTAGTTGGTGTTTTGACCAGGACTTGAAAAAAATGTTTTGAGTTAGCAGGTAGGGAATAACAGAGGGCGGATGCAGTTTGTTCAAAAGGACGTCATACAGTGTCTAATTCTACAATTTCCTTCTGATATTAAAGTGTTAGTGGCAGCATAGTGGAGTCTAGTAATGAGAGTGTTGAAAACAGGTGAAGCTAGATGGTTAGAGGTTGGAATATTTAATGAAATCGTCAAAACTGAGAACAATATACTTCTTTAGGATGTTGCAATGATGACATCTTAGTGATTTCATGTGCATAACCTGCATAGCTTGGTTGTAAAGGGATGTTGCTTAATGTCAGAGGCTGATTCCTGAGACCAACAGTTATGTATAAGGGATGAGAAAAAAATCCTTACATGAATAAACGTTAGAGCTGTATCAAATGGCAAGCAGTGTCTGATTTGCCTAAAAGTTTGAAGATTAGCCCTAAGAGTTCTACCTTACTGTCCTTATGTGTTTGTCAAACCTTAGGTAAGAGTCCGAAATGAATTGGTCCCTCATACAGTATGCACAAAGTATTTACACGGTCATTTGTGAGCTGTCAACGATTCTTTTTTCAACATCAATAAGGTTTAATCTCCAGCCATTGCTACATTTGAAGGGAAATGTATATTGTGGGACGACATTCAAGATTAAAATATACCTCCTACAATATTTTTCCCTGAGAGAGCTCCTTGAACTCAACAAGACTAACAGCTAAATAAACACCCTAACGTATGCATAAACATACTGCTCAGCTTTCTATGAAGAGGCATAAGGCGTACTCCACCTTGACTCTCCTCTCCAGCGTCAGACTGTAGTGGGATTCAGCTATGGTAATGTTGGAGGGAATGTGTGTGTGTGTGTGTGTGTGTGTGTGGGGGGGGGGGTTGATTAATACCAACACACCCATTGCTGCTGTCCCCTCTGTCCTGGGAGAGACCCTATCTAGCTGTTTGCCTGCGATCCTTTGACCCCAGGCTACCACTGCTGGCCATTTCCGGCTCCATCAGACTAAAGAGCGTGCCACATGCCCCTCAGCGCCTGCCGCTATGTCACAGCATCTGAGCTACATGCATCTCAGGGGTGGGAGCTAATTGGTCACTTAATGGCAGTCAGTCTGTCTCAGCCACTCTCTTCAGAAGAGGTTAGCGCTGTCATCAAGGCATCATTACAGCAAAAGATTTGAGCGCTGTGTTGGGGCAGATACAAAGATTTGCTCCTCGCTTCGACCTCGGATTCATTTAAAAGTCAGTCCGACTACTTAATGCTCCTCCATTCAAGCAATATTACTGGAGGTTTCCGTGTCCGTAAAGAGGTCGTCCACTAGATCACCATTAAAATAATTTATCTGACAGTACTGAGCTAAGTGCTTGCTGTCGAGTTTGTGAAGTGCCTTTCCAATAGTTTAGTTGTCAATCAAACAGTGTACGGTGAGGTCTTTCCTTGAATTATCTGTTGATGAAGTTTGAGCTTCAATGTGTCTTTGCCTGTTCGGGCACGGTGGCTGTCACTGCTCACGCTAACTACCTAGGTCTTTTTTTCTGTTGCCTTAATTCAAGTCTTGCTCCTGCTGCTGGAAACGTAGAGTGAATCACTGTCCGTACACTAGAGATGAAACAAAACGTGATCAACAGAGAACTCATCGCCAACCATTTTAATTATGTTATGGATTAGTTGTTACTTTAAAAGTAAAATGCCAAACAGTTTCCAGTTTCTCAAATGTGTGGATATTCTGCCTTTCCTATAGTAAACTAAAGATCACAGCGTTTTGGACTGTCGCCTCCACAATGTTTGGAACAAGGCAGCACAAGTTGAATACAATACATGAAACTAACAATTATTAAAATAGCTGTCCCGGTTTCTCTCAGGTGATGTCTTTAAAATGTCTTGTTTTGTCAGTCCAAAACCCAAAGATATTTACTGTAATATGATATAAAACAGAGAAAAGCAGGAAATCCGAAGTCTGAAATCAGCATTTTCTGCCAAAATGACTTTAACGCGTAATTGATTATCAAAATCATAATTCTTCTTACACATCGACGAGACGCTTAGTCGATTAATTGTTGCAGCTCAGATAATTACATAATTATAATGTCAGCAAACGGTTTCCCATTAACAGCTGACACAGAGAAACGTTTGCATTCATTTGGAGTCGTATTTCTCGTGACTTACGTAATTACAATGCTTTACAATTCTGTCCGTTGACCTTTTTGGCGCTGAGCAGGGAGTGTACTGTGGGTTTATCAGAGCTTTATCACTGAAAACAGCTGTTCAGGTTGATGATAGCAGAGTTGGTCTTCAGTAAAAAACACAAAAACAACAATCGTCTAAGATAGAAAAAAGAGATCTATTGAACTAAAGTACTATGATCAACTCTAATGGCTTCATTGACATCAGATCTCTTACGTTTTACTTGAGAAATTCCTGGATTTCCATATTGTGAGCCATTTATTTGTATGTGAGATACAACTCCTTTCTTTTTGCTAGGTTTTGACATTTTTAGATTTGAGTCAAATATGAACAAATAAATGTGGTTGTACAACTAAAGGGACTATTTAGCCTTACAAACACTGCACGTGTTCAGTAGATTCCAACTGAGACAGGAGAAAAATTGATTTCAACAAACACAATCAAATCAGACAAGAGAAGTGGAGCAAAATGTGCAGATGCTGCACTTCTGCTGCATCAGGTTTGTCACATCCAGGCCAGCGGAAAAAGAATTTCAACCTTCCCGAGGTCAGTGTAAACCATCAAAAACTTTAAATCTCATCCTTTAACTTTGTTATTGTCATCTCTGGTGGTCATTTGCATGAACGCAGAATTGAAATGATTAGGAAATATATGATTGTATTTCAATATTTGCTTTGATTAAAAAAAATCTTGGCATTAGTAGTTTTAATCAACTATTGTAAGATGCTTAGAGCTAGTGTTGAAAAAGCTAAACAAGTTATAATTCCCTCTCTAATATATACTTGACAACGTTGCTATTTCTCCATAGACATTTGCATTGGCCTGGTCACATCCACTTTCACATACAAATAATCAACCAAAGTGTAGGGAGGCTGCAGATGAGGCAACGAGAAAGCAGCTCAATGAGACCATGGTGGGGATTGTGACATGTCTCCCTCAAACACTCTTTTCAAAAGTGAGCTGCAAACCTGGCTGCAGCCTCCAGGGAGATTTGTATGAGAATGGATGCTTGACAGCGGCTAGCACCAGCAAGACTTTAGTTCCACTCCAGGGATGGACCTGCCTTTCCATGTCAGTGTAAATGTGATTTTCACTCAGTTAAAGCACCTCAGGTACCTCCTCGCCTCAGATCCCAGATTAAGGTGTGAGAGTGATAGTCAGAGAGAGAGACAGTAACACAGAGACGACGTGAGAACTTAAATCAATGTGAGACAATCTGTGGATATGCTTGTATGCATACATGCAGGCACGCACATGTACTCTAGATGCGCTGTATCCCCTGTGATGTGTCCCACATGAGCACAATGCACAGAACATTCACTGCTGGGGTCAAATGTAAATTTCACACGGACAATATCGTTACCTTTAGAATTCAAAACGTGTTTAAGCAACACACCAATATGAAAAACAGAGCAACTGTTTCCAAAAAATGTTCCGATATGTATTCTTACTGTGCTATAGTAGCCTATAATAAGTTAGTTGTAGGAATGTCAGTGATTTAACTGTTAGTCGCTGTTAATCGACAAAAAATTGTAGGGACTGGAGGGACATGTGCAATAGTTACTGTTTATTACTGTGCAATACTTCATGTGTAATACACATGTGCAATACATCCTTTTTTTACTATGTATTATTGTTATCACTGGCTGTGAGTATTACTCTCACAAGTTCACTTACTGTATTATGTTAACTTGCTACTTACTTTCCACGGTTGTTGTTTTTTCTTCTATTTTGTACTTATTTTATATTGCCCTTTTATCTGCACTGTCCCTTTGCTGTTGTAGCGCTGTAAATTCCCCCACTGTGGGACGAATAAAGGTTTTCTGATTCTGATTCTGATTCTGATTCGGTGTACACTGTCAAAGAATTGGAAAAATCAACCAAACCTCATTGTGCTCAATGTGGCAGTCCTGAGAGCTAGCCGACCCCCCTGACTGAGAATATGCTCGGTATATTGTGGTGACTCCTACGACATAAAGTAACACTGTGAAAATCCCACCAAGCATTTGCCTGGTGGTTTAGCTACAGTGGTCGTGCTAACAAAACCAGTCAACGACAAGTCGATCACCACAGGCCGGGAAAGCCGCGTGACAGACAGCAGAGAGCACCGCTAACGTCACCGTGTTAACATCGGGGACAATGAGTACGTTCATCAAGAACAAAAGTCATTAACTTATTTTTGGAGACACCTGAGGTTGGTTGATGTTGTCCCGGGTCAATTCTATACGTTTAAAATCTATCTTGTAGGGTTTGACTGGTTTAGTATTCAGCCAAACATCGGATCGGACCAATATACGGAATTTTAAAACTAGGTGTAAATTCATTTACTGGTGGGCATGAAATTCTCAAATATTCCTTGGGCTGTTAGAGAATCACAGAAATCTGTACAACCTATTTCACGTTTGCTTGTAATTTTGCTGTTGAAGGATGCAACATATTCTTTTGATACCAGGAAATTGGGTCAGATTATCTACAGTATTAAGTGCTAGGTTTTACCAGCATGTTTAGTCTGATCTCATTTATGTCCTGCAATAAAGCCTGGAAGTTGTGTAGCACTATGCTGCAATAAATATTTTGAATGTCATGTATTATAATGTATTTACTGTACTCCGACCCTTACTGAGTGGCTGTTGGGCACAATTTCTGCATCACATTTTATGCAAATGTTCAAGTTTCTTGTATCTGCATCTCATTGAGTCCGATCAAATAAAATATATATAACAGGAAATTAGATGATTTTAAAAGATACTAAAGACAAGAGAAAAGCCTGGATAATATGTGTGGTGAAATTTCAGACAGGCTCAGGTTTTCAGCCAAAAAAAAAAAAAAAAGAAAGCTTAAAAATGCAATGAAATGAAAGGGATTGTTTAGATTTAAGTTCAATAATGTGCCAAGGGAGCAATTGGCAGGAACTGTGTCCCCCCCCCCCTCCCCTCCTCATACAGCAGTAGATGTTTAAAGGCCTTTTCATTGACGAGGCAGTAATTGCGGCTGTTCCCTATCTCCACAGCGAAACAACATTCAACCTTATCTGCATGACCTTCCATAGACAGCCTTCAGTCCCCAGTCCCAGGACAGGGGAGGGAGACAGAGAGAGAGAGAGGTGCGCTTGATAACTCACAGCTGACTCCTCATGTGATCCCACAAACCGTCATCCTGTGTCGTCTCTCCATGGGAACTGCAGCCCAGGTCTGTAAGTATAAGACTTAACCTAATACACCATCCATCTCTTTCCTCAAGGCCACAATGTATCACATCTACCTTCTCATTAACAACTAAGGCTGCTTCCAAATCTGCCAATCTAGGCCAAAGTACACTCCAGGGGTTGCAGGACCTAGATACACGCTCCAAAACAGCCCAGTGTGTGTAAACAGGCGCTGTCAATCAATGCTCCAGGAGGGGGCGAGGTTCTTGTCTGTGTAAAACCATGGTAAGATTTTTAAAAAAAAATCTAAATACTGATTCTTTGCTGTGGCCGGCACACTAGCCAGAGGCTCCTGAGAGAGTTCATACAGTGACCTGATGAGGGGGTTAATGTTTCTAGTGTAAGGTCCGCACTGTTATAATAATATAATAGTTAGAATCCATATTTCACAAATTCCATACAGAATTCTAGTAATATATAGATGTTTTTTTATTGTTAGTGGCGGAGACTCAAGGACCATTTATTGTCATTTCTACTATTCGCTATATATACATTTTTCGTCCTCTTGATCGTGCGCATGTCAAGACATATTTGTTCACCCAGAAATAGGTCTCTCCTGAAACACAGGAGTCCTGCGCTCCACCTATAAAATGCAATAGCTTGATCCGGGATGCCACGGTGGAGCCAAGTCTCCGTAAAGATGTGGACACAAAGTCTTCGATGCCGCAGGGTTAGCCTGAGTCTTATTTTATCCATCTTTTTTTAATTTACGACAGGACATCAGCCAGGAGCAAGCTGGGAATAGGAACATCCTCAGGTCCTCGCTAGATTAGTTTAGCTCCCATCTTGGCTCTCCACCTGTCCTCCTGTCACTCCTGGGTTACTTTCCAAAAGCCTTCACACACAGGAGGCATTCGCAGGAAACAATGCATACATGTAACCTCGCATCACTGTTGACTTTTCGCTCTACCTTGCTAGCTCACATCATCAAGTGTTCAACCGGCAAACACTGGGTGGCTTTTATTGTAAAGCTGTCAAAAGAAAAGGCATATGTGTCACTGTGCTTAGCGCCAACCGTTACTGTTCATCTGAAATGCAACAGTCATTTTTATTTCTTTCAGCCACAGTTTTTTGTTGTTGCTGCACTGTAGACTGATCCAGCAGTTGGCTGCTGTGAGAATAATCAATATGTAAACTGTTACAATGTGCCTTATTGTGTCCTTATTTAGATGTAATATGTGATATGTAATATGTTATTGAATTAAGTAACTTAGTGGCCAATCTACTGTGAAATAAGAAGCAATATTTGTAAACTGCAGCGGAAGAGTACACCACCTAAAAGGGTGACAGAAGATCTGATTGGAGCAGAGAAGCGCTGAGAGGCGTGGCCACGCCTCAGTGCCAACAAGGGGCCAATAGGACCTGGCCCCAGCCAACCAATGAGAGAAGACTATACCTGAAAGGCGGCGGGTATAAAATATGTGTAAACAAGAGATCTGTGAGACAGAGGAACTACTTAAATGTGGTCTGTGGACAGTGAAATGGGTCCTCATCCATATCATCATGGAATAAATACAGTTAATATGGAATAAATACAGTTAATATGAAGAGAAGTTTTCTGAAATTGATTTCTATGCGTCTCTATTTCAAATTAAAGAACACAACACTGCTCTGCTGTTGTATTTTGTGGCTGCTCAAAATGCATTAATGGCCCGTTGATTATAGTGAAGATGCAGGCAGGTGATTGAAAACTCTTTAACCTTTACAAACAAATCAAATACAATGGATTATCTCAGTTTTTAGATTTAAACATATTTTCATGCGTCGGCTTAACTCACGTCACGTTAGACCCGTGGTTCATATTGGAAAACGGAGAAAATAGAGAGAAAGTATGAAATCGTGCTATATTCAGGTAAGATGTGGTACTTCCAAGATGTAAACAAGAAACGTACAAACTGAGAGGATTTTCCCCTGCCCCAAATTTGACCCTGTTTAATGGGCTAATGCCTTAATTGACCCGAATAAATGAGGAGAACATCAGCGATGCTACACCTCCGCCTAGTGATGATAACCAATCTTCAGCACTTGCAGTGGGAGGAGAGCAGCCTTGAAAATCCCATTCAAATAAGTACTGAATAAGGAAATCTATGAGAAGGCCTGGACTGAATAAGAATGAGGGCATTAGGATAAATATAGAACAAAGATACTTTTTGGAGGACAGATTTTCAAAGCAGGGTAAACTGAAAGTCTGCAAAGAGGACCAACAAAGAGACAAAATAAAGTTATTTTTTCAAATGTATTCCGAGGTTTGGTTTCACCTGTATGTAACCCAGTTCATTTGCAGTGCTTTGTCAGAATTAATACTACCCTGCACGGCAAGGGCACACCTTCCACTGTGTGGTTTGTGTGGGTGTGTGTGTCTGTTATTATGTTAATTGTCTGTTTACCGCTGCGGTGCGACGACAGAATGTAGTGTTTTCCTCTGCTACATTATTCATGGTCTCGCGGAGAGGCTTGGCTCCATGTTTGGCACTGGCTTGTTTTGTTTAGCGTCCCCTGTTACACGGGCCCTATCCACCCCCACTTCTCACATTATAAATTCTTAATCGACACCCGCACTCGCTCACAACCCAAATCTTGCCGGCTCTTCTGCCGCGCCGCAGGCATGAGGAGCTGGAAAGAAGTTCAGGTGGATCTGTTCTTTGTCCTCACGCTCTGTTTACAGGAACACACAACGCTGATTAATGGAGATAATCAGATAACGGCTTTTAATGAATAAATTATGACATGGCTGGATCGGGAGGCACTGAATTTCCCCCCAGGAAGCGAAAAAAGGTTTGAACGAGTGCTTAAATGCTAGTCTTTGCCTCATATTCAGAGAGTATAATTGTATTATATAAAACAGTGTGGTGAATGTGTATTTGTGTGAATTACATCTGTGATCCAGTCTAGGACTATATTTGTCCTCCACATTTGTCCCCCCATTTTTGGGCTTGAATGTGATTCTTATTCCTGCTGTCTTACACAGAGGCGCTGACATAAATCGAATCACTATGGGGAGAGGTTTGACCATTTTCATTAAGGCCACACAGGCACAGTACAATGGAAGTGGAGGATTCAAAATCGAATCAACTTTTCGTCACACATGCACACAGCACAGCACACACAGTGAAATGTAGAGTCCACACTTTGTACTTGCTTCAGGGGCTTGAACCGGCGACCCTCGTAACAAATGCACAACAGTCCATATTTACGACAGGGGCATATAAGTGAATTGGATTCGAAATCGCAAAAAAAGAATGACTCTTGTGTTGCTTTAATTGAAAAGCTTTCTCAAGTGTGGATAGCTACACAGCCATAAAAAAAAGCTGGTCTACATCAAGAGTGTTATTGGAGACCATTGGAGTTGAGTAGGGGAGCTGGTGGTTGGTAGGATGGGTGGGCAGAAGGGCAGTAGTGGATAAAACTGAATTTTATTAAACCATTAAACCCCCAGTGCCAAATGTAATTTGAGGTTTTGTTGCCACCATTAGCCGCTAACAACCCCGTCGCTCCGGGGCCTGTCCTGATAAAAATAGAGTGGAGAAACAAGGGCGAATCGCAACAACACTGTATTCAATCTATGCAATTATGGTTGCAGTTACCATTAGCCCATCTGATTCCTTAATGTCAAGGCAAACAGACGCATCACTCAGGGAGCTTCCAAATCTCATCAGAGAGGAGGCACTGCTGGAGAGCGCAAGCCAAACACCACGGAGCAATATTGTGATGAAGCGACAAGTGAGAGACAGAGTAATAGACAGTGAGGAAGTGATAGGGATGGATAGAGTCTTGATGAGAGTGGGCGGGTGTGTGTTTGTTTGGGATTGTGTGCGCCACCATGCATGTGTAAAGCTCAGAGGATAAGTGCACATTGAGCGACAAGGGACAGGCCGCATCGCCATAAAATGTAATCTATTAAAGCTTATCCCAGACAAGATCGCTACATCTAAATTCATCTCAGTCTGTCAGGCCCTGTTCTATTCCCAATGCCGCGGCGCCATAATGGGATGTGACAGTACATGTCCCGAGGAATGAGGAAATAAGAGATCTCCATGTCACATAGCCGTGTCATTTTCATACAGCCGCTTGCCCCAGAGAGACACGGAGCAGCATGGGAGTCACAATGAGCAAATAATTAAAATGGTGCATTATGGACCTTTTTATACCGGCGCATACAATGTTTGTAGAAATGCTTATTTCCCACTTTAGTAAGCTAGTTAAAGACACACACACTCACACACACACTGATTAATCCATTCCTAACACTTGTTCTCTTGTATTTTTGACTTTGGAAAGACTTTAAAAAGAGAAGCCATCCTCCAGTGCTTGTTCATCTGGAATGCCCACCAACCCACAAACTGTGAAATAAGACAACCCAGTCAGCTTTGCGTGGGCTGCCTCAGTCAGAAAACATGGGATTCAACAAGCCATTCGGATTTGGCTCCCCTTCCTATGTCACATCCAGGCCCATTAGAATGCACCCTGCTTCCCCGTCTGAGTATCTCCACCCACGGCTTGAGAGCCACCTTTGCCGTCTTTGTCGCAAGCCAATCGAGAGCAGACTTTGGCTTGAACGGAGCATTTCTATTCAGACAGACGGTATGAGAAAAATGACGTTTTTGTTTTTGTTACGAAATACAAATATGAACCTGAAAATGAGCACGATATGTCCCCTTTAAATGTGGGGTACGGCTCTTTCTATCTATAGCCTTGTTTATAGAGTGAACATGTCCAGAAACCCAAAAACCTTGACAAGCCTGCCATGTCTATACGGTTGCTACACTATGGTTGAATCACTGTTCAGGGGAGGGGTTTTGTCAAACGATCAATTACAATCTTATCATAACCGACAGAAACGGTGTCCGTGCAAAATAAAAAGGAAACTTTAATAAAGTTGAATTATCTTTTAAGTCTCCTCTGGTTCTTGTTTCCTGGAGAAAGAGCTTACATATCGTGGAAGTGCACTTCTACTCACATAATTTCTCCAGGTCTCATCAAATGTCCTCCAAAACTGAAAGTACAATTGCAAAGAGAAACCTGTTATCTAAAAGAGCAGCAGGCACTTTTTTCCTCTCTCCATCCCTCACTGCTCACCTTCTCCCCTTCCATATCGCCCGCTTTCAGTGCATCCCACTCCGTCAATCTGCCAGGCAGCGAGTGCCTTGAAACAATGCACCAATCACTGCACAGGGAGTGCGGCTCGCGCCTCCTCTCCTGCTGTAGTCCGGTAGGGATTGGCCGCTGCCTCGTGCTCCGGGCTTTCCAGACAGCATCCAGATCCTCGGACCACTGTGCTGCTGCCAGGAGCAAAGAGCGCTAATGATCTCCCACTGCCACTGAAGCAGAGCCAGGCACACACAGGCACAGGAAGACATGGAGAAACCGGAGTGCTTACAGGGACAGAGGAAGGGGGCAAAAGATAATAAAAAATAATAATAAAATCACAATTTCTGTATTTTGAAGCTTATATGTCTGTCATCCACAATAAACATCATATTCAAATTCAATTGGAGAAGATCCTTGGAGGATGGGCATATCCTTCAGAATCGCTCGACTTGTGAAACATGTGTTTTGTGTTGAGGTGTTGCCGGTCCAGGTTTGCGCAGATTATACTGCTGGACGGATGACTCAGTGGCGGACTATTTTACTCTCTTGTGGCACAAACAGCATCTTGGGATATGTGGCGCTGAGCTTTCTCAAGGGGGAACAAAAATAATCAAATTCACTCCCTCTCCCTCCCTCATCCATGCTTTATGCATGTCTACCTCCGTCTCGATCTCTTTTTCTCAGTCCTCCACATTTATAATTACCCTCACCTTTTCTATGCCATGCACTGTCTTCACTCTATACACCTTAATTTTCTCTGCCTTATGGTCCCTTCCTTTTTTATCCGCCATCTTGTTCCTCTTCTCTCTTACTCTCTGTCACCTGCTTTTTGTCTAAGTAAGGGGAGGCTTTTAGTTCCTTATAAAACTCTCATGAATTATGAACGTCCACTGTCCAATGGCCTGGACAGAAACACATCTCACTGTCTGCCTGCCTCTCTGTTGAAGCAGCTGAGAAAGGAGAGGTACTGCAATCCAGTCAGAAACACCTTGTTCTGTGGACCTTTGGGATGAATTATTTAAACCGCTGTGACCTCCACCCGCCCCTAAAACGCGTATGTGTGCGTTTGTGACGCACACAGATCACCGATCCACCCGCCTCAGCCCGAATACACCACAAGTGCCGTCACAAGAGAAACCTTGTCAGCATTAAAGTGCAGCCTGCAGACTGACTCCAGGACAAACTGACGAAGATGCAACCAGGATCAAAATTTCAATCTGCAGCTTGCATGCGTTACTTATTCGTTGTATACATAATTATGCTCTTTTTTTTTTTTTGCCACAAGAGAAACACTGCTCCAGCAACTAATCCAGCTCTGCATTAGTCTTGACCATATTCCTGTCATTTTGAAACAAAGAAATAATTGTAACTAATTGAGTGCAGCCTACTACTCTACATGTGTTTAACAGCATTTCACTAGTCCCAAATCCATACTCCATAATCTTAGCGTACAGTATTTTTGATGTACTGATTTTGATATTAAGGCAGGCCTCTAGAGATGAAACCAGATTATCCACATGGAAATCCATATATTTTTTTTAAAGACATTTCTCTCAAGGCCAACCTCAGAAGAAGTCACGAGCTCATGTCAGCCAGTGGGTCCACAACTTTGGTTCAGACCGAAATATCCAAACAACTGTTGGATGGATTGATGTGAAATGTCCATCCGATGCTAACAAATCTAGTGATCCCCTGACTTTTCGTCTCTAGAGCCACGAGCAGGTTAAACATTTTTGGTTAAGGGGGAAATGCCTCGAACATCTACTGGATGGATTTCCCTGATATTTGGCACAGAAATCCATGATGCTTTGTAATGACGTTGGTGATCGTTTGCCTTCACGAATATGTTTGCCTAATACTTTGGTTTACGACCAAATTCCTGCAAAACTGATAATCCCGTAAACCTCAGTTGTACTTTATGTTTAGTGTTAGAAAATGTTAGCTAAAAAACTAAGTTGGTTGACGTGGTAATCGTTGCCTTTGGAATAAAAGATAAGATAGAACTTTTTTGGGAGCAATGTTCACACACATGAGCATGCGTCCTCGTGCACAAGCTAAACAGCTCCATAGGGCTACGAGAGGTCAAGAACCTCACAGGGAGCCTTTAAAACTCAATAAAGAAAAAGAAAACATACACTGCCAAAGGTTTTGTTATTTGTTATGGAAGCTGATCGTCACAGTTTACATTTTTTATTTTTTTTTGCATTGTATTGTGGAACAATAGTGTCTATTGTCCCACAATACATTACAATACAATACATTTACAATACATTTTTTTGAGGATCCTTCATTTAGTCACTTTTCTACATACATGTTATTACACGTGTATGCCACAAGGGCTGTAGCTACCATTGAAGACTCTGATGTCATGGAATGTATCTGTTTTAGAAGAAATTACACATCATAATCATTCAATATTTTTTTGGACTGAATGTATCAACATTTCACTACTTTTAGGCAAACACAAGGTAAGGAATACAGTATTTCCCATCCAGATTTTTTTATCCTGGCAATGTGAAGAAGGCTGTCAGCTACCTTATGTCATCAGACAGTAGCAGAACAATATGGCTGGAAGCAGCGTGAATGCAAAGTAAGCCAGCTAACGAGATGAGCCGAGCTGCTGGCAAATACATACAGATGATCCCTCGTCTTAGGATTCGAGTCGGGTGCTGTGCATAGAAAGAGTTGAGAGCTCCAGTATGGATTAGCGGGGCTGGGAGTTGCTTATGCTCTTCAGGAGAACACAGAGCAGCGCCACACTGGATTACACAGCTGGGGAAAAGGTTACACACTTCAATGCGCGTGAGAGAGGGATGAACAGGAAGAACAAGCTCACAGCAGCAAAGGTAATTAGAGAAGTCTACCTTTCCTCTTTCTGACAGTATAGTCAGACAGATGTGCCCATGTAGACTGGATGGGAATATTGTTGGAACTCGTGCTCTGTTTGCTTTGAATAAATTAACCATTTCCTGGCCCTTACTTTGTATGTGCAATGTTTCCCCACTCGCGTCACCGAGACAAATTCCTGTATTTTTATTGTAATTCGCTAATTAGCGTGCGTCAGATTCTGGTTTTAATTAGCGGTGAGGAAGAAGTTAATCACAGTGGCCTGTTGTTGGACACTGAATGCGATCTGGATTGTTCGCAGATATTGTAGCACAGACAGTAATGCAATTATACTCCTAATGGACATGGATAATGCAGTAATATCATACCTGACATAATACACGTTGCCAAGACCAGGCATGTGATTAGTAAGATGTATCTGCAATTGAACGTAGATCAATGTGATATTGGAGAATAAAATATAGAAATTAAAGGGTAATGCTGGAAATATTCTGCATTTTTCCAACTGTCCAACAAGTCCCATGAAAAGACCAAAACCAACAAGTATTGTACGTGTATCAAAGCCTCATATATCTTCTTCCTCTGAGAGCTCCATTGTTGTCCGAAAACTATTAAAAACACATCAATGAGCCTGGGTTGCACTGTTCCTTCATTGCCATGAACACACACACACACACACAAACACACACACACACACACACACACACACCGTGGTTCATTGTTAAGTCAATCCCACTTTCACCATCCTGCTGCTGTAAATGTGTGCTAGCATGCCATATCTGCAGATGACAATAGTCCCCATTAAATAGTCATGGCTGCATTACAGAATGGGCCTACACCTACAAAACATCTCTCAAAGGGACACGTACCAACCAGGGAGAGACTCAAATTGACCACAAAGAGACATAAAATGTCTATAAAGAGACAAGAAAGACTACAGAGAGCAGAAAAACAACACAAAAATGCAAAGCGGCTGCAGAGAGACACACAGAGACCACAAAGACACTGACAGTGACTATGAAAAAGGGACAAAACAACTACAAAGACACTCAAAATGACAACAAGGAGACATAAAATGGCCACAAAGAGACACATTATGACTCCAAAAAGGGGCAAAACACCTATAGAGTGACACAGAACATCTACGAAGAGACTAAAAAGTACCATAATTAGACCCAATAGAACCGTAAAGAGACACGAAATGACCAAAAAGAGAGACAATACAAGAGGTGCGTAAAGACTACAAAGCGCAACAAAACAACAACAAAAAGAGGCTAAACTACGATAAAGTCTGTGTGTCTTGCTGTAGTAGAGGTGGTGGGGCCTTTTGCATGTCTGTGTCCAGGAATAATCTCTAATCCGCCTGTGAATACAGTACAGTATTTATTGCTGTCAGGGTTATATTTGTTAAAAAACTACAGTACCCAGCTGTTTTTCGGAAAGTATTTAGCCTTCTGCTCTATTTGAGACCCATTTTGAAAGATTCTACCTGTGCTGGTGCACAGTCTAAGTTCTGCCCCACCGGTGCTCCCAGTGTGGTGGGTGGACATCAGGCCCTCACGGTGAGTCTGATGCATGCTCCCCCAGAATGCATCAATCTGGTGCACTTTGAGACCAAGATTAACAAGCTACATCTATGAAGAACTTTGTGCCCTTGTAAACAATTGTGTGATCTTGTCACACATTTAATCATCAAAACATGGGTTGTATAGATACGAAAAGTGATGCCACACCCACAAAGCATGGTATATGGGATGGGGTCCGTGTTTCAAAATGGGTCGGGTGGGTTTGCTATTGGCACGACTGTGTGTCTGCCGCTCCGGGAGCCGGCGGTCCTGTCACTCCCCACAGGGAGAGAGGGCACAGGGAGGCGACGGGTCTGGGTGAGGGATGCTGCGAGACTCAGGGCCGGAGCTGCGAGCCACCTTTCACACTTTTTATTTTATTTTTTTGGTTTGGTTTGGTTGTTGGGATTATTACGGGGATGCCAGGGATCTTAATAGCAGGAAGAAGACGGATAACAACTCTCAATAAAAGCTGATTTGCATCAAAAGCAAAGAGAGTTATCTCTCCGCATTGATTTTATGTCCTTCAAGAAAGCACATCATTCACGATAAGCACCAGCTAACCTGGCAATAAAGGCAGCTTTAAAAGCTCTGATTTAGACGGACTTTTAAGGCAGTTAAAAATATATAGATCAGAGTACAGCCGCCTCGTCTTCCTTCTGCAGCTGCACTCATATTCACCGGCCTGATAAGGCATTAACATTCCAGGCCTGTTGAGCAGTATCAGTCTCTTCTATTGTAATTACTGCAGTCTACTCCTGCTCCATATCTACTGCAGGTAGATATTCCACTGAAGTCAACATGCTAACCATTTCAATGCAGGTATCACTGCGATCAGACGGAATCTGGATCAGAATACATAATGACCTAAGAGGTGTAAGAGAAACAAGACATCGATGATAAACAGCAGGTTGAACACTGCTGAACAGGCAATGTAATAGTGAATATATATATATATATATATATAGTATGTGTGTTCCACATCCTCTCAGTTGCGGCCACTGAATCTTCCGGATAACCCCTTTAAACTGGAACAATGAAAACTAAAGCAGATGCTCCGTATTCACGCAGAGAGCCAACGTGCATTCCGAGTCGGACTCAAAGTGATGACAGGATGTTTGTGAAGGAGTATGTGGGAGAAGAAGACTGCAGCAGGAGTGGGTGTGCAGACGCAGTGATGAACTCTAGAGGTGAGTGTGAATGAGGACTGAGGATTCCAGATTTCTACCGTCATAGCACAGAATAATACATGTATTTGTGGATTCTGTGGATGCAGCATGACCCTCTGTATAATGTATGGCGCTACGGAGCTGAGAGGAAAAACTACAGCTGTTCACCGCTGCACCACAACTGTTTGCAGCTTTTGGAAAGCCTCATTTAAGACTGTTAAAAAGGCTTTTTAATGTTACTGTGATATAGAGTCCGGACAAAACGTGAGGAGCTTGACATGTGTCAAGCTCATTTTAGTTCAGGGGCCACATACAGCCCAATTTGATCTCAAGTGGGCCGAAACCAGTAAAATCAGAGCATAATAACCTATAAATAACTCCAAATGTATCCCTTTGTTTTAGTGCAAAAAAAGTGCATTCTGAAAATGTTCACATTTATTGAACTATCCTTTATACAGAACATTATGAACAACCAGAAATTTCTTAAGAAAAATAAATGCAATTTCAACAATATTATGCCTCAGTTTGTCATTCACACATGTGCATTACGACTGACGGATCACAGCGCATCTACAAAATGTACAACACATTTAGTCACAGGTATCTGGAACTGAACAATATAGTGTTTTACTTTATGATCAAAACAACTTGTCAAGTGCTAGAAATATTTTTTTTAATTTACATTCATTTCCACGTGTGTAGTAATCCTGAACTGAACTGACACACCACATGATACCAACTAGAGTGGGAACTATTAAAGAAGAAGGTTAAGCTATCCCCCTGCCTTGTAAATGTTATGTTTAATACATAAAAAATACATAAAGGTTGTGGCAGTGCATGAACAATAGGCTTCCACCAAACCAAATTCTTTTGTCATTTGAAATAGCACTTACTTTTATTGAAAAATAGCAGTTAATGTCTTCTCTGTCATTTTTACACTTTGCAAAATCATCCTGGGCCTGATTGGACCCTCTGGCGGGTCGGTTTTAGCACATGGGCCTTATGTTTTACACCCCTGCTGTAAAGCATCTGCAGGAAATAGTTGACACGATGTTCAGCTGTATCTGGAAAAGCAGGCATTGCAATGCAGTGCTCCGCGTGAACACAAACATGCAGCGATACCTACAATTGGTTTTCTTTGCCCTGAAGAGCAGAAACTTTTTTTTTTTTCTTTTGTGTTTCATTCATTTAGGATCACAATTAAGACTCCCAGCAGTGCTTGTAAACAAAAGTCCAGGCTCAGAAGAGGCTCATTAACTGGACAGAGTTTGGCTGAGCTGTCATTTCACCCGATAGGGAATCAAAACAAATCTGATTTCAGTCCCCATAACTTTAATCTAAGCATGATGGATTTTAGACTGCGGTTTGTTCTCATGTCTATGGTTTTTCTAAGAACAAGCAGCTGCTCGATGTCAATACCTTTCCTATTAAACCCCAAAGACCTCAGAATTGCAATTTGTTCAGATAACATTCTCATTCCTAAAAACACAATCTCCGAGACAAAAAAATGTAAATGGAAAAAATGAAGGCCTCAAACATTGTTGGTGTCAAATGACAAGTAACTTTCAAGACACATTGGCGGTTTAGCTTTGGAATGTTATTACTAAGGAACCACAGACTGTAAACGTGAAGTCTTATGGATTAACAGTGACAGGCAAGTCATTCATCAGGCAGTTTTGATCATCGCCAGCCTTCATTATCAGTGCAAGTTGGAAATCAAACTCTGGTGACTGACAGTAAGTCAAGCGTACTTTGCTGCACCTTCTGTTAGCAAGGAAGCACAATGTAGAAACAGTGCATGGCCGGGTCAAGCCACCCAGAGTCTAGATTCTGAGACAAGTTTAAAGGTACAGTACGTACGTTGGAGAACGTGTAACCTGATACCCACTGCCTACTGAAAGGTCAAAACATCATTTTAAATGAATGCTGGGCTTCCAAAGTACTGCTCACGCACTTTTTGGCACATTTCACTGTGTGTATTGATAACTGCCAACGCCACAAGGAGTGGTAATGCAAGTAATATGCAGTAGCGTGCCCCATATGTATAAAGGTGTATGGTAAGGTGGAGGTTGTGGTTATGGACATGCATGCAGTGCATTGTATGAGGTGCAAGACCTGGATTCAATGTTCCCTTTTTTTCGAACAGTTTTTCAAAACTCAAAGACAAAATGCAAAACTCTACAAATCTCTAGCAAATGCAAACACTACATTCAAAACTGTTTTATCTGTTTCCAAAAATGTTTTTTTTTTTTTTTTTTTTTTTTTTGCACCAAACAAGCCATCACATGAATATATCTTTGTACCAACCGAAAACACACTGATGTGCTCAACACAAAACACAACTATGAATATCTTATCAGTAGGATTATGCCATTTGTGCCTTTTCAGTGTTATACTCTGTAGCCAATTGTAGAAATTTTGTTACAGTAATGCACTCAAATAAATATAAATACACACACACACA
>CALSBV010010813.1:19028914-19069798 GCA_943590825.1 Bovichtus diacanthus
TGAAAACTCTGACAATTAACAGATATGTCAATGTACTTTGGCTAACAACATGATAACCAAAATGTAAGGGGGAGATATCATGAAAAATGATCTTTGTCAGTGCATGTGCACATACATTTTGGGTATCTGGATTGCCTACCAACACACTGTCAAATTAGAAAACCCCACTGAGTTTTTTGTGGGCTGCTTCGGTCAGAAAACTATGAGTTCAGAGCAGACTGGGCTTTTTCAGGAGGGGGCCTTAACGAGACAGGAGAGTTTCGGACAGAGGGTGAATACAGGTATAAGACGACTGACAGTGATAGAATTTTTTTTTGTATTGTTCTACATTAAACATGTTCTAGTAGAAACCCAAAATAAGAGTATAAACCTGAAAATTAGCTTTATATGTCCCCCCAACAAAAAAAAAAAAAGAAGAAAAGAATCATGATTATGTGATGACTGTGCATCCAACTTTTGGGATTTTTTTTCCCCCCAGCATGGTCCTTCTTTTTTTTGTTGCCTGTTTGTATCTTTGTAGTATCTCCTTTGCTCGATAACAAGCAGTGGTGCTGCCTGTGTATGGCAGCCTTCCTGTGTGTTAGACAGGCTGACTGATGAGTCATAGAGGACTACATCTGTGTGTGTGTGTGTGTGTGTGTGTGCGCATTATGAGCATTTTTTTCTGTGCTCCTGATATAGCAAATGTATTGAGTTTGCAATCTGAACCTTGGTGCAGGGAGAAAAGATGGCTACTTCATTCTCAAGTCAGAATCTCTTACTACATCGATACTTGTGCTTCATTCCAACACTTGTGGTTTTGGTTTTAATTAGATGCATCTTTTTAAAGGCTTGTTGGTGTATAAGCTTCCTTCATCCTTCAACTTAACACTGGTTTAGGCAGCCTGCTGTGAAACCCACAATTAGGAGATTTGTCTCAGCTGAATGATGTATTGGTTTCCTTACTTTCACGGCACAACACTTGCTACTTTAAGCATTTAAATATGAGATAAAAAGAAAGACAAGTTTACTGCAAGCGTAGTAGAGCATCATAGTTTGACGCGTGGGGCTACCAAGTGCGTTAGACGGGTCGTGATCAAGCGTCCATATGTGATGAGTTGGGAATAAGATTGGGCCGGATGAACTAAAGTCCTCGCCACTAATTCTGAGCAACAGAAGCAAAGAATACCGTCATGCTAGTGGCCTGAAAGCCCTTTTTTGCACATGGTATTAACATTACATGTATAAAGTTTTAATACTAACTTTTTGAAATTCCAAAAGATGAATACTAACGGCACTTTTGACCGACATTTAGAAAAAAAATATATATATATTCTAAAAAAAAAAAAATATATATATATATATATGTGTATATATTTTATATATATATATATATATATAAAAAAGCGTATAAAAAGTAGGGGAAAAATATTACTTACTACCTTAGTACCTGTCATGTTGCAATTTCATGATTTGTCACAACATTTTCTTGATCGTATCAAAACTAAAAAAACTAAATTAATTAGATGTGGATTCATTGCGAGTTTGCTCCTCTGTGTGTTTGTGTGTGAGACTGACTGCCACAGCATGCGCTTAAGTTTTCGGCCTAAGAGACTTTCCCAGATTATCAGTAATTGGCTTTCCCACACGCCCTGTGAAAGGTAGAGAGAGAGTGGGAGAAATAGAAAGATATTGTTGCAGGGATGTGATACCTCCAATAGATTAGAGCCCTTTTATAGGCTGTTGAAGTCACTTTCGTGTCCCTCAACAATTACCGTTAAAGTGCTCTCGAGCAGGGCGCCGCTCTTCACCCTGCAACTGTTCCAGAGGAACAGGAGATGTGGAAACTGGGCAGCTTGTAGGTGTGAGAGTGTGAATCACCCAGGGAGGACAAGCTGTGTTCATTCTGCATGCTAAATGAAGTGGAAATGGTATTATACATTTCTTCATCTCACGCTCAAAAACTGGCCTTTCAAGGGATTTTTTTTCTTCTAAAAACTACACAAAAATATCAAGTCTTTAAAAGCCACAAAAAAAAAACCGAGTGGACCCCCAGAAATAAATGCCAAAATGGTGTACGTTTGCCAGACCTAAGCACAGCCAGTGGATACTAAGATTAATTCCAATGATATCTCTTTCAATTGTGGACTGCTGTGCAGAATGATTCTTTTAAGTATCGTTCTCTTAGGTTAATATGCGTATATGTGTATTGTCTTAGTCACACTTCAGCAATATTCATGTGTGTAATCCTCTTGCCACCTATAAGCAGTTATGACCTGCTTTGAATTGGGTACTTCATTTATGTGATGTTATTAGTCAATGTGCCTTGTTGAATCAAGATTCACTTAATGGAGATGCATTATGGATTTAGCCTCTAATGTTCAGCTATTATTATGATTTCTCCCTGCCAGCTAGCCAGTGACAGCGTAATAATGCCCATCGCAGTCTTACTGTAAGTCAGTAAGGTATACACAATCCCACGGCTTTGTAATACAGGTGATGCACTCAGGATATGAGTGATTGTCTGGAGAGGCAATTACACAGCGCATCTTCATATCTTGTATAACATGACGGAAAACCTCTAATACTGCAAATTTGCTTTCTTGCTACAAGAACTGCAAAGACACAAGCATTCGTCTTACTTCCCTTGGAGAAAGAAGTAATTACAAGCAGCATCAATGCATGCAAAGTAGGTGAACACAAGTACACATTTTGGGCGAGAATGTCATGTGCTTAAAGCCAAACTCTATCCAAACGACAACCTGGATTCATACGCACAATGTCATGAGCCATGTCCGGGGCAAGTTTGGGGGGGGGGGGGGGCCAACAGACTGAGGGGGCAACTGTTTTCACTTTTTATACATGTTTAAACTGGTTTTTTTTGTAATACACTGTTCGTAGCTATACCTAGGAAAAGTAATGCACTGGAATTTGTATATATATCCCACAAAATCAATTTGTATGTAATCCATGTAACCATGAACCAGACAGTATAAACAGCGACAAAGCCCGCATAGGGAGAAGGGCGGTGTGGATGGGGGTGTCTCCTGTGCGAAACCAGAAATCAGCGTTGATTTATTTGTAATGTAACTTCTGTACTTAATTACAGCCACCCACTTTGGTATTATTATTTTTGTTTTTTTAACGCAAACCACCTAACCAAGTAGCTGTGTTGCCTAAACCTCACCAATTTGTTTCCTGTGAAGACAGAAGTTTATTTTTAAAAGACTGCATGGATGTCACCAACGTAAATTGACACGTGTTGCCGGACATTCGTAGGAGAACAAATGGAAAATGAGGAATAACTTTTCGTAAGATATCACACGAACCGCTGAATGAGGAGGCGTTGGTTTGAGCACGGGTAGTCTTCTTGATCTATCGCTCCTCTTTTACATTGCCATAAACATTTGCTATTTAGCTAAATGACAACAGGGTTGATTAGTACATTGGTCGTGGTTAAATCAGAACAAGACTTTTGGCACACCAATGCCCATACACATTTTATTAGAATTAAGAAGCAAACAATTCAATTTCTTAAATTAAATATTTCATATTAATTAATTTATAATAATATATGTAGAACAATATATTTAGAACCCCCTGTATAATAATAATAATAATAATAATAATAATAATATTCATATATAATGTTGTAATTGATCATTATCACATGTTTCATGACTAATACCAAAAAGAAATCTACAAGCACAACAGAATGACGATAGGAGATTTCTTTCTGAAATAGGAATATTTTCTAGGCTGCTTTAAGAGATAGACTGTTCCTTGAGATTAGGCGATGATCAGAAGCCTTGGAGTGCACCACATGTCACCACATCCTCTCATATTGACAGTTTGGGAAAAGCCAAATCCAGCGTATTGGGAGTTTCATGTTCAAGTCTGCTTCTCAAGGTCACGTCGTGCCAAGACTTGGGATTATGCCCAACAACCGAGTTTAAGCACAGAGAAATGAAATGATTTCTTCTGGATTCGACTTGAGAATGTTGAGAAAACCTGTCAAACCTACGAAGCGCAGGCAAGAAGTCGTGTTCTCAGTGTGAACCAAGAAAAAGGTTTCCTCCACATTTGCCTCATATTTTTTTGCAACAAAGTCCATCTGGAAATCATCAAATGGTGATTTTGAGCACATTTGTGAAGAGGCCTATAGAACTGCAGCACTGTCCTCCCCAATGATACAGCTGACTTAGCTCAGCTTCCAGAAACTCAAACATCCGTACATGCGTGCACGCATTCTACACACAGCCTGAAGCTAGAACTAAGTGCTGTAATTGCTGACAAAACTGCAGAGACTTGACACGTCTCGCCAGAGAAGGAGAAGACGAGGGAAATGAAATAAGCATGCAGACTGAGAGGCAAACACGCACCCATACACTTTCTCCCGCTGATGGACACTGACATGCACAGACAGGGTACACTCAACATGCACACTGATGAATTTATCGGCGGAGGGAACAGCTAGAGGGTGCAAACTGTTCCAATGTTGCAGAACTATGCCACTTCAGTGCCAGGGGAGTTGAATGTTTCGCCTGCCGTCTGCAGATGGAGAGTGCCAGTCGTCTGTTTACGTGGTATTTGTCATTTGGGACGGCCACAAACTGGAGTCCTGGCAGGGCGGTAGCTGATTTAAAGTGACAGTGACGCAAGGCCATCTTATTCATCACAGGGGAGTGGCCCGCATTCACTGACTCCCAAATGACCGTCCTATTTGCAGGCTCAGCCCCCACTACAACCCCACCTATCAGCAGCTGATCTATGGCGTGCCGACAACTACCAAACAAGGTGTCATCTCGCCGAGACAAATAGGCAACAACAGACTTAAGGGCAGGTGGTAATCCTTCCCGCCTGCTTCAAGTGTGTGGTGTTGGAGAATTCATTTTATTGTGCCCACGAGCTGCTGTACAAGCTGTTCCCTCGCTCTCATATTTTGTTTATTTCTTTTCTCCTCTTTTAGAACATCTTCTCTCACTCCTGCATTTAATTTTAAAAATGTTTAAAAAAAATAATAATTTAAATACAAAAATGTGTGGTCTTTAAAAACAATACCGCCGGGAGTGAGAAAGAGAAGCCGGCGAAGAGCGATGCTTCCTGACCTCAGGCTGGATTCGTTGGATTTTGCCAACAGAGCCGGGCGAAAGAAGTGAGTTGCATATTTTTCAGAAAGTTTCACACCATTTATTAACTTGTGCCTTACCTTGCTGAGCTGACTGGCCGGTGAGCCGCTGTTGTTGACAGTGTGGCATTTCAAGTTGAGCAACGATTCCCCCACGGCATCACGCTCTCTGCTCTTGTCCTTGTCAGTGTGGGAGTGGCTGTCAGGGAGGGGCGAGGTGGCAGATGAGGGGGGGCGCTGAAGTGCCGTACAGGACAGACCGAGGAAGTTAGACGGCCGGATCAGAAAGGCCTCCAGAGCTATGTTAGCAGATACCTAGGAGGCCAGGAAGCAGGAGTTGGGCAGAGGGGGGGAGAGTTGGAGGGTGCCGGAAAAGATTTTTTATATTAGTCATTAAGCATATGCTTTTATCTCAAGTGACAGCAGAGAGGGAAAAAATAGACAGAAGCGAGAAGAAACAAAGGAAGCAATTTATCTTTCTCTTGCCTTCTTCTAGCTATCTGCTCGAGCCAAATTAACTTCTCATTATTCTGGGCTGCATGAAAAACGCTAAAGCTATGGGACACGTCGTCAGATAATCAGCCTTTGCCCTGACTGTGTGGCCGTGAATGTGGGTGTTACTGTTCCAGTGTCGAGCCATACCTTAGAGATGACCTGGTTGTCTCCGGTCAGCGCCAGGTCAGCGATACGCTCCACACACTGGACGATGCGAGTGCACGCCCTAGCCTCATTCTGCGCCATCCACAGGATGTGCTCCTCCACAAGCATCATATTACTGGCTATGTCTGATATGTAGTCGCCCAGCTGAAGAACCACAAAGCAGACATGTATACAAATTGATGCATGTACATAACTACACAAATTGTTGGTACAAAGTCCACACACACACATACACACACACACACACACACACTACTACTACACGCGACAAGGCAGACTCATCATGCACACCAATCATATCCGCAAAACAACAGGCACGTTTATGATCTCCAGTCAGATTTGTGAGGGAGGCAATGATGCCTTCATTCATTATTGGGAGATTTAATTTAGATTAGCAGCTCCAATGGGGCATAATTGCTTCCTTGGGATGGCAGTTCGTTATTTACTTACTGTACTTTTCATTGTTGCTTCGTTTGACTGTTCTTTATTGGATGAATGATGGTGGTCTCATCAGCATTGTTTTAGGAATGATACAACTTTAAGTATCTCCTAATAATATCTCCTCCCGAGTGACCTATGATGAGTAATTGGACAAGCGAGAGCTAATATTGATTCTTTTCACTGACTAAGCTCAACACCCTTCCCCTCGCAACAGCCTGACCTTCAGTGTGACGTAAAGCCCTCCGATTGCCTCTGGCCACAGACAGAAGAGAAAGTTCACTCAAGGTAAAACACAGCTTGCTCAAAAGCAGATGCATCTTCATAACCATCATTGCCATTCAGGTCCAAAGATGCCACGGGCAAGAGGGAAGCGCACGAGGTGAAAAGTTAATCTGTCTGGAATCGATTGAAGGATTGAAGCCAGAAGACAGCGTGCTGCCGTGTCTTTTTAGGCAGCTCCTGCTGTCTCTAGCTGAGAACCACTGAAGCGTTCCTTTTCGGTTCGCTCAATTGACCTTTCGCTAAGCCCCTCCCTAGAATGGCCACTGTCCAATCCTACATTAGCGACCGTTACAAGGCACTTGGAGGCCTCTCAAGCTTTCAGCGGGCCGCATATTCAAGAAGTATGCGTTCAGAAATCTGCTATTATTTTCTTTGGAATAACTCTCACCGATATCGACGAAAACGCCATATTAGCATGCCGGGTGCGAAAGCTTTGACAAGCGTATCAACAGTAACCAAGTGGGGAGAGGTTAAGGGCGGGGTCAGTTAAGGCTCTTGAGAAGCCATTGTTACATCTGAGCTTTGTTATATGAGCTCGTCAACGGTTTTGCTCATAAACCTTAATCAACGGCAAATCATTGCTTTCACAGAGAAACGTGAAAGAGCACGTGCGCGAGTACTGTCAGGAGTAGCAGCTAACAATATGAGCGAAGCAGTTCCCCTTAGATTACAGTGTCAGACTTTGAAAAGCCGTGCTTCAAAGGAAACTGTTTTTTTTTTTATTGTCATGTCTGGATCCAAGGCTTAGATCCCACGTCATGAAGTAAACTGGCTGTGGCGTGTCTCTGTGCGTTCACTATTACCTCTCTACGTTTCTCCACCAGCCTCGTCAGTCTCTCCACCAGGTGTGTGACGAAGATGACATCCATGACGTCAGTGAAGTGAGCCGCCTTGCTGGTGAAGGCCACTAACTGCTGGCCCAAAGGCTGAGCATTGGTAGTATTTATAGTTATCTGTAATCAAACGCAAACATGGAACAATATTCAGGGAGGGCGATAACACACTCCATCAGCACAATTCAACAGAGACCTCACATGAAATAGCTATGACAACATGTAATGAATAATACATCACTGTAATGCTATTTGATGCCATGCATGTAGTTTTGCACTTTAATGTAGTACAGTAATCCCATATGTAATGTCGGATGAAACAGCTCATTGTCAGTCAGTTTGTATTATGTATATAAAGGCTTACACGTACAGATCTGAAAACACCTGCAGGCTACAGAAGAACCAGTGAATATGCTCGTTTCTATATTCTAGGAATATGCAGTTATCAGATCTGGCAGACAAACAGTCGGAGTAAGGGAGGCACGATATATTGATGTCGACAAATCATTTGAATAATTGATATTATTATGTATTATTCCGATTCTGAAATTGTGAAGAAGAAGAAGAAGAAGAAGAAGAAGAAGAAGAAGAAGAAGAAGAACCTAGAGATCCAAACATGGCGGTGTGGAAGTTTTTCACAGTTTCAGAGGAAGACAACAAGATTGCATTTCTTTGATGTACTTTACTGGAAACATTCGAAGAATCAGTCTTTTTCTTCCCCTCGGGTGTCCATAAACTACAGGTTATGAACTACTTTTTAAAATACCAAAAAGGGAAATTATCAGTTATCTCATTGGTATCGGCCATGAAAAAGCAGGTAATTATCGGTTATCCGTATCGGTTGAAGAAAAAAAATCCATATCGTGCGTCCCTAGTCTCAGTAGGTTGACAAATATGTAAAAGCCAACATGTTGAACGCCAGGAAACTTGCACATTTGGAACTGATTCATTGACAAGGGGAAGAAAAGCCTACCTGTGTAAGTTCATGCAGCACGCGGGTCAGTTCACTGGCATACGGGCACTGCGTGTAGTCCTCTTCAGCCCAATGTCCAGCCCGGTCGCAGCTCCGCCATGCCTTCTTCTCCCTCTGGCTGGTGGGGTGAGGAGCGCTGCCAGAGGGGTGGGGGGCAGAGCCAAAGGTGGCAGGAGTGCAGGGCAAGAAGGCAAGGATGCCAGCTAAGGTCTTTGGCCACCTGCCACAGAAGAGATCAGCAGTGAATTGAGTTTAGGAATCTTCGCTCACTGCACCAGATGGCAATTTCATACTCCCTGTACTTAGGAAATTATTAATTTGCATATTTGATTTCCAGCTAGCTCTAATTATTTTTGCAGCGTACTGCCAGATTCTGATACTCGATTGTGTCGTCTCCGTGATGACTTCTGACTTAATTAACTTTAGTTGCTGACTTTATTAATCAACTTTATTGTATTTCCACTTTGTGCACCATGACACAAAAAAATATGTTTTGTTTAAAGAAAGGATGCACTTAAAAAGGGGCACGGCGCCAAATTTTACGCATTAAGATAAGTCACTTGTCATGGGGAGTACTACTTCCCGTGAAAAACAGTTGTATAATGTATTCTGTGGCTCTGAATGAGTTACCTAAAGACTGAAGAAAATAAAATACCCTGATGTTTTTATTGGGGTTATTCTTATTTACGGCCGTGTGCTTCCTTCCCATGCATGTGATCCTGATGCCTCAGGCACAAATTTTAGGAATTTCTTCAAAGTTGGCACATACAGTCGGTCCACATCGACTCAAGGATGGACTGATTCCATTTTGGTGGTTAAAGGTCACTGTGACCTCACATCCGTCCCATTCCAATATCTCCGCAACGCCTTGAGAGAATTTCCTCAAATTCGGCACGCACGTCCACTTGAACTCGAGGAAGAACTGATTCTATTTTGGTTTTCAAAGGCAAGGTCACTGTGACCTCAATAACTCAATAATTCATACACTAATTGTGAGAATTTCACACAAATGTCGGACAGGATAAAATGATGGAGAGATGATATTTTGGACGGACATGGAAGTAAACCTTGACTGGTTGGCGGAGGCGTACAAACACTAGGCGGTAATTTTAGTTTGGTTATGCCTTGGAGATAAATGATTTTGAACAGAAAGTTTTGTAACAAGCTAGGGGCATGGAGGGCGAAAGACATGGCAATTTAACAATCAGGTAATGACTAACGATGGATATAATCTAATCTAATCTGAATTATTGGAAATGTAGGATTCAGTGTTTTGGAGCTAGACCCATACTCCAGGTCCTAAAAGTCAGGATATCTTAGCCTCTGCAGCTCAATGTTGACCATTAATCCTTTAATGTGTCTCTCACAAGTCCCACAACTATAAGAAAGTGCAATATTAATTTGCCAAAGATGGAACACGACAGAGAAGGATGAATATATGCAGAAGAAACCTGTTCCTGCCTGTTCCTTCCTGAAGGGGAAATTCTGCCTAAAAGAGTAATTACAAGTGTTGTTCGTACGGCCATGCAAAGTTCAATGAAGTCTCCTCTGAAGCAAGAAATGAGACTTTGTCAATAATGTCGTCAAGAGCCAAGTTCTGGAGCTGCTCTACTGACCAACCTGTGATACGGGCCAGGGTGATTTTACGGGGAAATGGAAATTTTCATTTTCTGGGTAATGCCTGTTAGTGTTTCAATAAAATAAAGCTCATTTGAGTGTAAAAAGTCAGCCAAACATTCACAGTCCACTACGTTAGCCTCCATTTCCCAGATAATAAAAGAACTCCAGGTTTTGTTTCTTGGCGCTCTTGTCGATTAAAAGGTCTCATTTCTCTGCAGCCTGAGGAAAAGAGCTGCTTGTGCTCTCACATTTGTCCACAGTCAAGAGGAGAAACATGTGTTTTTGCGATTATCTCTTTAAAGCCTCGCAAAAGTCCTACTGTCGAAAAGTAGCCGAAGTAATGCATCGTGTGGGAAACCCTTTTGACTTTATCTAAATGAAAATAAAGGAGCACTGCACTCAGGAGGCAGGTAATCTGCTTTGAGGGTAGAGACCCGCCGTCCCGCTGCTCTCCACCCCATTCTCGTTTTTTCACTCTCTCTCCATCCATGTTTGTTGCAGCAGCAGCTACTTAATAATAAATGGCATTAATTTCACCCCGAACAAAATAGGGGGCTCATTTTCCAGCCCATTACTCCAATGCTCCAGTAGAAACAAAGTCTCCGTGCTTGCTGCACTTCCAGTGGGTTGTAAAGTACAGCGGCGACAAAGGAGTGTACACGACTACAGCACACCCACAGGGGAGGAGAGGTGGAGCATGTGAGAGTATGTGTGTGTGTTTGTGTACAAGGTTTCAAGGTGGTCGCAAGGAGTGGAGGACAGGAAAAAGGAGGATAGATGGAGGCTGAGGAAGATGTGTTTTTTTTTTGTTCCTCTTCTCTCTATGAAACCTGAGTCATGGGAACAAGTGCTCTCCTTTCTTTTTTTTTTTTATAGTCTCACTATAAAGCCAAACTATATTGAGCCATAATGTTTGTGGGAGTTTTCACACCACATATCCAATTATTATTAAAATATATGAACTGTCCAGGCTCTACTGTACGTACTCAGCTATGCTCCTTGACGGTTAATGAGCCGAATCTGGTTTGAGGCAGACCAGGTGTGGCAGATTCCTGTCAGGTGAAACAAAAAGCAGCAAGAAGCCGACTTAAGTACCTCAACTGCACTGTACATGGAGAGATATTGGCAGAGTGCGTGTGCTCTCTGATTGCAGTATTAATTTTTCTACAGTTGAGCCTGTAATTGGGACTGGGGACTTAAATTATAGCGAGGTTAAACTATTGCCTTATTTTTGCTTGAGACCTCATGGTATCAGCTTTGAAAACTAGCAATTACAGTTCATTACCACTAATTACACAAGAACTAGTGGGTAAATGAAAACTACACTTTCAAGGATATGGTTTATTATATGATCTTGAATGTTTTTTTTGTTGTTTTTTTTTTTTTTTACCTGAAGGCAAGAATAAACCTTGCTTTTCAAAATACTGGTTTGACACGTTTGGAAGGCTTATTCGCTTTCTTTCCAAGAGTTCGATGGAAATATCGACAACACCGTGTTCGTACACAGACGTGACGCTACAGCGAGCTGCCTTAACAGTTTAATACACAGACTGGAAACCGGGGGAAGCAGCTAGCCTTGTTCTGTGTAAAGGTCATTAAATCTCCCTCAAAGGCTCGCTTATCAACACATTGTACCTTGTTCTGTTAAGTTTGGCTTCCGGCACAAAAACCTTCATAAAACCAGTTTTCCACTTTTTTTGTACACGTTTTTTTGTACAAATGAAATAAGCGAGATTGCCTATATAGTCAAATAATACATTTATAATATAAGTTCACCTGAAGATGGAGATGTTTTATGTACTTAAAGGGCGGCTGTCGGATCAGCCATCAGAGCCAGTGTTTCCTTCTTCTCTTGTAAACTAAGGATTTTGTTCCCTTTAGACAAAGCCACGATAGCTGTTTGCCCCTTTTTCCAGTCTTTGTGCTAAGCTGCTGGTAGCTTTTAAAAAGTATTTACCGCACATGAGAGTGGCATCAATCTTTTCACCGGTCAGGATTCCTCCATTGTTCATCGTTTGTAAACAATGGACGTCCCAGAGGGGCAGCGAGTTGGCGCCAAATCTTTTGCTCAGCAAGTTCCAGACTTTCCGAGGGCTTTTACCCAGAGCCGAATTATCCGATCTCCTTCTCTCAAAAAACAAACTAACCCGGTGATTAAAACCGATAAAAACACTAAAATAAAAGTGGCTTTGTCATGGCCGAGGTGTTTTCCTACTTCCTGTTTTGTTTTGTACTTTCCCCTTGTGTCTTGTCTAGTGGTCTTTGTGTTTCCCTCGTGATTGTTTGCCCTTCCCTGATTCGATCCTCCTGTGTGTAATCACCTTGCACCCTCGTGTCTTTACTGCCCTCTCCAGCTGTGTCCCGTTCTTGTGATTAGTGTCTGTGTGTACATACTGTATACCTGTCTATTCCTGTCCGACTCCCCTGTCTTTGATCCTCGTGTTTCCTCGTGTGCCCTCATGCCAGCCTGGTTTGTGTCTTCAGTTTTTGCTTTTCGATTGTTTGTTTCAGCTTTTTATTAGAAAACTGTCTTTTTGTTAACCGACCATCTGTTATCTGCGTTTAGGTCCTCCCCGTTACTTGACTCCTGACAGTCTTTCCGATACAATAGGGCGGACGTAGGATGGGGTGGCAACTCAGTTTGTTTCTCTGATAATTTAAGATCCAGACGTCTGATGACTAAAATCCTTCGTCGGGTTAAAATATATAGTTAAAACATCATAAAAAGGTGGCTTAAAAACTGAAGAAGAAGTCAATTTATGACCGCTTTTGGCAGACAACCACAGCGCTGACGCACAAAGGGGATACCTTGATTAAAATTAAGGATTTTTCCTGGTTTGAAAATAGCTTGAAATATTTGTACACTACTCAACAACATGTATAACGTAGGTCTAGTCGTTTTTAAACATTTCAACGCGGAAACATTATATATTACACCATTAAATCCTCTTTATTTCTACATGCCAGAGCTGATGATGGTGTGCGTAATAGAACCCACACAGACGAGTGGCCGTACGTGACCACTGAGAAATGACTCACCTGAAGTCTCCCTTGTTGTTGGTGACTCTGTCAGTGGGGCAGTATGGCGCCGATGTCTCCAGAACAACTATCTCCATTTGCTGAGAAGTGTTGCCACGGGAACTGGTCACCAGGCACTCCCAGATGCCAGCGATGCCCACGTCGATGTTGGAGAGGATGACCTCACTGTAGGAGGAGAACAGAGTGTGTGTTGCTGAACTTCCTTGTATGAGCTTCAAATGTCCTTGAAATGTTCGGACAAGGTGCGTGATCGGGATTTGGTTGGGTTTAGGGTTAAATGTAGACGGAGGATTATATTTGTGTTTGAATTTGAATTTAGGGTGGTTTGGATTATTTTTGGATAAGGCTAAGAATTACAGTTAGGCATACAGTCGGGTGGGTTAAGGTTAGGGCAACATCTTAAGGATTCTGCTGTCGGCGGAAGCCCCTCCTCAGGATGGGACTGCAAAAAAGTGTGTGCATGTGTGTGTGCGTCACAAATTCATTCAGAGAGCCTCGTGCATGTATGAGTATGCAGTGGCTTAAAATGTTGGCCGTGATTTAAGATGATCATTACTCACGCTTATCTTTCCTACTTTGTCACAGCGATTCCTATCTCAATGGAAAATGACTGATTAAACAAAGGATGGTGAAACAGTGACAAAGAGCCAATGCAGGCCATTTGCCAAGGCGACTAATCTTGAGGATTTTACTCCTTATGAAAGAAAAAGGATAAAAGCTGCGGAGATTGCTAAGCAACGGGCATTATCACCATGGAAATACTGCCTCCTTGAGAAATGCCAACTGTTTAATTTCCAAATACAATCCGGTTGTAGTCAAATATACACTTTTCCTCGTGTGCACTTAAAGAGCTAATGCCTTTTTTTTTTTTTGGGATTTAATTAAGCCGTGTGTGTTCATAATACAAGTCACAGTAAACCCACACAATAGTGTATGAAGTTTTATAATGCGACTTAGGGAACAATGGTCCACAAACGGGAAAGTACGACAGTTGACATTAAAAATTCCAAGTGACAGGCTGGACAAGAAAACTGCAATCTTTCAGAGTAAAGATGATTAGTGGCTGAGCAGCTCTGATGTGGAGAAGCTGTAATCCCAGAAAATGTCTCTCAGAGGATGTGAGAGGCGTATTATTCAGAAAATGAACTGTCTTCATTCTCTCTCTCTCTCTCTCTCTCTGTCTCAATATGTTTGTAACTAGTACAACTATTTTAGACCTTAGTGAAAGGCAAGATCTACCTATTGAAGCATTGAGAGGAAAAGACAGCATTTCCAACTTGAGGCCTTTTATGAAGAATAATTGTATTTGAATAGCATGAAAAGTTTTGATACAACTTTCAAAGTGATGCAACCAAGTAGGGATGTGAATCGATATTCTGCTCCCGTTGAGAACGGGCTCCTCGTTGTCGACCCCTTGGAATCGCATGCCTCCATGACTGTCCATTTCTCTTTTCGATGCTTTCCGACAGTTGCGCATGAGCAATGACGTACGCTGTTTAATGCTTCAGTTTGTCTGGGACCAAGACAAAAAAAATACTCAAAAGTGTGGCACTAATAAACCGTTATTTATCAGAAATTAATAAGGGAATCGATAAAGTATCGGATCAATAAGAGGACTGGATAACAGAATCGGTATTGATACAATCTTATCAATTCCCATCCCTACAACCAAAGAACAAACACTGTTGCTAGCATATCGACTATAGTTGTCTTATTTTCATTAAATAAGGAAACATAAACATTTTAAGTTTCATTATTTCATTTTATTCCAATAAAAAAAATATAGGCAAGTGTGGCCTATTTTCTGTTTCTATGAGGAAATGACTTTGTTCATAGTAGACAACAAAGAAAGAAGATGCAGTGCCGTTGTTAACTGTCATGTGTATCCACTGAAGCTTCATGCATGTTAGCACATTCACCATGAGCATTTTAGAAAGTAGAACGGTTATGTGTGCAAACTACATTTTCAGTCAGTGCGACATCTCTATGTCCTGTCTCATGCTGCATCACTTTTCATAATGCCATCAGAAGGCAACCCATGTTACCCACACAAGCCTGTGCGATGGCTGTGACTGAATACTGTCTGTCTGTGGTTCATAGCTACAGCCTGAGACTGTCTGTCAGCAAGGCAGCTCTCTTACTGACACCTCAAGGGAAGACAAAGGGACCGACTCAAAACATAATATGACTTGGGACTGCATTGCATTCTGGTGTATTGAGTGCAAAACTTGGCACCTTTGCCTCCACTACCATGGATTCCTCTCTGTAGGACTTTTGATCATCAGTCCCATATAGTACATTTAGACGGAGGGCTTTGCTCTTTGATTCTGCCAGAGACACAACCTGACCTTTTGCCCGTGATGTTTTAGACGGCAAAAAGAGTTTGACAAAAGTCCACTGTAGTTAGGTTGCATCATCTTGATGTAATGCCACGTTGAGTGCATTTTAGCAAGCCATCCATGGCAACAAGCAGACTGAGTGGCGAATTCACAAAGGATTGTGGCGGCTTTTGCACAAATAAGACAACAACAAACAAAAAAACCTGTGAAAATTCTCAAAGCTCCCATAAAAGGGTGAAATGCACCCCCTAACTCCACCCCCAAGTAAATAGCGTCTCGGTGCTCCTGTGCCATTTGCACCCTATAAATTAGGTAATATGCATACATTTGCTGCAAAATCGGCTCCTTTCCATGCAAATGAGCCTCATTGAAAAAACACAAGCAGGTACAGTGAAATTATTAGCGTCTTTAGAGAGTTGTGGGTAACTAATGCCAAATTATAGTCTAATGACTGCGATATTAAATCCCAAAAGCGGTTTCTCTCTGTCACGTATACATTCCTTGCATGAAGTTTTGGTGAAGGCCTCTGCACCTCGTAAATTGGGACCTGTAGCTCGCAGACAGGATTTTCTTTTTCTTTTTCTTTCTGCCATTGTTCTGCCTGCTGTGTTCTTGGCGCAAAGGCAACATTTATACTTTGCCAAAAGGATAATTGCAAACAGGCACAATAGAGGGCAAATTGAACTCAGCTGCAAAACGTTAGGCTGCGTTATCTTTTGTGAATCAGACTTGAGATGGGGCAGATAGCAGTTGCAAGTGACGTGCATGTGATGGAACTATCGGCCGCCACAATCCCTTCTTTGTGAATTCACCTGGAAGAGGTGGGGGCTTTGTGAGGATGTACTTAAAATGAAAATCAAGCGAGTCATAATTGTGACCACGAGATGAAAAGTTATTACAAGTCATCTCGCGGGGACCATGATTGTCAGAACCAAATTGCATAGCAATCTATCCAAAATGTGGTGAGATTGGAATACTGACCAAAGTGGTGGAGCAAATGAGTGACGATGCAGGCATGACGGTCTCACTCAGCTGACAAGCAGCCGACCCGCAGCACACAATGAAAGGCAAGACGTTGCGTGGCCCAAGCATCAAGGGTCTAAATGGTAAGCCTCGATTCGGCAAACTCTTGAGATGCGAGATGGTTAAGGTCAGGCAATGACCTTGAATAGTTAGGGTGAGGATAGGTCGTCGGGCAGCGAGTCTCACAAGAGTTTTCGCGATTCGAGGGTTTCCATCTTGACACGAACCAGACTTAGTGGGTGAGTGAAATAAGTACTTTAGCCAAGAGTTCCTAAATCACTTTGTAATCTATGCCTTTGGCACCTAAATAATGGACTGCTAAAAATCTAAAGTTCCAGAAACACAACAACCATTGTTAAAGCCTCTGTGTGTACTAGCCTTTAGTGTAATTCAATTCCTAATTAATGTGTATTATGTGTTCAGTATATGATACAAAATACCGATGCCAACAAATGAAAGAAGGCCTTATGAAGTCCGTCAGTCAAACACTTTCAGTCAATACCAAAAGAAAGAAATGAGCTCAGGTATTGTGAAACGAGAGATGGCCTGTGTATAAAAAAAACGTCCAAATGAAATCATCCTGTGCTCAGGTTGGAGCTCATCTCCACTGCTGTTTGTTTTTGTAAGAGAAGACAAACGGAAATCAGAGAACGCTGTTGACATACCCTGTACCCGAACGGACCTGTGACTTTGCTTCGGTGACTTTCGGTGGGCGAGTTATGAAAATGAATAAAATAAGTCCTGATTTCATCTTCTGTGTTCCACTAAAGCTCTCTTTTCTGATTGCTTTTCTAAAAGGCCCTAAATCAGATTTGAACGCTTGACTGAGATGATGACATTCCGGGCTAGAGAACAAGTGTGCGTGTGTGTGTGCATGTGTGTGTGCGCGCGTGTGTGTGAATACATGTGAATGTTTTCAGTTCTGAGAAAAGCAAACACCTCTGGGCATTTTTAGCTAGTTTAGAAGGATTTTTGAACAGGTAATTTAATAGTTTGGACAGGAACTTTTTTGAAGTATTGTCATTAAGATTTCTACAAACTTGTGACATACTATACGGATCTTACTGTAGGATAATCGCTCTCCCACTGCGATGATTTCCGACCTCTCTTTCACATGCTTATTCTGCCTCACACGGAATATCCCGCACTCTTTCAATCCCTCTCTCTCTCTTTCTCTTGGTCTCTTTCTCCAACCCCCTGTTCCAAACAACATCCTCCCTCTTCACACAGGACGCAAGTTGAGTTTAAAGTGTGGATGGGCTTTACATTGAAACCCTCCGGGCTCAGTCCAGCTAACAGCCTGCCTGCAGTGCAGCGATTATATAACAAAACACAATGAGGACATATGCTGTCTGGAAACCCAATATAAACAGATAATACAGACGTCATATTAGAAGGTAACGTGAAAGAGCAAATCCGTTAGTTATGTTCATCAGACTCTATTTGCAAAGGACTGGCATGACATGGGGACGACAGTAATTCATAGAATGCCCCTCACTTCGTTGTCCCACAGGATAATGACATTGGTAGTAATGTGCCGCAATGTTTGCAGTCTGCCAGAACATACTGAAGTATTTACGTTTTTGGGTTTTGTGAAATGTTTTTGTGTTTTTTAAAATGTCTTTGGGTTTTTTTCGTGTTTTGTGAAATGTTTTTTTTTTTTTTGTTTTTAATGGGTTTTTTTTAAATGTTTTCGTGTTTTTTTATGTTGTCATGTTTTGTGAAATGTTTTTTGTGTTTTGTAAAATGTTGTCGTGTTTTGAGCTTCAGGGCCACCGTAGGGACCATCTGTGACATGCTGCAGTAATGTACTGTAAGCTCCTCTGGAGCTGCTCACTCCTGGCAGTGCTGTTAAAGTTGTCAGAGGGGGATGCTGGTATGAGCACGACTTATGGCCCAAATGTACGGTCACTGAAGATGAAACTTTTTTGGGCATTTACTGTATTTTTTTTTTTGTTGCGATTCTCTCTATAGTTCTTCTGTCTGTCAAACTTGACCGTATTTCTGCATCTGTCTGCCTTCTGTCTGCACTTGTGAATGTTTGATATTATTGTAAAGTAGGCAATTAACAAAATACTCTAAACTTTGCATTTAAAAAGGCACATTTGCTGATGAACTCTGATTCCCTCTCAAGTCCCCAAAGCTCCCCAGGTGTGTAGATACATTTTGGGATAGTTAATTATTATTAATTTTAATGGTAAATTAAAGGGGCTTGGTTTGAGCAGAACATTTTACATTCAAAAACAGTTGTTGAACTGTCATTAAACCTAATTGGTGGTTTATTACTCTTTTAGGAGAATGCTCCCATAATAAATAACGACTGGAACAATAGGTGTCCTTGTACAGTGCATAAAACAAAACAGATTGATTTGAATGTTTATGGATGGTGACTGATTCAGATGCTGATTATGATGATGGTGGTGGGGGTTGGTGGTTAGCATGTGCGCTTGCAAGTGTGTGGTTACATGCATGCAGGCCCGTGTGACAGAGCTGCTGCACTTGTCCTCTCTAAGCATGAACAGTCTGCAGAGGGGACAGTTACATCATCGCTGAACATGGGCCAACTGTCTGAATGCTTTGGAAATACACAGGGAAATACCCCCCACCACACCCCACACACTCACACACACACCCAACCGCCCAACTCTCTTCTACCTCGGCTACTCCCTGCCAGTCTCCCACCGCCTGCCTCACAAAAGGAAAACTTCCCCACTGTAGGCAAATTCTGCTGCAGTCGGATCCCAAACGTCCCTCGGTGAACTACTGCACCCAAACAAAACACGCAGAGCAGAGGAAACCATCCAACAGCCAGTCCGGTTTACAGAAAGGAAAAAAAAAAGGTAATCCTCACGTAATAAACACATGAAGAAATTTCTCCGGTATGTGAGAAGCAGTAGGGCAAGGACACACATAAGCTATGCACAAAGCACTGACCTACATCCACAGTAACACTGCACCATTGTGGAGCAGCTCCCCAAGGGCCCATTAGGAACATGCATGCTCACGTGCTGATATTCTAAAAAAATTTTTTACATAATGTTGCTTCAGAGACTGTCAACTTTCGATCAGTCCCTTCTACTCAACAAATGTTCTGACGCTGGGACATTCTCATGCAAGCTCGCTGATCAGAAGAATGTGTGATTTATCGCACGATTGTGATGGTCATAGTGGGTATGTGCATTACAAATGCACAATTTTGGACACGTCGATGCCAAGGGGAGTAATGCATTCTGCATGTAAACAGACATGCAGGTGCATGTTCAATATGCACACAGGCATACACACATTGGGGCATATTGTAATTCGCTCAGATATAGCACACTATTCCCGTTGGAGCAGCATCGAAATTAGCACCTTAACTTAACGCTATCTATAACTCTACACCGTATATTATGTAGACTGTTTACAATTTACATTTCCTTGATAAACTTCATCCAATGTAACTAAGAGCTTATATTTGTCTTCATTGACTGAAACTGGCAAGCAGTTAAGTGATGAACACAGAGGTAGAATTGTATATATATATATATGTAGACATAATCAAATTTGGTCTCCTTAGCAACTGATGCACAAACTGCTGTCTGCACGTTTCACTTTTTTACGAAGGAATGCACTGCATCATTGCTGCTATTGAGCCTCACACGATCCTCTTTCTCATTCATGTATATGGTGCTATATTTTTATTTATTTAATCATATCATTCCATTCTCTCATATGCCATATCGCATTCCTTTTTATCCAAAAAACACAAAAAAAACAAAAAAAAAAACAGAAAGAGAGCATTAGAGAGATCACCAGCAGAGACACGGAGGAAGAGGCAGAGATAGACATTTTTCCCTTTCCCTTTTGCCTTCAGTAATATTTCCAAACCAGGTTCTTCATTTTGTGCAAGATTAGCCTGATTAAAAATGGAGAGGATTAAGCAAGATACAGCCAACGTGTCTGCTGTAGCTAGCTACAGGGCTGTAAAATGTTTGATTAATGAAACATGAATCACAGGCTGGTCTCACTGCTGCCGCTAGCATAGCTAATACTGGGAGTTTGGCTTGACACCATTACTCAGTAGGAGTCTGGCCCACATCGCAGAACCATCAGGCCTCATGGGGCCTGGTTTTCCGCTGCAGCTCACTGTGAGCAATGTAAACAGATCAGCTTATCGGCCCACCTGTGCCAGCAAATAAAAGGCTATAATGACACAGCACAGTGTGAGTGGGAAAGACACAAAAATACAATACAATACAATGCAAACAAACAAACAGGGAAAGATACAGTATGTCATCACATTAGCCTGTTTTAGAAAGGTCATGTGATGATTGGTACGTCTACACTGGCTGTTTGCCTGCCTAAAGCAGGATGAGCAGAGTTTAGCTGAGAAAATAGCTGCAAAACATTTTGGGTTCACCTTCAAAGAGGTCACTTCGCTGAGGCTTTGGCACCTCAGCTTGCGTTGCTGCAACACTGTGCAACAAATCCAGACAAGGGTTTTTAAGCCATGCGCTAAATCCCGTGTATTCAGTCATTCCCCTCTGATGGGGCATGCGGAGCGAGGCTGGCTGACTCAGAGGACGTTTATCCAAGGTGAACGACATCAACACAGGCCGTACTGACTGATGCATTGTCCACTGCGGCTAAACGAGCATTGACAGCGTCTGGCATGTCAAAAGGCCAAAAACATTAGTTGAGGGGTTTTTGTGTTTGTCTTAACGAGCGCTGGACCAGTGAAATCACAGGACTTTAATTTCCCCCCACACGTGTCTCTCAACACTGCAATTTAAGGTAGAGCTCAAAGCGAAGGGTGCAGTTCAGCCCAGGCACGGCAGATTGTTTTCGTTGGGCTGAGCTCTGTTGCACACTCATCAGCTATAGAAATGATGTCTGCTCCTCGCAGGTTTTCTACAGGAGGGAGACATTTTAGGTGCCAAGAACAACATGACCTGAATGGATTCCACTTGGGGGAGAAAACGTCATTATACAAGAGGAGAGTGGTGGGTAATTGCAATCGGGCCCTAATCAGAATGTGAGCAGTGAGAAATTCATTACGTCCCATTGGGACACTGAGCTGGAGTCAAAATTTGGGGGGGTGGACTCGTTTTCGGAGAGATTGGGTACAGTACAGTTTGTGCTGATGGGGCTGTATGAAGCCAGTGACTTCAAACCTAAATCTCACTATTGTTGTATGATCTTAGTGAGTTTTATGGTCTACTGTCTAACGTTACGTGATTAATATGACATATAGTTTTGTTTGTTGAGGTCTTTGCTTTGATTTCACGCCCATGCCGCCGTGTCTTTTTTAATATTGCCAAAGTCAAAGAGCTTTTCCAATTCCACACTCTCGACACGTACATTCGTTAATAGTTGCTATGACACGGATAAAAAACACTGCATTACAAATACAAATCATGCCTTTAAAATGTTACTTAAACTTGCATCATTTAATTTTTTTTTTCTCGCAACTTTCACATAAAACAAGAAGAAGAATATCACATATTATTACCTCCGCTGAAGGAGGTTGTTTTTCGATTTGTTTGTTTGTGTGTTTGTTGCAGGATTACAGAAAAAACTACTGTCCCGATTTTCATGAAACTCGGTTGAAAGAGTGCCATCATTGTTGATAATGGCCGGCAATGAGTAGTAAATGACAAAGAATTGCATTGACTTCGATTGATAAAAAAAAAACCATGCCAAAAAAACCTCCCTACTGAGACACAAAGCTCACTAAGAATTCTCTCTCTGCCCTGTAATCCAATCATTTAAAGCAGTGCTTTCACCATAGCGATCATTGAGAATGTCAAACAGTGAGCTGGTACATAATAAAAAAGAAAAAATATTGATACTCGATGCCGTTTGCAGTCAGGGGAATGGTATACCTTCCCAGAAATGGAGCGGAAAAGAAGCTGGCACTATTGTTGCCAAATAACCCATACAACAAGAGGCGTGCTGGCCCTGTTGACACTGGGATACATATTTCTGTCAGCACTCCATCAATATTTATAGTTAGAGAGGCCGAGTCAGAACAGGCAGCAGTTAAACTGATCAACAGCAGCGTGCTTCTGCGTCCGAGCCCTGTTGCAACAGCGTAATGTCAAATGCTTTTACTATAATTTATACATAGACGCACAAACACACACGCACGCGCCGCAGACCACCGAGGAAATATAGTCAAGGAAGAGGATGGAGGCTTGCTGCGATGGGTTCTATCAACAAAATAAACGGTACGAAACCAGTTTTTCCCGTCTACTTTATCACTGCAATTATGATTCAGCATTTGTTCCTCTTAGAGTGTGATCAGCTAGCGCCGGCGCTGGGGGAGCGGCTGGACGGCCACCCCTCTAGAGACGAGCCGCAGATTGCTCTGAGGTGTTGGCACGCTGCCAAGCCAATTCTGTCTCGTCCTTTCAGATCCTTATCAAGGGCGGCAATAACAAAAGGTAAATCACGGCTCATATGGGTGAGTGAGAGACCGAGAGAGGGAGGTCTTTGTGTGTATGCGGTACTGGGTCTGTGTGTGACCCCTGCGAGCATGTGTGTGCTGAATGAATGAACATCCGTGGTCTGCGTTGTTTGCATGTTACATGTGTATGTTTACCTCCGCCAAGGAGGTCGTTTGTTTTAGTTCGGATCGGCTTCTCCGCCTGTTTGTCAGTCTGTCTGCAGGATTACAGAAAACCTACAGAACCGATTTTCATGAAACTTGTTGTAAAGGTGTAACAAAGGCCAAGGAAGAACCTAATACATTTTGGAGGCGGATCCGAATCATTGGGCGGATACACAACTTATGTTTCACTTTCGTTTGCTTTGCGAGATCGGGCATTTGTGAGCTTCATTGATCGGAATAATCGGAAAAATTAATATCCAACTGCGAAAACTCACATGTACCGACGTTGGAAAAGCAACTCGTAAACAGGTATCAGCATTTAAACGTTTAAACGCTTTGACCAATTAAATACAACACATATACTTTTGGTGTGTGTGTTGTTTCTACATTACGAGCTCATGAACACACCAAAGTCGGAAGAAGGAAATAGGACCATCCGAGGAGCACGTGAATGCACCATTGGCCTCTACATTCTAGCTCTCTTTGTAACATGATTGCATGTGTATTTTGACTTTATCTGCATGGGTGGACTTACAAACATCCTTGGAGGTGTGTGTGTGTATGTGTCAGTTCAACAGGCCAGTTAACAGCTACTCAGCTCCCAGCTCACCCCCCATCCATCCTCCCTCCTCACCTCCCCCTCCTCTCTTTCTCTGCGTGTACCTGGTGAGCAAGCAGCAGTCGTGAAGCAGGGTTTCCTCCACGTAGACGCCTCGGTCCTCCTGCGTGGTCACGATGCGGCGGTTGTGATGCCACCGCAGCTCCACGGAAGAGTCTAGGTAGGATGCGGTGCACTGCAGGGGTAGACGGTCGCCGCGAAAAACCAGTTGTCTCTGGGAAGGGATGAGCTGGAAGAGAGGCATCTCCAGAGGTCCATCTGGAAGAGAAGGAGGAGAGAAAACAGGAAGGTCAGCTTGTAAACCTTACCTTCCCCCTTCAAGAGGAGGAAGAGAGACAGGTCATTCTTTCAAAAGATAAGAGGCTAGAAGTTTTAGGGGATCGGTGTTGGGTGGGATCAGCAAGAGGCAACATTTATAAAAAGCGAAACAAATGCATGAGTTCCTAAAACCTGCATTCTCTGTAATAGTAACATGCATTACAGTGCATAGAAGTCTATGAGAAAATGACCCTACTTCTCACTTGATTTATTACGTCAGTAAACATTTTTCTAATGACTTTACAGTCTCAATTGATAGTTTCAAGACTGCTTCAATAGAGTATGATGTTCATTTTGTAACTTATGGTCCCATTTAGATTAAAATAGACAATAAAGCAGGGTATGCTTAAGGACGTGGCAACCTTGTGATTGAAAAATCGCTACCACGGCATTGTCTGGCTTGGGTGCTCTCCGTGTTTTCGTCTTACAACTTTCACCCTTTCACAGTGTTTTTTTTTCACCAAACACAGTTAATTGTAACATGTTGGTCACCTTAATATGTCTTGTTTAGCATTCAATTGTACTTCGCTACACCCTCTCGTGTCTGGTTTAAAAAAAAACAAGATTGCGACGGCCAAAACATCAAACTCGAGGCTTCAAAACAGTAGTCCATGAACCAATGTGTCTCTGTGATTTCATCCAGTTCTTATAAATAGTCTATGCTTGCAAATGGTGTTAACTCTTCGATTGTAGAATTACGTACATGTCTCATATCAATCCAGCACACATGACCACAAATACATTCTTACTCCACGCACCTACACACACAAACACAAGTGCAAGCCCCCAATAATATTGTCAAGACACACACACACACTCTCTCAAGGTCACACTCCTCCCCCTTCGTTCCCACGTGTTGTTGCTGCTGTTGCTGTGAGAGATGAACAGCAGCTGATAAAGAAGAACAGCCATGAGCTCTCCCCAGGACTCTCCTTGACTGCTTACATGTTCACAATGGAGCCAGCTTGAAGCTGGCTAAGTCCTCAAGCCTTTTTGCTAGAGAATACGACTACGATAAGGATGAGATTAGAAGACAGGGGAGTGTTTAGTCCGGTGCCAGAATATTGGCGAGGGGTTTGATCTTTTCGTGAAAATCCCTCAGGAGCTGATCGATTTTAAGCACACTGCGGACACAGAACATATATACAACAGTGAAATGTCTAATTACGATGAACGTGTGGAGATGTATCAGTGTTGCCTGCGTTTGGTGAACATAGACTGGCCATGCATTTTCTTCGTCCAGGATTAGCCCAGGGTCTTGGACGATCACCTTGGGAATTCCTTTGGAGCGCGTTCGTTCAAACAAGACATTTCCTTGGACACGCTCCAAAGAGCAGCGTAAGCAAACGCTTTGCCTCCGCTTGTATTCCAAATCAATTGTGGATGTTGCTGCTGACAGGCAATTCGATATATGGGCCATAAAGTATTTTATTGCTCCATGCATTGGTTTAAAAAATAAATAAATAAATACTGAAAGAGCTATGTCAGGTGATGCGGCTGAATGTCTCCAGCCCACAACTAAACATTTCCCTTGAGCAGAAAAGAGTAGCGAGCGCGACTGTTTATGGTAATTCATAACCCACTGAACAATCACGGCTATTAACACATGCAGAGCTTTGACCTCAATCTTCTACATAAGTCATTCATAATCATAGGTGCATCAAAGGTGCCATGCCTCCGAGAGTAACATTAAAACAAATCTGTCACCAATACTGGGTCTTCTGGGATGACATCTCTGTGTAATTACTACAGCTGACCCTGTTAAGAGTGCTAAGGCTCTATGATAGTCTTCAGCGACAGTAGCTGAGGCTTTGTTATCTCCTGCGAGTGACACGCAGCAGAAGCAGCATGGGGGCCATTGACTGTTGACTTGGCTGATGCTAATACTGTTGAAACAACGCTTTGAGCCAAGGATCAGAGTGTGGCTGCTTGCCTTCGCCCGCTGGACACTGCCAGAGCGAAATACAATTATTAGTTGTGCGTGGGAGTGTGTGTGAGAGAGAGAGAGAGAGAGAGAGAGAGCGTGTGTGTGTGTGTGTCTCTGTGTAGGAGAAGGAGAGGAAGAGAGACAGAGACGAGGACAGAGCATTATTGATATGTATGCCCGTATAGTCCCTGTCACACATGTACCGCATCCATGAAATGATCTAGACATTACCCAATGGAGCTTCTTGTGAAAACGCAAACATCAAAAATTATTTGGACCGGCATTAAACAGACTTTAGCCAGCCGGCTACGGAGTACAAAATGTAATGTCCGGTTGAGCACACGTGTGAATAGAGCCCCCCATTGTTTGGAGATTTCATCATGTCCTGCATCCTGCACCCTGTACCCAGGCGCCGCCCCTCGCCTAAACCAAACGGAGTATTTCCAGTAAGTGAGAGCGCGTCTGACACGGACAATCTCCTGTTGTGTGCTACATGTGTGAAGGGGCAACTCCGGACAGCGTGCGGACCTCAGTCTCTGGGTATTGTCCAGAGTTATTATGCAAAAAAAGGCTAAAGTGTGACTACATTAGCAGTGTAGCTCATTATGTGGGACGAACATTGATGCGCCCTCATCCTGGGCTTTGTTAGGATGCAGCTAACTTTTTTCTCATTGGAGCCAGGACCATGCCACCACAATAATTATAGACTTTCACAGTGTTCAATCAATTAGCTATTTTTTTTATGTTTGATGAAATCAAAGCCCATTTAGATATGTATGGATTCAAACTGCATACTGTATGCACGTAATCCAGCCAAGTCATCAGCCTCACAGTTTACTCCGTTCACACCGTATCAGAGCTGTCGATGCAACTCGAACATCCAGCAGCTGCTGCTTCACATTCAATTATTTTTATTGTGAAGCCACAGGATACGTAATGTGTTGGTTTGAGCGGTTAGCACTGATCCCAGTCGCTCATCAAAAATGTGTCTGCAAAACAAGACAATGGTCATTTGACAACTTTAATAAAAAAAAAACTTTAATTAGCCAATTCTGAAATTATATGTCTCTATTCTGTCTTTAAATCATGATTTGGTGGTCGAATTTAAAAAAAATGGAATCCTAAAAAATTATTTGTACTTTTTGTTTTTTGATTTTCTTAATTGTGCGCCTATGATACTCCATCTGACTTTCATACCCATATCATACTCATCTTCATCTGCTTCCCGCTTTAGTGCTTACACGCTTTAATGTTTATATTACCTTGTCCAGCCGACTCAACAGGAGCTTCGGTTGTGCAGCTGTTTCAGCGGGAGTCGTGCGTGGGGTTAGGCCAATCCAAGCACCTGCTGCTGCATCATTTAAATGTAAAATAAAATATTCATCAAGTTGGGAGCGCATTTTAAAATCTATTAATGTATTAATCAAAAGTAATCATAAAAGTATCTAATTATTCACACACTGTCACACGCCAGGCTCCATAATTCACTGCACCTGTTAGCATTACTATTATTATGGTAACTGACAACAAGATTTTCTTTTTTTTTTAAATGATGTATGGTATTTAGGGTTGTTGTGATATACTGACGATAACTGCATATAGACTTTTGTTTTTAAATTAAATTCATGTTAATAATACACAGAATTTGCCATGAACAGATAATGTGAAAAATGTAAAGAGGAAAAAAAAATGATGTAAGGACATGTGTCAGTGGACATGAACTCACAGTCTATCAGAGTCAGTTATCTGGCACAAACCCTCTGACTCTTGCAAGTGATTTTGTTTCAGTTGACATTGTATTTACGGCCTTGTGGATTTTTCTTCATCAATTGATTCCTTTTCACTATCCATTAGTACACTTGTTCTGTGTGATTATGTACAGTTATGGTTATAGACTCTCTCTTCACCTCCCTACGCTCGTATATCGAGTGTAATTCTATGCCAAAAAAAAAGAGAAAAAAACTCAAAAACCTAGTGATGAAACATTGTCAATGTAATACTGATGCGTCTATATGACCTACATAAGTTAATGAGACCTGACTATTTCTATATAGTTATTCAAATTTATTATCATGGGTGCCACCTGTCAAAATCAGACTAAGTCATGCGCAGGGGGCCAACACCTACACCACACTGCTGGAGGCCCAGGCCGTATTGGGACTGCTGGGGGGAAGGGAGAACCAGAACCAGGACTTAGCTGCAGTAAAATGAGAGGTTTTCTAGAGGAACTATGGTGCTCAGAAACACTACCGCTTTTGTCCACAGGAACAGCCAACATCAACACAAAATGAGTGTACATTTACAAATTAATTTGACTGACAGTATTATTGAATTTTGTTCAACTGTTCTATATGCCGCGATGACATCGTTATCATGAATTCTTTTGGCCACGGTAATTGTGCAGGTAAAATCTGATATCTCGACAGTCCTTGGTATGGATAGAAAGCTTTCCTTGTTTAGTCACAAAGCAAAATGTTAAACTTTTTGATTCTGATCCAGACAGTACCCAAACAGATTTGAAAATAAAAACAAGCAGATATTCTCATCCTCAGACTGATGCTCCTATGCTTTCTATAGTCACTTCATTATCCTTTTCTCAAAGCAACTGATTTCAAAAGAGGTAAGTGACTGAACTTCAAAGACCCATACATGTCAGACTATGTTAAGTTATATTCCTTGATTTGTGTGTATATCATTAAATCATTACACACACCAGAGGCTAAAAGAAATGAGCCTGCATGTGAAATTGTATTTCATGACATGATGCCCATAAAGGGAAATTGCTCTGCTGTGTCATCATGCAATAAATGCTGCTATAGAAAGCAGACGCTTGTCCTGTAGTGCATAACGTGCCACGTTAGCTCCACACTTTATGTCTGTGCTGTGGCTCTCATCTCAGCAGTGTTAAAGAACCAAAAGTCCATGGCTAGATGAGTCAAATAGACGCTTGCCCTAACCTCGACACAGGAAGCACCTGATCCTGGCAGGAAGCTGCATGCGCTTCCACGTTCCTCCTCATTTGCAGGCAGTAAACGACCTGTGTCAGCGTGGGGACAAGGGCTCATTGCTGAAATGTATGGTGCAGACATCTGCTACCCATCACGCTGGAGCCGCTGGAGAAAGAAACAGATGCATCTTCTATGACATGTCTTCATAAAAAACAAGGGGGGGGGGACTCGGTAGAGAAATATTAATATTTCCAATGGTGTACGAGTGAGGAAGAAGGACATTTTCATCCCATCCCATCATTTTTCTTGATAACAAGAAGCTAGCATCAGGTGTTGAGCAATATCCCATCCACACGGCCTTAACAAGGTCCAACGTTCCCTTACATGCCGAAAGCCAAATGAAAATAACAACCATCAAAATGACATCAAAAAATACGGTTGTTAGAGCACCACACTGTATCCGAATGGAAATTGTTTGTTGGCACGTGAATGAATAAAGGTAGTGTAAGATGGAGTTGCGCTACGGAGAGGCGGATGGATCCAGAACGTTATCACTGTAATCCCATAATGGATGCTTTAGGGCCTGAAAGGAGCGCTACTTGTTCTGCCACTGGATTCCACTCATGGCTCTTTGTCTGTGGACTGTGCAGAATTACCCTGTAATTGCTTTGCATTGTTCTGTGCAAATGAAAAACACATACAATTAGGATTACATAGAATAACTCCAGAATGTCAGTGGTCCGGACGTCTCTGGACAGTGCTGTTGTCTGTGTCCGTACAAACTATAGCGGGGGGGGTCTGTACATGCTGTAGACTGGGACACGTTTCTCCTCATTACATTTTCTGAAAACTGCTTTGACATGATGCTTGGCACGTGCACAGACTTTGAAGGGGGCTTGAACACCTGCCGTTTGGCCTCCGAGGGAAGTGCCCTTTTTTTTGTTTGTTTTTCACACAGCCTGTCCTGCCGAACATATATATTGATTGAATCAAAACATAAGGTCGGGAGATTTGTGCTCCCAGGTTATGCCCTCGACCCCCAACCACCCTTCCTCCTGGTTTCCTGCCGCAACGGCATCCACTGTGTTGGCACCGAGCTTTCAATGGTGAATTGCACGCATGCATAGGCACACACTTTATCGAAGGTGGTGAACGTTTGTGTGGAAAATAAAACAAATTATGCCCGATCCTAAGTGTTTTCTGTTAGTTTACTTTTTACATTCGATGAAGAGCAGCGCCCAACCCTTTCCTAAACTTTGTCTTACATTTTTTCTTGAATATTATGACTTTATTCTCATTAAATTGCAATTTTATTCTCGTAATAGTACTTTTTCTCTCAATGTATTACAGCGTTTCCAAGAACACAGATAGGTGAGATGTGTTTTGAACATGAGCAGAAATAAATAAATGCATTGGTTTATAAATCAATTAACTTATGCTTGTACTTAAGACACAACAAAGGAGGGAAGAGTCAATCATGCCTGCATGTGTGTTGACTCAGCAGGGATAAAATAAATGTTTGAAAGCAATACAGCCTTACTGCATTATATCTCTTTAATTTGAATCGTCACCTGCCGCCTGAATGTCTTTGTTTTCCTTTACATAAATAAGAACAATTTCCACCATAAATTGGTGGATAGAAAGTCATCAAAATGCAGGAAATGAAGTGTTTGATGCTCAAAATGTTGTAGGGGCGGACCCACAGACCCCCGCTTAATGTGTGTCCCTGCTAATGTTGAAAGGAAACATACTCCCTTGATCATGGGCTTGTTTTTTTATACATTTTAATGTGTCAGGAACTAGTAGTCATTCCAGGCAAATATCGTTTTAATTGTGTGCCAAACTTGCCTTTTTATGAATTTGAGCCCCTGCCCCTGTAACACATCCTCTGCACGTCCCTGCATCATGCATGCAGTGCGTCTTCGCAGAATGTCCCCTCACTTTTCACGTTACACATTCACAAAGAAACACACGGACATACCCCACTACCAACCAATGATTTTCTCATTCCCCAGCAATATCCCCTTGGTGAACCAGATGTAAGGAGAAGAGGAGGATGATTCTATCACATATGAGATACAATTCCCCTGTGGACCGCTGCACTGAGCAGGAAGATAGCGCAACGGAGGGGAGACAGGGAGGGAGGCGCACGGAGATTGCCTGTCTACAACCAGTCTTTCAGAAAAAGAAAGTAAAGACTCTTGGATTTCTCTTTACTGTAAATTCCAGTAAGTAAAGAGGCCATTTTGTTCTGCTTAAAAACTCTGCTTGATGCACCCACTGCTGATAAGACACCATGCTGCAACAATGTATGTCTATAATATCTCAGCCTTCAGACTCGCATGACTTCATGTCACCACTGCTAAGCTAAAGGCTTAAGGTTAGAAGTCTCATTTAGCCACTTGTTAGCTAGCGCCTTTTTAAAGACGCGTAAAAAGCTTTGAGTGGGGTATTTACGTGAAATTCTCCTTAGCTTATCATAAAAACAGACCTTATTTCAAGCATCTAACCAAAAACCCATTCAAGAAACCTATTGACTTTGAGACGAGGGAACCAGCGCTAACTCATTGCTGGGGTTTAAAACTCATTCCTGGCAACTGTCCAGCTCAACTACTTTTCTACCACTGGCCACCAAGCAGCTTCAGTATAAAAACTACCAGCTCAAGGGTTACATGCTTTACTGAAAGTGTTTTGACAGAAATTTGAGCGGCAGGGGAGAGCAAAGCTCATTTATTTTCCTGGCACAGCTTTTTTTTCAGCCGATCTGAGGGATTTGAACGAGCAACTTCTGCAGCACAAGCTCCTTCCTTTGGCTTTTAAGGCTACTGCTGCCCCCAACACAGGTGGTACATGATAGGGCAAAGACTGCACGAATACTGTTTCATGAGACCATTTTTGCCTGGGGCTTTCTCTCTGGCAATTTTGCACTAAATCATTGCCTTATATTAGGCTTGTCAAACAGCTCACAGCCACAGCAGGTGGAGAGATAACAGTGAAGAGGGAAACCTATTATCAGAATAGATCTACTTAATCATGTTCTCATTGCGCTAACCACTTGAAAATGCAATGTTAGTGAAATGAAACAGCTTCTTGTTAATGAGAAGTCTCAGGAGAGTCAGGAGGCATTCCTAAAGTGTAAAGACAGCCTTTATCTTATAGATTACCTTGTGTCAAAGCTCACAAAATGTTAATTTTAAGAAACATTTCAATCTGAATGGAATATTTGCCACGGCGAAAATAGCTTATCACATTTAAGTAAAAAAATTGCTTTCTTTTCTTCTTGAAAATCTAATTTGGCTCTCAGTGCAATAGGTGATATTCAGTTAATCAGATTGAAGAGGATGTGCAGTTACCAGAAGTCAATTGCTCAAAATAAGATCAGTGCTGTTCTTCCTTCTACATTGACCAAAAATATAAACACAACACTTTTTTTTGCTCCCATTTTTCACGGGTTTAAGTGAAAGATTTCAGATTTTTTTATATGCACACAAAAGATTTATCTCAAATGTTGTTCACATATATGTTAAAATCTGTGATAGTCCAAAACAATCCATCCACCCGACAGGTGTGGTGATGATGAGTGTGCCTTGGTCTGGTCACTATAAAAAAAAAAAAAAAACAGAAAAAGTGTGCGGTTCAACATTGTGATATGTCCCCGCAAAGAAAGTAAATCTTTCAGGCATTTCCTATCTAAAATTTCTTAATTATATATATATATATATATATATATATATATATAATTATAATGATTAATGTACACCTGGAAAGCCAGGTGAAAGTAATTAACTAATTCACAAAAGTGCAAATTACAAGGACAACTATTTTGGGGACTATGGGAAGAATATCAATTTAATGCTACAAATTCAGTCTGATACAGAAAAAAAGCGGAAACAGTTGAAGTGGCTCTGTTGGACACTGGAATACAATAAATACATTTGTCATGTGAGCAAACAAGCCGGCAGATATCTTGGTGGCCGACAATCACGGTTAAATGTTGGCGGGTATGCTCTTTCCGTGTTGAGATTTGCGAAGAAGAAGAAGAAGAAGAAGACTACATGGAAGTGTACTAACGGAAGTATCTGAGCTGAGACACAGCACTGTTGCAAGACAATTTTTCTACGGACCAGGGAGGGTGGAGGGGGTGCAGGCATAACAAAACATATAATTAAATCATTACATATATAATGTAAATTTAATCATTCGATTTTATATGATGCACTTTATTTATATTATTATTACATAGTAATATATTATATATATATATATATATATATATATATATAACCCCTGGGACCCCTGGTCTAGCTAATGTGCAAGCTAGCTAGCCAGGTGTAAAGCTAGCAACAAAATACATAATTAATAAGATGGACTAAGTATTTAAATTTTTTCTTCTTTTTTTTTCTTCTTTTCTTTTACACCTAACACCCAATAGTACCCACTCTATGCTGCCCTCACACCATCATGATCGGTCCTTACCACAGCTGAGCTGCTGTTCACGTAGGTTGCGAAACTCCAGTCCGTGGAGGTGGGTGGGAAACACACACACCGTGTCGTTGCCGATCCTCGCCGAGTTCTTTCGAGCCCAGAGAAGCAGCCACTTTAGCTGACAGTCACAGAACAAAGTCTCAGTGCTGAAGTGCCTGGTGGGAAAACCAGCGCACAGTTACAATCTGGGTGATGGAGGGCTTTATTTGAGCAACTTCATTTATCCAATAGACGGACAGCAGGCATTTTGACATTATTAGGAAATTACATAATATAGGTTATATCATAGGAACAACACAGGTGTAATTCATCAAATGAATGATGGTTTCATTTAACTTATGGGTGCCAGCTCCTGGACACAGGTATTGTGCACTGCTGACTCACTGCTTACTGGCCCAGCTACATTTAAAAGCAGCATTGCACGTATGATACTTATCGCATTTATGTCCTCCGTACAATTATAATGACAAAAGCGCCATAATGTACAGTCATTTGACAATATTGGGACGCTTACAATTAGTTGTTTTTTACTCTGATTCTAATTTAAATAATATAGATATGTTCCTAATAAAGTTAGGAAATTGTCAGACTGATAGAGTTGTGGACACGTACCCACTTCCTTTCATCATAGCGACATCAGCTTACTTTATGTGGGTAGATTTGTAAGTGTGTCAAAAGTCATTTAAAAACATGTTTTTGTAAATCAAATATTTACGGCCTTTTTTTGTTGTTGTAGTTATGTCTCGTGTGCGATAATCTTCCTCAAAATATGAACATTTTAAGCCTCTGGTATGACCGTTTAACATTTCCCATCTGGCATCGCTGTTTAACAGTCATCTTAAATGTGACTAGCCCCACGTGTGCCTTTCCTGCTGTAGTCAAAATATCAGCAATGAAAACAGCCTATAACTTCTCGACTTGCCTCTGTACCCGGATCAATAACAAGAGGTTACATTTTTAACACCAACTTAGATTACTGAATGTGTTATGCACATGATATTTATGTTTGGTCGCCTTACAGCACTCTGAGAGCCACGAGGTGTGTAAAGAGTCCCACAGTCAGAGTGGAGAAGATGTTCCCAGATAAATTCCTGTTTGTGGAACAAAAAAAAAAGGGCACAAAGACATTCATCCAGAAACAAGTCACTCCTCACACGCACTAAAGCCACACAACTGTATTTTGTTATACATATCAAAATCCATATCAAAACACCATATTCTGTACAGGCAGCAAATGAAGCATAAAGCTGTGCAATGCATGTTTTCAATTTAGGGATTACTTACAATTTTGAGAGGCTGCCCAGATCAAGAAACATTTCAGTCGAGAGACAACCAATCCTGTTGTTGGACAGGTCCCTTTTGTGTTGGACAAAAAAACAAAAAAAAACAAGAGAGAAGAACGTCCAAATGTTCATATAGTGACCTTTGGAGCAAATGTTACTGATATTGTAGTGAAAACAGGAAACACAACTTAGAATATGTGTCTTTGTTAGTATCTGCGTTCATGCATGCTTGCCTTTTTTTAAAACACAAACAACTTCAACATCTGTGAAAGCTGTTAGTAAACCATGTTCATTCATTTACTCAACTTCCTGGAATATCTGTCCTGACCTTCTGTAACCTTTTACTCCTTATAACCATTGCTGCCCCCCCAAATACACACACACATACACACACACACGCACACGTGCAAATGCAGTCGGCTTCCGTATGCGAGTGGCTGAGCGCTGTCGCGTCCATGGCTCAGTGCCCTCGCACTCTGTAATTAAAGAGCTGCTTTGCTGGAGCAGCTGTGGGAAAATAAGCAGAGCACTCGAGTAATCACCAGTTGGGGAGCACTTAAATTAGCACTCTGCTGCTCCCCGAGCTTGGCACACACGCGCCCCGAATCAGCACGGCTAACTCACTGCCTGCATCCCTGCCAGCCCAGATCCCACTAACTACCAGGCTGCAATCATGTCACTCACTCCGAAGCCTATATGTAGACAGCCAGGATGAGAGTAATCGCCGAGAACATAACTGGAGCAGAAGAAACCGAAAACAAAAGGAAAAAATAAATAAAAACTCGTACTTTTTTCTTTTTACTTTTATACTTTGTTTGAAAGACCAAGTTTGTGTATTGTTAATGAACAAACAGGAGTAATAAAGACACTTTTTTCCGATTAATACCGTCATCTTTTTAACCATGGAGTAGTAAACCTGGAGATAATTACTCTACACTTAAAGATTTAACTTTTAAAAGAGGAAATAATGCAAACTTCCTTTAAAAAATGAAAAATTGTATCCATAAGAAAAAAATACAAATCTTGATCAATTCAATACACGTAAGGGTTTTGCTGTTGAGACCCTGACTTGGTTTGGTATGAACAGTAGTTTATGGTTGACAGGAGACTCGATGGGGCCCGCTACGACCTGCAAGGTGAGGTCACACGACAGACGGAGACAATCAAATGTGTCAGGAGGCTCATTTTCACGAGCCCTGCTCTCAGTCCGTCCTTAGTTTTTCAATTAACCTGCCGTGTCACTTTATTCTTCCATCTCTATTTATTTTTCAATCTCTATTTATTTTTAACAAATTGTGATTCGAACAATGCAACATTTTTGAGAAGCATCGAGATGGAGTCTCACAAACTACCCACTTCACTACATGACACACCCATCTCAATACATGACCCTAAACTAAAGACTTGTAAAATATGATCACATTTTGAAAATGCCATTGAAATAAATAGACAGCGAACATCCTCTTTTCTTTAAGTGTCCATTTTAACTTTTTTTTAAATCAAGAAAACCATACAACAATAAGGTCAAACCCACAGCCAGCCAGACCACTAGCGCTAGCGCTAGCTCAGTTATACAGTTTTTTTTTTTTTAAGTTTTTTTTAATGTTTTAAATAAAGTATATTTAATTCAATAACCCTCACATTGCAGGTTTCGGCAGTCTATCGGAAGTCTACTTATGGTTGCTAGTGTTAGCAAGCTGAAGCTACATTTTGCTGTGTAACCAAGAGACAACCTCCAGGTCTGAAGAGTGAAGCCAATACAGAATTACCTGGGGGCGACTCCTCTGGTTGCAAAAAGAGGTCAGATTGTATAGAAGTTTATGACAATATTACCCTACTTCTCACTTGATTTATTATCTCAGTAAACATTTTCCTCACGAGTGTATTGTCTCAATTGCTAGTTTCAAGTCTTCTTCAATACAGAAAGATATTCATTTTGTAAATGACGGTCAGTAAAATAGACGATAAAGCAGCGTTTGCTTGAGGGTGGTGTCGTTTTTTATTTTATATTAGAACCCTGACCCTTCGCAGTGTCTTTTCAGTTCAAGAAAGTTTGTTGTAAACATGAGGCCTAAAAAAACGTAGTTCTTTTCTATTAAAAGGGGCGTCCCCCGACCCAGCAGGACTATACCGTTAAATTTAAGTATTGGGTTTCAACTCATTCGAATAGCTAATGATTCAAATGTTAAAAAACCAAGGGACCTTAAAACATAAAAAAAAATTAAATAAAGTGTATATCACAAGTAACATAATATTGTGCCAGACTCAAGTATCTGACTCAAGGATGATGGGAAAAGTAAGGAAATTCAATGTGCCTTTAGCAAAGGTTACCTAGTATTGCTTTAACACACTATTTGGCAGAAGATCAATGGTTCTAATCCCCAAAATCTCAGTGGAGAAAGTGAATGACAAATGATATCCCTTTCCTTTACACTTCCTGCTGATGTGCCCTCTAGCAAAACATGAGAACGCCCAAATCCTGCAAACTGTGGTCACAACGGGAAGCTCCCAGTAGTGAATGTGTCTTTACTTACGTTTAGGAAGATTACAAAAGGGCATTTTGCCTTCACTTAGAATCTAAAAAAGGCTGAAATGATAGTTTCAGCACTTTTGCCTCAGTTTAAACGTTTCATTCCTCTCTTTACTCTGTACTTTAGACACTCCTTCTCGTAGCCTCTAAAGCCAAAGCACTTGTCCCTGTGTCCCCTGGAGAAGGCTATTACAATGTTTCATCATACTCACAGTCTCCTCAGAGCAAGCAGACCTCGAAAGGCCCCGGGCTCCAGTGTACTTATCAAATTATTCTTCAGGTCCCTGAAGAAGAGAGACAAAGAGAGCAAGAGTCAGAGATAGCATTCAGTGATTACTATCTATCTGCATATCTGTCCGTCTGTCTGTCTATCTGCTCACATTGAGCGGTGGTGAGGCATTCGTTTTGAGATGAAATTTACTTGAGCTCATGCTTGCCGACTGTATAAACACGAGCCTTCCAAGGAAACATGATTCATTCAAATGGGGACGAGGAGGTTTATATTGTTCACGCAAGAGCTCAGTTCCCAGAATAATGGTTTGCTAGCAGGTGGGAATAAAAAGGAAGGTCTTTGTTTTTTTTCCTTATCTTTCAAGCTAGAGGAATCAAGGAAATGTATAGACTTTCTTTAGGACATCTTTAACCAATATTACATGTAGGCCAAAGCTTTCCAAGTGATAACTTAAGTAATTGTGCTATTTCTAAATTAATTTCTATTTTAATGTTGACCTTTGTTCATATTTTATTCTTATTGGGAAATAATGGGGCCATTCATTAGTGAGTTAAATTGCACCTGTTAGCCGGAGAGCAGGGATTATTTCCTGCATGCTTAAGAAACAGACCACATTCAGCCAAGAGGCAAAAACACACGTGTTGCGGTTTCAGCCTGGCACTCCTTGTCCACCCCCACCGCTAACCCCAAAACCTCTGACGCTACTATAAATGGATCTCCGAAATTCTCCTTTCTGGTTTTTTCTCTGCAGGCCAAAGAAAACTTCCTGAAATTGTGTCCCTGGTTTCCTTTCATTTTGTACTGTATGTCTAGCGTGATGAGAAGGAGAAGAAGGGTAGTGCCTTTTTCCAAATGTGAGCTCAATTCATCCAGTTTGGGCCAACATTTTTAATTTATTTATTTTTTTAAATGAATAGTCACACAGGCCAGTCAAGGGCCAGGCAAAAAAAACAGAATGAGACCAATAGGACTATCAAAGCCACAGCCATTGTCCCAAAGTGAAAATAAAAGCAATGCTAGAACACCTCATTTGACATGTGGGACAGTTTGGAAGCAAAATGCTCCCTTTACCTCATTAAGCAGAAGCTTCTACATTCAGTTTACAATGAAAGGTTTATAGGAGCCATACAGTGATGCAGAGTTTCTTTAGAGACTAGGAGCAAGGATTCCTACATCACTACTGCTCGATACTATATGAAAACAGTGGGGTCTGTTACAGAAACTGATGTGATGTAAAGCATTAGTTACACATACAGAAGATAAGCCATCATTAGCGGCACAAGATGACTCCCATCTGGGGTTAATGATCTGTATCTTGTGTTAAAATCTTCAGCCCATGGTTAAAACAGACTTTGTCTGAACCATTGGGACTCCCCAACAGCCCTCCAACCAGGTTGTGTCCAGACCAAAGGTCTTCTCACAAAAAAAGAATGTGTAAATGCGTAACTGACACTGACAAAATTTAGGGATTTCCCAAATTAGGAATCTTAAATTGACATAGACCTAAACTCAAATTAATTGCCAAAAATAGCAACAGTTGTTGTTGGGTCTGTATGGCAATGACAATGAAAATGGAGCGAAAAAACACCGAAATATAACGATTGAAAGGCTCCTCAAACTCAAAATTCCCAGACCATGTATTAAAGGGTGTATATTTGATCGACGTGCTATGTTCAGATCACAAATGCACTTCCTTTTTGCTCCCTTTAGCTAAAATTGGATGTATGTATTTTGGATGTATTTTTGTCCATGATAGCGGCTCTCACAGACAAGTGGGAGCCGTCGCTAGCAGTTGGCTAGTCCATCTCGAGTAGCACACCGGTACATTCTTATCAAAGATAGGTAGTCTTGTGCATATTCTAAACATAGATACATGCATGACAGGACGAGTGCCGATTGAAGCATCAAATTTAAAGTTATAGTTAGCGGAGTAAGTTAAGATAAGAGGTCTGAAATAGGAGAGGACACAGCCATGAATTTGAAACTGAAGTTAGTCTAGGTAATGAGGCCCCAGCTTTCTATGTCTGCTGACTTTTCAAAATCCAAATTACTAATGAGACTTTCTGCAGACATCCTCCAGGAGTCGTCATTCATACAACAAGGTGTAGCGGGCCTTGGAAAGAGCACGGAAGTTGCCTGCCTGACAGACTAACCTCCTGGTCCAGTCAGTTCGGCCAAGAGCTGGCTCTCATCTGCGCTCCCGTTCAAAGTTGTCTTTGATCTTGTACAATATGCTACAAAAGAGCGGGCAGAGGGTGGAGGTCAAAAGGTCATCCCTTGTGCCTGCAGCACCTCCTTTTATTCTGAACTGTCTTGCAGCTCACTGCTCTTCCCTCTCCGAATTTGCTGAATGTTCAGAACGTTCCACTTTATCCACAGACTGCCTTATTATGGGGCAAAGGTCATTTCTCAGGCTACTGTACAGACAGGAACTACTGTATAGAGAATATCAAACGATGCTGAATCCAATTCTATAATGTGCAGAATACAATCAACACGGACACCTTTATAAGAACTCTAATTGCCTGAAAGGGCCCCTAACTCTCAACCTTTTAACATTTGAAATATTACAACCTGATTGCAGTTTTGATTTGCAATGTTGAGTCTCTGAATGAGGGTCTTTTGGGATCCATACATGTACTTCATACACAAGTCTCCTCTGTATGCTGTCATATATTGCTGTCATAATATTCACTAAAAGATCATTGTGAATTCCTGGCTTTGTGTATGAGGTCAGTTTTAAAGCCACATAAAACAAATGATTGGGTTTGAAGGCCACACAACTACCTTTTATGGCCACCAGACCTGAGCCAACAAGTATCTGCAAATAAATGTTATAAATTATGGTTGTGTGTTATAAACTGCCAAGGTCCCAGACGGGTGGGGTCTGTCACATAATACAAAAAGGTGCCAAAAAAATCTCAACAACCAGAGGAAAATATTGAGGAAACTGATCGAATCAAACCCAGAACGTTCTCGCTGTGTTCACCACTAAGCTAACTAATTCACACACATACAGGATTCTAAAACTGCTTTAACGGAATAGCAGGTTGTAAATAGGCCTGGTAATAAGAAAAAGTCAAAAGGAACATAGTTTCCAAGCTAAATTTAACCCAGGCCAACATTTCGCTGCATACACTAAACTGAGAGGTAAAATATTCTACTTGTGTTCAGCCAACCTGGTCTCACTCCAACTCGTCAAATACCAATGCTTGGTCAGTGCCCCATGGCGTCTGATACCGATGCACCAGAACACCCTTTAGCGTCTGTTTGAGACGTACCGGGCTTCCAACCAACTCCAATGTGTAAACCCATCCAAGGACCACATGACCAACAGTTCCTGCATCCATAGGCTGCTTGTACGTTGAAACTGCAACCCTGCTGTGATCCTCTCTCAATGGACCCATGATCCACCTTTGGAATGCGACCCACTAGTTAGGACTGACAGTAGTGCATGAGACAGATAATCTGTGAGACAATTCCTCTGCCTCCCCCCAGTGCTCCTAACGCCAGATTGAAAACAACCAATCAGAGCTGAGGAGTCCCAAACGCTGCTAATTAAATATGCGCTAATCAAATGTAAATGAAGATTCTGTTCCTGTATTGCCTATTTCTCTCCTCAAATGTTTT
>CALSBV010010813.1:19077263-19140275 GCA_943590825.1 Bovichtus diacanthus
ACACACACACACACACACACACACACACACACACACACACACACACACATGGGGTTGGGTTATTAAGCTTGTCAATCAGCTGCCAATTTACCACAACCCTCAGATCCAGTCAGTCAGCCAGCCGGGAAGGAAGGCAGGCAGTCAGTCGGACGGGCCAGACGAGGGAACAGCTGGTCGCCACTTTCAACTCACTGAGGCTACCTGGCTTGGCATCAACTGCTAGCGACAGACACGTCTCTGCCAAATGCTGCATGTGGCCGGAAGGATAGACAGGCTGTACCCAGAGAGCGAGGTGAAGGAAGGGATAGGGCACGCAACATGCTGCTCAAAGAGGTCAGCCTTGACAAACCTTTGGCTGAGTGTCCTCAAAAGCCTCGCAATCATCCCTCCGTCACTGTGGAGCTGGAGGGATGATGGTAAAAACGGTTTAATGGCACTAATAAGGCCCGGGGAGACAGGTGACATCGTCCTGTAGGTCGATCGGCGACACAGCTACCCAAAAAGGAGTGAAATAGGGCAGAATTACACCACTGACATTACAATCTGAATTTAACTGTCAAGTAGTCAGGGAGACTGGGGCCAACTGACTGTAATAATATTCAGAGCAGTCGGTGATATAGCCTGTGTGTGTGTGAGCTTCTACGTGTGAGCAAGAGTGTGCATGCATACATCTGAGGGGGATTGACTGAAAGGCAAAGAGTTATTAAGCCGTCTTCTCTGTGTGATTTCAGCCCCTCTGTGATTTCCTCCTCATCAGCCAATGTCAGTGTCACCATCAGGTAGAAGAGCGGTGATCACTGGGCTGGACAGATGTGAAGGCAATCAATAGTTGACTTCAGGGGGCGGGAAAAAGACAGCCATCGTGGAGCTCATCATCAGGCTACAGCCCTCCGGGAAAATGTATATGATGTGGGACTCATCGACATGGACCCGGTGCAGTTGGCCCATCTGTCAAAGCGTATTGCATTAGGCCTTTATATGATGCTATATATTATCCCTTTTAAGACATTTACTGTTGGCAATTGAGGTTAAGCACGAGGGCCGAAAGGTGAAAACCATTGGCAAGCCCTGTGCAGGGTAAACCCCCGACAAGGATCTCCTAATTCCCCGCCATGTGCCCCTTTTGCCTTTTCCCTGCTACAGAGCGATAGGTCTCCTGTGATGACAGCTATTAGGACTCTGGGGAGGACGGAACAGTAAAGGGAGCTTGATTTAAGTACTCACAGTTTTTCCAGCGCAGCCAAACCATAGAAGGAGCCATTCCTCAGCAGGGAGATCTTGTTGTTACTCAGGTTTCTGTTTAGGAGCAAAAGATATGAGGGAGAGACGATGAGGTGAGCATACAGAACAAGTGGATGGAGGTGCATTTGTAAATATCACAAAAATAGAGCTGCAGGGGAAGAAATTACTTATTCAAATAGCTGATAAATTGTTCATCCTCTGACTGTCAATATGTTGGCAAGAGATAAGGATTTATGTCTAATTAGATTGCAGCTGTAAATTACTCATCCCCGCCACGTCTCTGTCTTGTTTATGGCCATTTGTGTTTTAAGATGGGTAATGATCCAACCACCCCCCCCACCCACCATCCTCCACTCCTCCATGTCAAAATATCGGCCCAATAGAAAAGCTTAAAGAAACGCGAGTTCAGCACAATTCAATCATCCATTGCTCACATTACAACAGCGAACAAATCAATAAAACGCACCACAAGGATCTTTAAGTGATGAATAAATATGCAGAGGCGGTGCAGTGACTCCATTTTGATTATTTCAGTGACAGTTGTCGCTATGATTCCTTTTTTAAAAAAAAAAAAATGTTTTAAACAAGACAAATGCACTGGTCAATTTTGAGAATTGCAGCTATTTTGTTAGACTAGTGGAAAGAAAACATCTAAAATACATAATATCAGGTGTCCATTTGATCAACTTTGTCTCTTTGAATCTTTGTCTGATAAATTCATTCAAAGTTAGCATTAATGCCTCATTTGCATATTCAAGCATAACGTTTCAGCAGCTTTTGTGACACAAAAAAATTATTGCAAGTAATCAATTTGTGAAGTTTGATGGTGATATTTAGTAGTTACCTTGCAATACATATCTTTAAAGGACTTTTTGCTAAAAATTAGTTAGACACCTCCACTTCGATAGCACTTACATACACCAAGTTTTATTCCTATCTATATTCTCAAGGTTTTTACAGAGGGGTTTATTTATATATCATTCATAGCCTGTTTTATATAACATTTATTCCTAAAAACTTTTTTTTAACTTAATTTTTTTTTAAGGCTGTTGACAGTATTTTCTATTTTATCAAGAGATACAAAGACATAATCAAAATTCCCTCTGTAAAAACCTTTGACTTTAATATGTCAACAAAATAAAACAATGATTTTGAACCTAGGCTTTATCCAATGCTCAGATATATTTACTGGAAATGTATGCAAATGAGCACATATTTGATAAGATAATGCGTCATTTGTATATTTAAACATAAACATTTTGAAAAAAAAACTTGTAATACAAGAAATAATTGTCTTAATGTAAGTAATCAACTGGGGAAGTTTCACGGTAATATCTGTTAGGTAAAAATTGTTACCCCATTCACCTAACAGAAAGTGTACCAACACCAGCGCACACGCTACAGTACATACAGTACAGTGTGGTGTTGTGATCCCACAGTGACTTGTTAGACCACATAAGGTCTGTGTTACCTGCTGCTCGAGTGCAAGAGACATTTCAGGAGTCTACTCATTGTGGACTACTCAGTCCACAATGTTTGTCCAAACGCGGTGATGCGACAGGATATTACAGTGAGGTACACCACGTGTGTACTGTTTGAAGCCTTGAGTTTGGCATTTTGGCCGTCGCCATCTTTGTTTTTGACCGTCACCATCTTCTTTTTTTGGAACCAGAACTGACACGAGAGGGTGGAGCTAAGTACAAGTGAACAAAACCTTTTTAGGCGACCGAAATGTTACAATTAACTTTCATGAACTAAAAACACACTGAGTTCTAAAGTTCTAAGACAAACACATGGACAGCACCCAAACTGGACAACACTGTGGAAGCTACTTGTCAATCACAAGGTAGCCACGCCCTAAAGCATGCACTCTAACATTTAAAGTGAGAAGTAGGGTCATTTTCTCATAGACCTCTATACAATTGGAACACTTTTTGTCGCCCCCTGTGGTCAATAAAACAAAAACTTGAGTCAGCAAATGTATGTCAACATCCAATTTTGTGTTTACATTTGGGTCTGTACCAAAAGCAAAGGTTTCAATTAGTTCAGAACTAAACATATTTACAAAGAACTCGTGGCCACATTAGTCAGAATACAAAATATAGTGCTGAGTATGTGCAGGACAAAATCAACAGAGCCTATAGAAGATACAATGACTGAGCCCTGCGTTTCTTAGTTGCAGTTGCTATTTACCACTCTAATTTGCTAAAAAATCTTAAACAGTTAGTCTTTGATTTCATAGAGAAGCAAACTAAAGCAGGCTTTTCATTTCAAGTCGACGGCAATGGATTTTATCGGTAGCAATGACGACTGTCCCGAGAATATTTTATCAGGTTTAATATATTTCCTCAATGCTCAGATCAAAATAGTTTTTCATTTTAATTTTTATGAGAGTAGTTGAAGTAGTGGTAGAAGTACTCGTGGTAGTAGCATTACCAGGCGTTTTGAAAGTGTTTTTGAAAATCAAGGAGGAACATTGAAAATATAAACAGTAATTAAACTGATGATAACCACAACTATTGGTCTGAGTTTTGATGTTCAAAAGTTCATCTTGGCAAAGTCCTCTAAAATCCTGCTTTCACTTTTATCTCTCTCTCTCTCTCTCTCTCTCTCTCTCTCTCTCTCACTCACACACACACACACACACACACACACACACACACACACACACTCACACAGAATTGCATACAAAGCTGTAAGCTACAGTACAACAGGGTGAGCGGCTAATGATTTACATTGCACTTATTCTACAGCCCAGATTCACATCATTTCAAATACACCTCGGATGGCGTTTCTAGATTTCATATCTGCTAAAATATTGATTGCTCCAACCAGCTCTTAAATCATCCGCTGCAGAGCTGCTCTGTCTCTGTGACGGTGTGGATTTGTGCATGCCCATGTGATCTGCTGGCAAGAGCCCTTCTTTGCATGTCCGATGTCGCGTATCTCCTGTCAGCATACGACCACACACTCATACACACACACTCGCACAAGGTCAGATCCCTGTCGTCGCCCTGCCCCACCACCGTCCCATCTTCTTTTAACAAGGTTTTGGGAGTGATTGGTCAGTTTTAGTCAGAGAGGGGTAATTGGGATGTGTCACCGGCCTCTGTGACGACAGAGTGTTCGTTATGGCTGCAGGGAACGTATGCTCAATTTTAACCCTAGGATTAAGGAGAGTGATCCCACAATGCATTGTGCTGAATGGGCAAATTGGCCAAACTGCTAGGGGAGCAGAGCGGAAGTGTGTACACTGAAAATGTGAAGACTCACACACAGCACAAACAGACATGCAAACTAAATTCACAAAAATACCCAATATTTGGCCAATTTGGTCACAAGAATGTATGCAAATTGTGCTTTTTCCTGGACAAACAGACAAGAAAAAATACATTGCAGAATTTGCATCTGTACCAGTATATTTTGCTTACAAGCTTGCTTATGCAAAGTCTTTGGGGAAAGTACCTATCTCTCCCCAGAGTGATAACAGTTGTCTTGGCACAAGAAGCAGGACTGAAAATAGGAAGTCCCCTCTCAGCGAAAGGCCAGGATGGACACAAACTTGTGTCAGCAAATTCATGTCAACATCCAAGATTGTGTTTGCATTTGAGTCCGTACCAAAAGCAAACTTCTGAGATTATTAGTTTCAATTACTTCAGAATTAAACATATTTACAAAGAATTAGAGGCCAAATCAGTCAGAATACAAAATGTAGTGCTGAGTATGTGCAGGACAAAATCAACAGAGCCTATACAAGATACAATGACTAAGCCCTGCGTTTCTTAGTTGCAGTTGTTATTTACCACTCTAATTTGCTAAGAAATCTTAAACAGCTTTCGTTCTCGCAAAAAAAATCTGAAACAGTTTTGATTCCACACAGAAGTAAATCAAAGCAGGCTTTTCATTCCAAGCCGACGGCCATTGATTTTATCGGAAGCAATGACAACCGTCCCTAAAATATCAGCTTTAGCTAGTGTAAGCTAATGCTCACACTAAAGTTGAAAAAAAAAAAAAAAAAAATTCCGTCTTCAGCTGACTTTTTAATGTTTTCAGCGGATTATTTATAATACGAGAAGCCTGCAAAAGGTGTATCACATAAACACATTATAGCCACCTCCTGGATATGATGCTAAAAGACTAAAGCTAAACTAAAGCTACATATCCCAGGCTAATTGTATTAATTCTAACATGAACAAAACTTTTTTTAAATGTTACAATTAACTTTCATGAAACTGAAAACACAACGTGAAAGGGTTAAAGTTGTAAGACAAAACGGACACACGGACTACGCCCAAACCGGACAACTACATGGTAGCGACCTGTAAAATACGAGGTAGTCCTGCCCTAAAGCATGGTCTGCTTCATCGTCTATTTTACTCTAAATGGGACCGTGATTTACTGACTAAACATCACGCTGTGTTGAAGAACACTTGAGAATAGCAATTGAGACCATAAACTCATTTGGAAAATGTTTACAGATGTAATAAAGCAAGTGAGAAGTAGGATCACTTTTTCATAGACTTCTCTACAATCGGTCTTTTTGCAACCAGTGGAGTTGCCCCCTGCTGGCTTTCAGAAAGAATGCAGGTTTAAGGCACTTCTGCATTGGCTTCACTTTACAGGGCCAGAGGCTGCCGCTTCGTAGTAAGCAGCAAACAGGAAGCAGACATGTGGGAGCTTGTAAAATTCAGCGCAAAATACCTCTCTTTTCCCACCAATCAGCCATTTAGGGAGGCAAGTGAGTAAGCAACAATTCATATGGATTTTTATTGTTGTTGATCTGGATCAATATCCTACTGGGGTTCTGTCAGTTTGGATTCATCTTGACACAAAGTTCTCCGAGAGCAGAAAATTGCAGCAGATATGAGCCAGTATGGAGTCAACTGGACATGGTGAGAAACTGCTTCGAAGACTGAACGAGTCATTTTCACAATATTTCACACACAGATTTATTGAAAAATAACCAATGCCCTCATGATAGTTTCAGTTTCAGAGGCCCAGTGGAGTTTATTCTTGTATTTCCAGGGCCTGTACAGTATCCCTACAAGTGCTGAAAAACTGCAGCAGCTCTTTTTTAAAGCCACATAAGGATGGTGTGATGAAGTGAAGGTAGTCAACACTGAGATCATGAGATACCAATGCTGTCACTGTGTTTTGTCCCAGGGGTCCCTTCTGTTCCACAGACCGCTACACCTCCCTCTGTGGACGGACGTCCCACTCAGGGACAGGCAGCCTCTGTTTGTGCAAACTCAAGCGTGTCCTGTGCTACGCTGTGCTGCGCGTACGTGTGTGTGCGTCTGCATGCCGACTTCTGCATGCCTATCTCAGGCTTCTGCGTAACGTCCAGGAAATCACAGGAAAAACAGAATTAAACATTATGTAAACAGCCCATGACAAACTTCTGGAGCGTCCGTCCAACTCTCTATTTACATTATCAATTATGTTCTCTGCGGATAAGCAGCTTTCAATGAGGGAGGAGTGCACGGATTCAGTATTGTCTCTGTGGGCTGCAGCAAATGGTTTATGTCATTTGCTTACTGTGTTTCAGTGCCAGCCACGGTCAGACGTGTAAACATACAGGATGTCTGACCACAAGTTCAGAGCTGGTACATGTTGCACTTTCACAATTCTCCCATGTGGCATTGTTAGTGTCAATTTGGCTTTTCATGAGCTGAAAATGATATGCTTGCAAAGTTCATGTAGCTTAATACTCGTTCTTCTTTACTTTTTACTTTCTTTTTTCTATTATCATTTAAGTCCTTTTTCCCTTTTTACTTCCTTTTTTCTATTATCATTTAAGTCCTTTTTCCAAGTAAAAATGCCAAACATTTGCTGGTTCCAGCTTCTCAAATTTGAAGATTTGCTGCATGACTTGCTCTTTATATGATAGGAAACTATAAAACAAAAAAACCTGGGCTGTTGGTTGGACAAAACACGCAATTTGAAGATTTCACCTCAGGCTCTGGGAAGTTGTGATGGGCAATTTTCATTATTTTCTGACATTTTAGAGACAAAGTAATCAACATATTAATTGATGGTGAAAATAATCTCTAGCTTCAGCCCCGAATCTCATAATTCCAAAGTCACACTTTGCTTCTGTCCTTAAGCTTTGAGTAGAACTGCAGCAAAAGCGAGATAAATATCAATTTGTCCCTAAAACAGGAGCTCTGGCTTTTGTTGCTCCTCCACGCTTCAGCTGGGATATTTCTGTAAGGTCCAGCTAAAAAGTCACCGCTCTAAAAACTAGCCGGCTGCCATGCACCAGAGACATCCAACTATATTATTATCGGAGAACAGAATCAGAAATAGCTTCAACGGACGCCCTCCAACACACCAATCATGAGGACCAATTGGAGTAAAGCTCACAATGTGAACTATTACAAACATTTGGATCTGCTGGCCTCAAGGTTTCTAGCCACTTCTCATCAAGCAGCCAAACCCTCTGTTATTTTAGAAGATCGAGTTACTAGACGCAGCTAACCAAAACAACATATTTCATATCTACTAACATTGACCTTGGACAGGAAGCAGACATTGCTCTACCTACAGATGTGTGTATCAACAGAGCTTCACATGGTCTCTAGATGACAGTGGGGTAGAAAAAGTCACAGGTTTTAGTCGTACAAATGTCGTACAGGCGTTAGATATCTTCAAAAGTGTGAGAAATGTTATGGATATCACATTTTGACACTAAAGATGACACTAAGGGGTTTGCTAGCTGGTACTACATTGATAGAAGACATGATCGCTCAGACGATGGGAGGTTCTAACAAACTTTACACTGCAGTTTTACATTGTGTGCCACTGCTTAATTTCCTTAATGGCACAAACATCATTCTCTTTCCTTTGGTAAAAGATGGTCCAGTGTACCCTACGGTAAAGGAGTTAGGAAAGGAAGCGATGAAGCACCTTTCTTTAGCATTTAGAGAAATTCGACCGGCGCTTATCGTGGCTGCAACTTAGATACTTCCGGGTCATTTCACTCAGTTAGGAAGACAATTCCACCATTCAACTTCCTTCTCTTATCAGGAAGCGAGTGGGCAAATAGGAAATGTGGTCCTAAATAGGATTGCATCACGTCACTTCCAATAATTTCACATTCTTACCATATTACTGTGATGTTCTATGTTTACCACCTTAATCGTTTTGCATCAGGACCGCCAGTGTTTGGAGAAGGCTGATGAAAAATTAGGTTAGCAGGGTGAGAAGGCTACACTTGTTTTTTTTTTCAATGTGTCGGATTCATTAAAATCAACATTTCATATATTAGTTTGCGAGAAAAGATGTTCAGACGCCATAGTTACAAATGTGGAATGTTAAACTTGAAAGGGTGTGATAAGGGATTCCAAAGTAGATTCAATAGTCTATTCAGATTCAATAAAATACTACTGAACCCCGACCTTAGCTTTTTATTGTCCGTCTCAAGCTCCAAAAACATTATGAGATAGAGGCTCTCAATAAGTTATACAATGAAACATTAGTTGATTGTCCTCTAGCCAAAAAGATTTAAGGTAGCTGTTTAAAATGATATCTGAAGCACCTTTAAGGACAATTTCTTATAACCCTACAGCTACCTGTAACTACTCGGCTGAAGTGTTCTGAGTGTAATAACATCAATAACTTGCATCGATTGAGCTGAACAACATGTGGCTGAGGTGAGGTAGCATTGTGAATGACAAATACACAAGCTGACACATGTAAACACTTACATACACCCCCATCCCTGATTCAAACACAGCATGCATACACACACAGACAGGCACACGGCGCTGAGAAAAGCCTGCCAAGGCTCCTGTGAGACGGGCAGGAGAGCTAATGTGCGTCCCACTGTGCTCACACCCTGCAACAGAAGCAACGCACATCAGGGTTTTAATCACCTTGTTTTACAATGAGTCCCAAACAGGAAGAAGACAACAAGCTGCGGGTGAGCCTCCAATGCTCTCAAATGTGTGACCCTTTAAGTAACTTATATTTACTCAGCGGTAACTGTAGGGAGGAGACAGGCATAGCAGAGCAGAGAAGTATTCTTGGCAGACACTGTATTTATCTTTACCTAATATTTTTAGATGGTAAGTCTGGGTTTGGACACATTCTTGGTTTGTCAAGGCTGCAGCACAATTTACTGACTCCTCTCCCCCCCGCGCCCCCGCGGTCATGAACTCTTGATCAGCGAATCATTATTGCCCTAAGCAAAACTGATAAGCTGTTTCTTTAAAGCACGCCACATGAACGGTAGTTACAGAGCTTTTCAGACAGCCAATCTGAAGGCCAGCGGACCCGCACCATCTCTGAGTGATGTATCAATACACGTCTACAGAAGCCCGGAGGAAACCTTGACAAGATATTAACCCTTTGCTGGTAAAGAGATTAATCAATAGTTTGCTTATTAAGGAGGCTGGCGGCTTCCAACATGCAGCAGCATTACGGATCGGCCCTGACCTGACGCTTCTTGAGCACATGGATAACTCAAGGGCAAATGTTCTTGGCTTTAGCTATCGCGGAGTGCAAAGTGCCAGGGTTCTAAAAGTATTACACCCTCTGGGGCTTAGCCGACTGATATTGGAGACTGCACTCATCTAAAGATGAACCTTTTGCTTCCTTTAAATCTTCCATATCGCTGGAGATAAGCGCGAGAGAAGCCAAGCGAGGGACTGAGAGAGAAAGGGAGATTGTCATGACGCGACGCAGCGCGAGATGTTAGAGACAACATATTGTATCGGGGTCATTTTGGTCACGTTCAAAATCATCATCCCGTTCTCTATGTATATGTGTGACGTATCATTTAGCGCATTTTACACTCTCGACGTGTGTGCCCTCACAGGGTTTGTCAGCGAGATAATGCACAGGAGAACCTGGACGGGCTATGTGTGCATGTCAATGAAATATTTATGCAGAAGTACTCAGAACTCTGAAGAGGGAAGAGCACAAACAGCATCTCGGCAGACGAGAAAAAAGCCCCAAAGGGACAACAGCGAGGGAAAATGAGAGGGAGAGAATAAGAGGGGGGGGCGATACACAGGATTATATTTATAGCTATACAAAAAAATAAGATGAGAGAATGCAGAAAGCCATTTTAGGAAGAAGAAAAAAAAAAAAGAGAAAAATTAGTTGTTTTCTGCCAATGTTTGTTCAGGAAGATGCACACAGATCAATAGCCTCTGACTCTTCTGACCATGCTGCATGATGACAATATCAAACATGACATGAAACCACAACATATTTCACAGGCGAACTTCCTGCGGTGTCTGCTGGGTCTTTCTCTACCCTGGCAAGATGACTGGCATGTTGCTGTAGTGGTTTGTAGCGAGCCACGGCCTCCGTCCTGATCACTTCCCTCTAGAAGCCGCATACAGCCCCTCCTCTCTGTCTCTGAAAGCTTCGAAAAAGACTATTGCGCAGCCGTTTCAATAAACATTAGTGGTCGTGTCGGTTGCAGCGAGGGAGAGACCCCTGCTGTTGGAGCCATGGACTGGGTATTACAATATAATATACTTGAAAATACTTCTTGCTTTTTCCCTGGTCTGAATAAGTCGCTAATTTTATCGTTAGTAGTAGGCTTTAAGGAAAACGGAACGCTGGTTGTCAGCACCAACAATAATACAATAATACCACTTTGAAATTATATGGGGGGGGCGGGGCTTGAGTTGTCTATTGCCACTATATAATACAAATATTGCTTATTGTTGCTTTAACATTACTTTGATCCGTCTAAATCTTCTGCTTGATGTTCACTAAAGGGATATTACTGCAATAAAATCATCCAAGGTGCCGCACATCTCAACGATGACGGAATAACTCAAATGTGACGACAACTAACGCAGAGTTTTTGTCAAAAGACTAAATCAATATGAAAATCAAGGGCCAAAAGTGACACCGCTGTTTGTTGCACTGCATGGATCTTGATTGCAACACAGGATTGCTCTCCTGGATGTTTGATAATTGTGTAAATAAAATGTGAAAGTCAATTTCAAAGCGCACACATTGGGCTAGCTACGCTCAGCAGGTAATAATTGGAAAAGAATATCAATCAAAAATGATGCAACCGGGTCTGGTGGCAACACAAGAGCTCAGCAAGAGGGAAAACAGCAGCACGCTGGAGTACTTGATAAGAAGTTTGTGAGAACTTTAGGTAAGTTTTCAGTTATGTAAGAGCGCAGTGTGTTTCTCTTTGCAATGCAGTTTCCAGCAGTGAAGAGACAGCGCGGCTCAGCTACAATCAGCTGTTACTGTGCGACGAGCATCTCCCCAACCAAACAACCTGTTAGTGGCAGTCACATCATCTCAATCAAACTTTTCCCATCCCCACTTTCCCGGCGTCCTCTCTGTCGGTCCCTCTATTCTTCTAACGGCTCTTTCGCTGCCTCTCCAGGTCTCTCCCCCATCGTCACTCCATCCCCTTGTCTCTTCCACAATCTGTCCCTCCTCTCCCCCTGGACAGGCGGTGTGTCCTCCTGTTAAGAGCACTGCCCGAGACAGGTGTCACCTACAATCTCAGCTGCTACTCTGCAGAGGGGCAGTGCCTCTGCTGCTGCTCGGCAGCGTTGAAACTATTACACCAGAGGTCAACGGAGCTGTCAGGTCGAGGTCCAAACTCCTCCACTCCCCCATGGACAATAAGGGGAACGGTCGGAGGTGTTAATCCCGGCAGTTGTGCCAGACAGACAGTTCCTGACGCACTCTTTCGTACATATTTTCACATTTCTTATTTATGCTAATGTTCTTTTAGCAGCTCGTTAAGTAGTGTTTCCTGGCATTTGCAAGGCGCTGCATTATCGCAAGCTTCATTCCTCATTAACATTTTATGGATGCAATGATAAAAAATTAAATAAATAAATAAAAAGAAACGCAACAAAGCCCAGTGTGTGTGGCTTTAATTGGAGGTGGCATTTGAACCTGTGTGAGTGTACTTGAACGTGACACAGTGTGCTTGAGTTGTCATTGAGGAAATGGCTCGACAAGGAACTCGTGGTGTAACGTAGATGGCGAGATCAGGGGAGAATGAGGAGAGCATGCGGGGGGACGTTTGGGAGGTTTGTTGTGTAGTCTGCAGGGAGAGATCGGTATGCGCATACTTCCCCTGATATATCTGTTTATTTGCACAGCACATCTAAACAAAAGAGCGAGCAGGGAGGCCACTTCAGCCTTACAAAGGTCACATTTCCTAACGCAGGAAAACTGCTTCCTGGCCAGCTAGGGCTCAGCTGTCGGATTTAGTTCACCACGGAATAGGACGGGGTGAGGAATGGGCTTATTTGTACGGGCCTAATCACAACACAGCATGTCTTAAGTGAACGGAGAAAAAGGTGTCAGTCTGTGAGAGCGATGCTAGTTTGTTACCTACTGTATGCGTTCAAGGAAAAACCTGAATTCTTAGTTTATCTTTGTAGACCATATCTAAAAATGTAACTGTGTTAGTACCTGCGAGCTACAAAAACAGCCTCTACTTTGATGAATGTTCAAAACAATACATCCCCCCCACTTAAAGGAACAAAAGCACCCCTTGCCTACACAGAAGCAAACACCACTCCAAATAAATTGCAGTAAGCAAAGTGCTGCAATTAATCAACTGTGCTCTTATTTCAGAATGAGTGGCCGACTGTAACTTGTCAAGGGCTTTTACATTTAGTATTTGCTTTTACACTCCGAAGGCAGACCTCAAGTATCCAAGAATAAAAACGGCCTATTAATCTAGCAGTCAATGTGTGCACCTGCAGAGAGAGAGAGGGGGGGGGACGGACGTGTGGGGGGAAAGTTATCAACCCCTCGAGTGTTTGAAGTGCTATTTCATCTACAGGAGAGGCGTACATGAATACTAAGGGAGGTTTCTCAAAGTCCCTGTCGAAACGCAAGATCTACGTTTGAATAACTTTGAATACAATGCAAATAATATCCCTAAAGAGCGCGGTGAAAGGCAAAAAGATTTACGTGGAGGGGGCAAGTGTACCAACAGGTGAGTACGTACTGTATGTATGTGTGTTTATATCTTGCGCAGGGACGGCGGCTCCTAAAACGAGCCCTGAGGGGTCCGTACGCGCGTTGAGTTTATTCTTGCCATTATTTCAATCAGTGAATCAGTAGTGAGAGCCAGATTTTACAAGGACTTGCAGTGCAAAGATCATGGATGCAAGATAAACATCGTGTTCCTCATTTTGTACGTGAAAGAAAAACGTGTTCTGGTCTCTCACCAGCGACAAGAATAGAAATACACACTATAATTTTAGCTTATAAATGTCTCCTACTAAAGTGGCCTCAGTATATTACATCTCGTCTTCAATTTAAAAACTACTGTTTATAGAGCACTGGTCAACTCCTGATACCCCACCAGTAAATAGTGGACTTGGGAAGACCACCTTTCAGGATTTCTTGCAAAACAAATCTGATCTCAATGACCTGACCCGATTAAAGGTTATACAATAATAATAGTCTTCATTGTCCATAAATCTGTTGATTCGGTTTTTTTTCCATAACTTCCTATTCCTTCATATAACCTTTTTATTTCGATCTGACTGACGGTCCAAAACATATTCCATTTAAAAATGTTATACAACACAGAAAAGCAGTAAATCCTCACATTGGAAAGGCTGGAATCAGTGACTATGGTTTGGGCTTGACTCTTAAAGGTTCAACGTGTAATTCCGAGCCACCTGCTCCAAAGAAATAGGAGGCAGTATTTCACCTCTAAACTGGGTCCATACAATCTCTAAAGTTTATATTTTAGCTGTAGTAGTTTGGCATATTTATTGTATTTTAATTTATTCTTTATGTTGTGTATTGCATTTACTCCTGTGAAATGCCTGTCAGTCAGTCAGCAGGGCAACAATACCAAAATCAACCAAATTGCTGAAACTGAGAGCCGGTCAATAACTCTGCTGTCTTATAAACTTCACGTGGAGCTGATCCCTCTGTGTTTACTGGGCACTGATGTTAACCGGAGCTGTAGTTCGTGTAACGTTACATTAGCTTGTTTATTGAACTAAATCCAAAGTGGCAGAAACTAGAAAACGACCCACATGTTCGTCTCATCTTCCCGGTGGCGGCGCAGCCAGGAGAGCAGCCCGCAGGGGAGGAGAGAGGTCGCAGAGCCGGCACTCTGCAGCCGCCTCCGTCAGACGGAGCCTCCGTCAGCGGCCTGTTGATAATGTTTGTTAATTGTTTTAATGGTTTAAGTTTAAATTCTGGCATATCTTACACATTGAACCTTTAAACAATTAATCAATCATCAGAGTTGTTGGCAATTCATTTTCTGTTGATTGACTAATCAATTAAATGACTAAATGTTTCAGGTCTTTTAGACAGGGACATAATTACTTAATTATATTGAATCAGTATCCATGATATTATTAGGTTAAATTATTTTTGATTGTGTTTGATTTTTTTTAAATATTGTAAAACACAAAAAGGTTGTTTGTAATGTTCTACGTTTGTGTTTTTTTTTTCTTTGCTTTATCGGTACTTCTATAATATTGTTTTTGGCGAGTGCATTTCAGGTGAATTAAGCGACTGTATTGTGCTATTTTAAGATATTGGTACCAATATGGACCTATAATATTTCTGTATTATATTCTTTAGAATATAAGGTGCAGTTATTGATTTATATGATTTGTGTGGCACCATCTAAAACTCATTTATCCTGGATCAAAGACATTCTGATGAATTGTGTTAAAGCTCTTTAACCTTGTGGAATCAATTTATAACACTTAATGCTTTCAGGTCCCTTAACTGGGATTTAATGATCTCCAGGGGCCCTTTAGAGAGCTCCAAGGCCCCCAAGAAAAAAATCTCTAGAAAAAGGGATATACATACAAAAAGATCACATTTTCAAGCTACAGAAGAGAAATATAAGAGTCGTACAACAAACATATTATTTATAGACTCACGTGCTCTTGAATTTAGAATTTTGATTTGATGGACTTTAAAGCTGCACAATTAATGTATGAAATAAAACACAATAAACAATAAAAAGAGTACATTTGTCTAATTTGCTTTGAAAAATAAATGAAAATATGTAATACACTTAATAGATTTAAAACAATACACTAAAAAAAAAATTAAGATGATTGTGAGACGGAGGTATGAACACTAGTGTGTATATGAATTTGTGTTTGGGATTTTTGGGGGATATATAATATACATATCTTTTATTTTGTTTCTGAGAATCAAAGTATTGAATGTGAAAAGGATAGGCGTAAGGAGCTAAGTCCTCAGCCTAAACCTTTTCGGTCAGTAGGGGAGACCGGGGTCAGTTGACACATTTTTCAGTCCCTGCCACATTTCTCTTGCATAATGTATGTTCGAATATCCTAACAGGCAGCAGATGAAAGGTTAAGGTCTCAGCTATGCATAAATATGTTTTAATGTACACAAATGTTTTCTAAAATCAAGTGATTTGTGATAAAAGTCCTGTTGTGAATGTGTGCCGGCCAGCCCCATCACGAGGTTGGTTGGCACATGTTATGGCGTTTAAAATATTCACATATAAAACCAAACAACATTTTTAAGCAATTACTTTTGCCATTGACCATTCAAAAATAATAATAATTAATTTACAACATGAACATTGTTTTTAATCTTTCAAAATAGTTTGTAGTCCCTCAAAAATACCCCCGACAAAATATACATTAAGTTACATTAATGGGCACATGTGCCAACCAACCCTGCTCACATTTGACCCAACTTTGTGATGAAACTCATCACAGACTTTCAACCTCTCACATCAAAATGTAGCTGATTCTTTTGTCTATTAACTGTGTTGTCTATTAACAATATTATAATACCTTTAGTCCTTGGACCACTTTTAACTTTCAATACTAAAAAAGTTAGTGACAATCAGGTGTTTTAACAAAAGCAGATGAGTGCAGGTCAAGAAAGCAAACATTTGGACATTACATTTTTGTTTCTGCGGACAAGAAAATAGTTGTGTACCAACCGACCCCCGGTCCCCTTTGTTTGTCTCTACTTCAAAAGTAATAACTTATTATTTATCTATGTAATATTTTTCACAAGTTTATTTGAGCTGTATAAGTTGAAAATGACCAAAAACAGAAAACTGCATCCCAATTTCAGAAGAAAAAAACTTCAAATAGTTATATGAATCATATAACTATTTCAATTCCAAGGTTGATTTTTTCTTTTTCTCACAACATGAACATCTAAAAAGTGTCATAAAATATAGTTTGGCTCCCTGTGACATCTTGCCCCTACACTTTTATGCAGGGGGTGTTGGCAGTAGTAGTGTTTGAAGCTACTCACAGGGACACGGTTCTGTTGGGTAAGAAGCTGGGCTGCAGTGTGTCCATCAGCTCCACATCATCACACACAACTTTGACTCGGACGTGCTGCCTGCTCAGCTCCTTCGACCTCTCCGCAGAGCAGTGACAGCTGTCAACGATCAGATCCGGGCAGTTTCTGTTGCTCAGGCTGGACTCCCACAGCCCGACTATTACGCACAGTAAAGTCAGCGCTCTCATGATGGACTGAGATTCTTTCTTTCTTTTCCTTTCAAGTTATATCCTCCCAGCTTCTGTGACAAGTCGGGACCATTTCACATTGCCTCCCGTCACATTAAAGCACAGCCTGTGATCGAGGCTGCAGTCGAAATCTCAATGCCGCGCTGGTCACCTGCTGCGTCCCCCCCAACAAACTTTTCAGCGATACTTTTGCGATTAAACCCGAGAGAGAAGGAAATCATCAGGGGTGCGAAACGCTTTATCTTTCCCATTCTGTGTCATAACACGTCCTCCGAACTGTTGTCTGCGCTGTGACATGCTGGAAAACTAACGGCGCGCTTTCAAAGTCCGGATAAACTTTACTGCGAGACTTCCTTTCCAAACAGGGATCATAAATGAGGGAATATGTAGTCGAGGTAGAACATCTTACCTAAACATCCACTAAAAAAACCGGTCTCCTGTTAGAGCTACTGCATGCCGTGTTGCCATTCACTCTTGTCATCCAATTCTTGCGCCCTAGGACTTGTTGCGCAGTGTACACAAAGTCCCTCCCCGCCTCCCCCTCTGTCTACTAGGACATGTTAAAGGTTTGGGGCATCGCTGAGTTGGATGAGTCTCGTTTTTGTTTTATGGAAATCTGAGTTAACAGTACTCTTCTGGTATTGTTGTGTGTTTTCTGCCTTTTGGAGGAAGGTTCAAAAGATGTGTCATAAAATGAAACCACATTTTTTTCTCTGTGATATTGGGTGATATTACATAAATGTTTTGTCAGGGAAAATATTTATTTTCAAAGTTCAGGTGTAAACTCCCAGCATATCAATCGATTAAAAAAGTTTATTGAAGTTATAAGAAGTTTTTTTTTTTCATTGTTTTTTTTAATTATTATTCAAAAGAACATTAAGTGTAGAGTTTAAAATAATTGCTTTTTGTAACTACCCTGAGAATAAATCAGTGTTTTCCGTACAATAATGAAATTAATTGCATATATGAAAGATCAAGCTTTTCTTCTTTTTTTTCTTTTATTCAATCATTTATCATTTCTTCTTTTCCTCACGCCTGTGTTTATTAGGATGCATCGGTTTAATAATATTTTTTGTCTGTTTTAGTGTGATTTTGTTTTGTATTCATCGTTTTGTTTATTTTTTCCTTATTTCATGTTTTTGTTAATAAAAAAAATAAGGCCTGAAAGACTCAAGCGTGGCCTTCTTAACGTTTCCATATCCCAAACAGTTACACAGTGCGACCAAAACCCATTTGATAACATGTGATATGTGATATTAATAAACCACAATAGAGAAGACTGTTTCCTTTCATTCCTCTGACACACAGTACCTGTTAAATTCCTGGGAAGCAAAACAACATTCACAGGATGAAATGAGACTATTTCTCCACTATGTCACTCCCAAGGGTCACCGGAGGTCCCTGGGTCCCATTTTGGCATCTGCAGCAGTTCACTGCATGTGTGTCAGGCAAGATTTCTCATACACAAACATTTACACGACGTGATGAAAAGTGTTGTGTTTGTTTTATTCTCTCCGTTTACTCGGGAACAGCTGCATACGAACTGTATCCACTTTCTGTGGCCTGAAAATGATCTAAACCTTGAATCACTTCTGAATCACCATGATACTCCCAGAACTGTTTCATAACAAGTCTTGTTAGAATATTCCTATAAGGATTCATCGGGATAAGCTACAATTACAATCACGTGCATGTTGTTCTTTTATTCAAATGTCCTTTAAAATAAAATTAGAAAAAAATATGTTCTTTTTTTTTTTTTTTTACACTACCTTGCAGTGTTAATTTATCAATATCCATATTGCTTGTCTTTGATTAGCTACAATGAGAAGTCGCTGCGTGGTCCGGGCTTTTTTACGAGCCAAGTCCGGACACACTTGTAAACCTGACATTCATTTAAATGACGACAATAAATAAAGAATATGAGTTGGAAAATGACTAGGTTGACACAGTAACACACGGTTGGACTCGGGAAGAAGATTAACGACTTGCTTCTTTATAACTCAACTTCCAATATTTCAAAAACATGGTCTGAAAATGACAGAGATGAAAGTGTGTTTTAATGGCCTTAGAAGTGTCTTCACATCATCCTGTTATCTTGCAGTGCCCGAGAAAGTGAGTGTGACCTGGAAATGAACGCATCGTTGCTGCTTTCTCATCTGATCTACGGATAATGTCCGGAGAATCAGGTCCGCTCATTGTACGGAGTTGCCCTTTCACACATGTAGCACAAAGCAAGAGACTGAAGAAGTGAGAAGTCCTAACAAGGACAAATACTCCGTTTGGCTTAGGCGAGGGGTGGCTTATGGGTAGAGCGTCCAAGAGGCAGGACATGACACGAACATTAAAGTCTTTTGCAGTTCCTTGAATTTGTCTGACGATTTCTGCGTCGGCCCTGACCAACAGAAATCCCAAATCTCCTTGTCTCTCAAGTTTGACAATTTTGTTGACCGTCTTCATGTGAATGACCCTTCTTCTTCTTCTTCTACCCTCAAATGTTTGTTTTCTTCCTGTTTCACCTCAGCCGCGATAAAAGGCGTCGTCAACGGCGCCTACTCGCTCACATTGAATTGTCCGGACTCTATTCGCACATGGGCTCTGTCGGACATTACACAGACTTTGTACCAGGGAGCTGGCAGGGTAAAGTCTGTTTGATCATACAGCTTCTCTGGGGAATGTTCACATAATATCAGGGTTGCAGTGCACTGAAAGGACTGGTAGGAGAGGTAGAAATACAGTTTCAGCTTTCATTAACACCATCGTGTACCAAAAAAAAAGCCAAAATCCCAGACACTGTTGACAGACAATGAGGCCCAGAAGTTACACTTATTCTTATCAGAAGATGCCCTCACAGTGTATTCAGTGACATCAATCATGTCCGGTGATGGTGGATCCTGTGTATAAAGTCTTGCCCCGGGGAGACAGAAGCTGAGACAGCTGGCCTTGTTGGGCTCCCTGAGGCCAGGGCGAGGTGCTTCCCCTGTGTGTGTGTGTGTGTCTGTGTGTGTGTGTGTGTGTGTGTGTGCGTGTGCGTGCACTGCACCCCGCGCCAAATTCCTCGCTCATTATCCACATTGTCTCCGACACAGGCCTGAGAGCACAAAGGAGGATTTGAAGCCGCTCCCACTGACCCTGCAAGCAGCCCGTGTTCCCTATTCTCCTGTCTGACAGGCAAACATGGACTCTATTCTCCCTACAGGAGCAGACACATCCCTCCCCTCTGTTTATCCACATGTGGAGGCCTTATTCCGTCCTTATTGTGCTCCCAGGACGCCCTCTCGGACTGTCACTCACGCTTGTTTACACAGATGCATATGTACCTCGTGAATGCGAGCGCAGAGGAGGATCTTCCCACCAGCTGACCCTTGGGAAGCCATATGAAAGTCACCCGGTGTAGCTGACATTACCATTTGAAGCGATCCATCTTTAATGGAGCTTGCAGAAACATTTCTTTGGATGAGTGCCATGGCTGTTCACTGAGCTACTTGTATTCTCTTAATGGAAAACAGAACCGTGAACATGAGCCCGTTCTGCAAAGGTTTTTCCTCCCTGGCAGGGTCTGCATTTTCACACCGCAAGCCTGTTCTGAAAAATTATCACTAATCGCCACAAACAACGTTATTTGAGCTATAAAATACTTTACAGTTTAACATAATCGTTAAAACGACTCCAGATCGCAGCGTTAACTCAAGATCAAGAGTCATTAGTGCACAATGGAGGGATGGAGGCAAACAGTGTTTCTCTGCAGTGCATGTTCTCATGTTTTCCCTCTCGCACATTAGTGTTCACGGCTCTCCCTTATTACTTGGTGACAGAGATGAATAGGCCATGGCCGGCAGCAATCACAGTCCTCACTAAATATTTACCTGCACCACTTGAAGAGGCCAGGCTACAGCAGGATGACAGACTCATTATTACTCCATGACTTTTGGGATAACGGCTCACAACATTTAAACCTCTTCTGGTGTTTATGGGCCGTGTTGTTTGGTGTGGTGCAAAAGAAGGTGAGAGTTGTTGTTTTGGCTTTTAGCAAATGTGACATGTGTCTTCTAGTTTCATAGCACAGTCATTAATATTGGCGTTATCTTTAGGGTGGGAAACATTAAAGAGAGACCAGCCCACGCGGGATTGAAATGTACTTGAACAATCTTGCATGTCGCTCATGCTCTATATGGACATATTGTTTTCTATAACATGTGAAGTTTCATATTTTCTGTGTTGTCATCAGCATGTCTGTTTGCATGTAAAATAAAGTTGTCTTTTGTATAACAGTCAATGTCATATGTAATGTCAGGGGAAGTAAAAACACACTTATCACTTCAGTTTAAAGGTGTAATGTCACAATGTGTATATATATATATGAATCATATTTAGATAGTATTGGTACTTTCTTGAAAGACAGACAGTGAATTAACTTGCATTAATAATAAATTGCTTTATTTCATAATTGTCCAAAAACTAATTAAAATCTGCTCCAATCAATTTTGTTTTATGTTACAGAGGGATTAAATGACGACATGAAATGTTAACGGGGTTATTGGTAGTAACGAACCCAAAGAGAATCATCACCCACCTCTGCAGTTCCCCTTAGCTGCAGAGTGTTTAAGCATCTTTCAGCTCGTGGTTGTGGTTTATACGGGCCGCAGCTTTTTTTTTGGCGTGCACAGTAGCAAACTTGCTGCTTTTTACACAAACAATCTATCACTTCTATTGAAAGTTAGTGTAGTTTAATGTCCATTCTTAGCAACTCCAGCTATGAGAAGTGGGGAGGTTCATGTCCAAATCCCTGAAGGTCACGACCTACTGGTCTCTCTGTAGGTCCGACATGATTTGTCCAGCCAGTTAAGCAGCATATTCACTCAATCTTTCTCCTCCGCATATTAACATGTGCTTGTGGAAGTTTGATGAAATGCGAGTGGGCACTGGGCACCTGTGACATGCCTTGTTTTGACACACTGAACACCAACATGAGCCCGTGGCTTTTAACCAGCTTCGAGCCCAGAGGATTCATGGTCAAGAAAAGTCAAGTCAAATCAAGTCAGATTTATTTATAAAGCACTTTTTAAAACGTCTGAAGAGAACAAAAGAAAAGGGAGATGTGACCAAGCCAACATCTCTGTGAGTGGTTACCATCTGATCCACAGTCCAAAAAGTGATAATGCTAAACCGAGAGCAACACGTACATGTAACGACGCAGTGTGAAATGCGATGGACAACCTGGCTTCCATTCCTGCTTAAAGGGGGTCCTTGGTTGAATTTACCATCAATAAACTGAGACTCGCTATAATGAGGTGCCAAGACGATTCAGGAAAGCAGTTCTACTTTTAAACTTGAGAATGGAGGACGATGTGGTGTGAGCTGGCGTGTTAGTGTTCCTTCCGCGGCAGGGTGGACCCACTGACCACCAACCACCAGAGTACGGCACAAGGACTAAAGGTTTGGAACATGTATAATGATCCAAACAGAGGCTACTGGAATGAATCTTGTGAGGCCGCTTTATGAGAGTTTGGATTTGTTATTGCCTCCAGAGCCGTCTTCCACGTTCCCTCGCCGGAGAATATCAGCACTACATCTCAAACCAGATGCCAACAATGAGCTGGAGCTCCAGTCGTTTTCACCTCATTTACAATCTGGCGACGTGACAGCTTTTTCACAAAATAGTTTTCAAGGGAGACTGCGGGCAAGAAGTCGAGTATATTCATTTGTAATCACTGTTTCCCCTCAAGACTCATAAACGCGCTGCACATAAACTCCCCGCTTGTTTTTTACATCTCAATAAGATTGTCGTGAAATTTCATCGGCTCTCTCGTTTGTCATTATTAGCGTCGATGGAGGTCACTCTGCTCCCGTATGCTGATCCTCAACAATAAGTTTGACACACATCTTTTGTCTCAGTGTATTTCAAGGCTGTTTACTGTGGCTTTTTATTTTGTTGTTTTGACACAGAGTATTGGTGGAGAGATAGGGGATAAGTGGCCCAGCTCTGTCTGTGGTGCAGCAGTGAACCCGGCCTTATAAGTATTCTAGTCTCCATCCATAATCCGGCCTGCGTGAGAGGGGACCCAATGAGCAGATAAAGTACCATGGGAACGTTTCCTGGCAGAGGAGGAGGAGGAGGGCAAGGGCATTGCAAGAAAGAAATAACTATTTCAACAAGTCATTTTATCATGTTTTTCCATAAAACAAAACGTTGAAAACAATCTTCCGGCAGGGCGCATAAGAGTCACTTGCACCTTTGAGCTCATCTTGGTTCTCTTTTGAAACATATTGCAAAACACATCACGTCGATCCTTAGATGTGTTCTTGTGGCTTTTTCCTCCTTTTTTTTTTTTTTTTTATTTAAGATTTTTGAATAACAGAATTATTTCTATTGACATTTTTTGTTGCTGTGTAAAAAAAAATAACTATTCTGAGATATTTTGGATAGTATGCAGTCTATTTCACAGGGCTCAGAAAGGGCATGATAGAAACATACACACACACACACACACACACATACACACACACACACACACACACACACACACACACACACACACACACACAAAGAGAAAGAAAGACACATACACTAAACAGTCCCACCAGTGTGATCTAATCATAGATATGGGAATTAACTACTCAAATGTTATTCGGAACACTGTTCCAACCTGAGGGTCCCGACCCCGTAAGGGTTGCCAAAACTTCACAGGGTTGCAAGGCTTTCTTCAATTCAAGGACCGTAAGACAACTTTTAAAATAAATATACAGTTGGCCTATATCTCAGGATTTCATTCATTCCGTGAAGAAATTTATATGAAATGGATTATTATTTAAGATGTAAACAGGATACGGGCCAGATCTGAACACAAGCTGCTATATACACAGACCCTTCTGTTGAAAAGCCTTGTCCTGCATTAAAAAAAAAAGAAAAAGAAGCCTGTTAAGTATGAATGATTGTTTGAGATAAAAAAAGAAAAAAAAAACATAATACAGAAAGAAAATTGTATTAAAAGCTCCTAAAAATGAGAGGAAAACTCGTTTTAACACAAACTTCGTGCAGTTATTCAGTATTTGGGTTCATTGTACAATGCTTTTTTGCAGTTTTTTTTGTCTGTTTCTGCTTTTTTTTTTTTTTTTCCACATGCTTTGTATACAGTATGTAAGACCGGATGTATGTAAAATAGTTGTGTCTTGTAATCCCATGTGGGATGGGCCAAATGTTTGGCATGATACAGAAATACAAAATGAATGAATGAATTAATGTAAATACAGTTTATCAGTTGTTCAGTACTGTTGTTGTTATGCATTGAATGTAATATGAAAATCCATAAAATATGTCACTTAGACAGGGGTTGTCAGTGGACTCAATGAGAGAAAAGGGGTCCCTGAAGGTAAAGGTTTGGAAACTACTGCTTAAGATGGGGTGCGAAAAAGAATAGGGTTTCATACTCTGGCTCGCTGGCTTTTCACTGTTTATAATACAAACAATGAACAGGAAACGGAAAAGCAAAAGAATGTTTAAAATGAGCATATATTAACCCACATCTATTCTGGACTTATTTCAAACAAAGATGTATTGTGTTATTAGTGGAATCTAAAAACAGCCCTGAGGGGCGGCTTGCATGTGAACTCTGACCCTGGTGGCTGTAAACTAAGAATATCAAGGCAGCGCTCCCATAGCCTGCTCTATGTTGCCCACTTCTGTAGCATAATTGCTACTTGTTCTCCGTGGTGAGATAGGTCATCAAAGAGTCAGAGCTGATGCTCTCCCATGGCAGATATTTCACGCCTGTCAGTAGATGTCTCTTTATCTCTCTGCCTCCTCCAGCTGCTGAGGTGAAGCTTAGGACTGGACACTTTGGTGCAAGTCTATCAATGCCTAAATTCATCCCTGCTGCACTACAGTGTGCACCCAGTACTGTAAGTGCTTCTTTTTTTAACCGGCCAAATCCACTCGTCTTCGACATGGCCTTCATACAGCAACATCTCTTTTCTGTTTTCCGCCCCCATCAAAGAGGATGGATAGGAGGAAATCAAGAAAGCATATGTCTCCCACCACAGGAACCTCCAGCTTAAGCCCTGCTTCACCAAGAGGAAGTTCGCCAAGAGAGTGAAGCAACTCTGAGCTTTTAGCGACACATTCATCACGGACATTTCATGGTCAGGATGTGCTGGTGGCCTTTTCCCTCGCCTTTGCCCGCCAGCTCCAACGCTTTCGCACTTTCAGTCTGCCATCCAAACCAAACCCTGAGCTGGAAACGCTCTCTAATTGGTCAAAACCGCTTATTTGGCCAGTGCCGCCCGGCCTCCCCACAGAATGTTCCACCACTGCTCTGCCACAGCAAAGACTGGGAGGATGCAGCGGGCTGTGGGCACAAGGACGAGGGGCGTGGATGGCATCACCAGGAGAAAAAAAAAACCATGGCCTCAAAAACCAGAGGGTCATACATTGAGCATTCCCAGATGAGCTATAACAGCAAATGGCCTTGAACAGCTGAGCTCATTCAATCTGAGGGCTTCTGTGAGAAAATCGAGATGGTTCTTCTTACGAAACTAAGTCTATCAGCGACTGATTCTGCGGCTGGAAGGCAGAGTGTTTGTCATCCCTGCATTTGCTACCCCTATTGACTCTTGGCAAAGTTGCACAGAAACCGAACATAACAATATATTGTACCAACAGGAATCATCCAAACTGGCAGAATCGTGTAAATCCCTGGATGGTGTCTCATGCTATCCCAGATCACTGCACTCAGCATGTGTTGAGTACTTGGCAACCTCCTACAGGTAAAAACAGACTTATGTGCAGTCGTGCACTTTTCTGCGATGGTCTCTAAACCGTCTCTTTTCAGTATCTTTTTCAGGAAATCTCCACCCATCTGTCTCTATTTAATTTGCAGTTGCTATTGACCCTTGTATGGGCTTCATTCTTCACTTACTGGACCATTTACATGTTTTATTGACTGAAATAAAACAAGCATTTTAGCAACGTCTTTTTGTTTTATTTTATTGTTCATGTCAATTAATTCCATTTGCTCTACAAAATAAAGACATGAAACCAGACAGGGGTGTCAGTCGAATATATATCTCTCAACGAGTTAGGACTTTATGGACAAGTGCACTGTTAAAACAGCTACATAAGTTTAACACATGACTAAGCAGGACATTTATTCCTTTTATTACATAACTGTCATGAGGCAATAAAGATGTCAGTCCCCCCAAGTTTTTGGATGTGGTAGCAGAGGGCCTGAGCAGGATTTTTTATGACTGGTGTTTGCTGGAATTATTGAGCATACTGTAGCAGCCTTACTCTGCCCTCACTGAAACTTTAACGTTAATGCCGGCAGTTTGAAATAAACGCATTTCTCACAGACAAGCTCACATAACCCCCCCCCCCCCCCCCTCAACCCACAACCACACAGGAAAATTAGTCCTAATTCGGTCCTGTACTCAGTATGCAAACACATTAATCAAGGAGGGAATTCAGAAGGTGCTTTAACAGATGGGTGTTGAGGTCTTTGGACTAGCAGCATCACCTGACGGTGTCCTGCACTGACATCTGCTGCCCTACAAGGGCAGAGAGCAGCAACTATAGAAACTGGGAAATTGAGAGAAAAAAGTTTACATTTTTACGGCTTCAAATTTCTAAAAAAAATATAAACATATAATAAGGTTGTAATAAATGCCTGCCAAAGGACAAAATGACGCCTCATACTCGTCAAAGGTTTTCTGCCAATACTTTTTTTGAGGTATGAATGTAGTTAATTGTTCAATGGATATTAAGTTGTTTTAACTACATCTATACTTGGTATTTCTTTGAAGGTATTACATGTGTTGTACAATTGCCGCCATATGCTGTTACAATCACCCCTGCACATGGGCACAGATGTAACATTCTATCAATATTGTTTTTTCTGTTTCTGAAAGCTAGATATAAAAGGTTGCCACACTCAGTCATGTGAATTCCACTGGTTACTGCTACTCTGTGAAGCTTGTTAGCATTAGCAGGAGTGTAGCTAGGTTCATCAAAAATGGAAATTAGATAACAGCTGCGGAAACAGCAATAAGGAAAAAAACATTTTAGCTTTAGCTAGGTGCTAGAAGTGGCTAGCACACCAGCTATCCAACACTTGATATACTGTTAGCTCTCTTGCTGTAGCTGTCTAGTTGTCTGTCTCTGCGGCACAAAGCGTAGTTAATGCAGACTGGGCTTCAATACAAAGCCAGAATGCAGTAACTTTCCAGCCGGCCAGCCTGCATTTTGTCTTGGTTTTAAGCTGTTTTGTAATTATTGCAAATTTAACGTGCAGTTTTCAAGGAAACTACGTTTCTATTGCATCATAATATTCTATATGGTAGAACAAATGGAAAAAAGTCAGATTTGAGCTTGATTTTAAACCAAATATAGGCCAACATTTGTCGTGTGTTTGGTTTTGTTAGGCAGTATGTTCCTATGGAGAGCAGATTAACCCTAGCAAAAGTCAACTCACCCCAAAGGGTTTCTCATGTTCACACATACTGTACTCTCCACAGAGGTCTTGGAACAAGATGGATGTAACTTGAAGCTCAGTGCCGGAGCCCTCAAACCCCCGAGGCCGGCTGACCTCTGCTCCGCTGCTTTCTACCCTGATGTGTGTTTTTTTTTTTGCACTCTCTCGCTCCCCCCTGATTTCCTGGGCTTATTGAGTCATGATTGCGCACCGGCACCCAGTGACAGAGGATGTCGGTTGGCTGTCAGGCATTCAGGAGGCTCCAGCTGCATCAACAGTCAATGCACAGAAAACAGCTCTCTCAGACAGACACACATGCACAGCACCTCAGTCTCTTTGTATTTGCACATAGAAGAGAAAAGCTATAAAAAAAGAAATATGGCTACACAAATAGACAAGGAGATATTTACTACCTCTTATGGACATCAGGGAAACATAACCTGAGGCAAATTGTATGTTGTGAATGACTTCAGATGAAAGATCCTGGCTGAAGATACTCCTCTTTCTGGCTGCTCTTATCCTCAGCAGACGGGCCCATACATCTCAGTGACGCACTGCAGGAGTTAAAAATATTAGCTCGTTTTCCTGTTCTCTTTTTTTTCTCCTCATTCCATTCCCTTCCCTTTCACTCCCTCCAGTTCATGACACTGGAAGCGCGCCAAGCAAAATGTTGATCCTGATTCCCTGGCGTCACTCGTGAAGCTGGTTCAGCAGGGCCTTGGCCGGGGCCATAAGCAGTGGCAAGCTACCATTGGCTGGTGTGAGTCAACAGGTAGCATACCTACCTTAAAGAATAAGATAACTTCCCAATCGAGAAACAGAGAAAAGTCTGTTTTAGGCAGTTTTTCTGATTTTACTTGATGAAATAACTTCCGCACTGTCTGTACCCAAGTCTCCAAGGAAATGGTCCAACAGGATCTATCTTCAAAGAGACTTGACATGTGTAATGTGCCTGCTGGTCAGTCACCAAGGGGTCAAGCTATTCTCAGAACCTCCAGTGGAAAAAAAAAGAGCATTAAAAGCATCAGCATTAAAGACAGCAAATGAGCTTGACCTCCTTTCATTCAACAAAACTGATGCGAAGAAATACACTAAACATTCTAATATAAACTGATTTTTTTCCCCCAAGCATATTCACAGAAAAGTACCCAGACGCTCTAAACATGGATTGAAATAAACCATCCAACCTTTTGATTCCTCTCGACTGGTTATGTATGAGGTGGAGCTCTTTATAGATTCTTCATTTGTGGGTAACATGGGCACCACTGCGCCCAAGATGCCAGCAGGCTCCAGCCCAAATTGCCTGCAGCCTGGAGACTGGTACTGTGTGACATAATATCCTGTCATTGTGTTGAGAATGCAGAGCTGGACAGACGAGAAGGTGGGACAGTAACATCCCAATCAAGTCTCTGACTGCCTTCCGCCCGACAAGAAAAACAGAACTTACAATTAAAGGAAAACTCAAAAGAAAAAAGAATGGCAGATTTTTAGTCTGGACCCATGAGTCACAAGAGATAATAGCAAAGCATACAGCCATTTTCTTCTGTTTGGTGAGACACTGAGAAAAAAATGTCATCCCAACTCGTCAAATACGACAGCTTGGTCAGTGGCCCAACATTTCAAACTATGACGCTCAAGGCCTACATAGTTTGCGTTAGTTTTGCATACTAGTAAGCAGTTTTGAATACTTTAAATTAAATATCAGTGTTCGCAGGAAACTACTTGGTTAGGTTAAAGCAATACAACTACTTGGTTAGGTTTAGGAAAGGATCATGGTTTGGGTTTGGGTTACGTAGTTAAGTATATTAAGTAACGTTTCATAACTTACCTCGCGTACGTAACTTAAAATAAGTCAACGCTAACTTTTGGTTTCACACGGGACAAAAACATTGGTCTGCATTAGTTTGACCCGGACATTGTTCCTCTTTATCCTATGTCACCTGACTTTCTCCTTTACTCCCACCATAACTACAGCCAGGGGACTGTCATAGTTTGAAGTGAAGGGCCACTGGCCGAGTTGCCGAATTTGACTTTAACGGGCTGAATCCATTTGAATTCATGCACTGATGAATATGTTTTCATGCCCAGTCAGTACTGCTGGAGGAGTTAATAGGGAACGGTTTGCTAACAAGATGTGTTCTGCCCCCAGGTGGCTAAAGACACTGGTGGTTTGAGAAAACATACTGTAAAAACAAGAAGAACATCAGCCATTATGTCTTTATCAGACATGTCTGACGCTCGGATATCAATATTGATATTGATGAAATCTAGTATTGGTAAGGCTCTACCCTTTGACATGTATAATGCAGCATGCAATTCCCAAACTTGGACCAATACAAAGGTTTCTCAAGGGCTACTAGGGTTGGCAATCATGACATTTTTTAAAAAAGGACATTTTTCTCATATTTTCTTTTTTCTTGTGAAATACTGCATTACATGACCAGACCTCTAAAAGCTGTTCAAATAACATCATTAGAAGTTCTGCAAAGTTCTGCTCAAAACTCAGAAGACGTCTACAAAGCCACGTCTGCTTGTGACCTCTCGTCACAGGCCGTGTGCGTATAATCCTGTTTAGGCTTCCTTAAACTCACCAGCAGCCTCAACTCTCTGTTCTGACTCATATGGATAAACACTTCAGTGCTATATCTCAGAGAAGTAGCTGATTCAAATTAATTAGAACAACGAAGTCCTCCTGCACATCTGAGTCATCACTGATTCAAAGTGTTTGAACAAAGGAGATATACAGTCATTTATAAACTGATTTGATATGTGTCCTTCCCTTAGCTGTATTCACCACCGCTCCTTGTACATATATCTGTTCTGCTTCGAAGGTAGCAGCTGCCCAGCACTTACACCCATCCTCACACTCCGGTAAAGGCCAAAAAGCGTTTGCGTGTTACACTGCATCTGTCAGTTGTAAGTAGGTCAGAGTTTCAGTTTATTTTCTTTTCTTTTATTTCACTCATTCCTCACCTGTAACACAACACCTCTGCAGGTTATGGGATGGGAAATGCAGCTCGACCTTTACTCGGGCTGTCTTTCATTGAAATGTTATTACTATGCCTCAGTCATGCAAGTGCTTTTAGACACCTGTCAGTTTCAAGCAAGGTTGCAGTTGACATTTTTTCAGCGGTTGTTGAGGTATTTTATCAGCCATCAGGCTCTCTTGTGTCCACTGGACTGGGAGATACTTCCCTTCTAAATGTTTCACTCCATGCTGCCTTAAAGCAAGTGATTCCCAACCAGTGGGAGGCTACTCCTGTATTTGACAGAGGGTATGTAGATATATTTTGGAGTATCTCAACTATTTGATTTAAAAATGTAGAAAAGTAAAAGTAATGGATACATACATATCTGAAAAAGATATCCTAAAAGTAAATAGTTGAAATTGCTAAAAGTAATGGATGATGTGAAACAGTCACAGTAGCTAAAAATAATGGATACTTTTTTTAAATATATGGCTAAAAATAATGGACATTGTGCAATAGTAAAATGAAACTAATAGACAATGTGAAATAACTAAAAGTAATGGACAGTGTGAAAAGGTTAGCTAAACATAATGGATAAATCATTAAAATTATAAGGTAAAAGTAATAGACAATTTGAACTAGTTAACTAAAGTATCGTAAGCATTGTTTAAATAGTGTTTAAATATCTAGCTAAAAGTAATAGATAATGTAGATAGCTAAAAGAGATGGATACATTGTTGAAAAAGCTAAAAGTAATGTCAAGCTTACGTGGTTAAAACATCCAAATACTGCCTATTTAAATAGCAAACTTTAACCAACCTAAACATTCACAGTTTAATTGAATTAATTATTTATTTTTTCCACTTTTATACTATTAATGGCGTTAAATAACATCCGTTTCAAAATCCATTCAAATGTACAGATTTCAAAGATACCGCTACTTCTGGAATGTGGGTGTATGAGAAAAAAAAAAGAAAAAACAATCCCTGGAACCATTGCCCTAAAGTACCCCCATCAGATTTATTATTTGAAAATATGTGTTGTTTCTGATTTATACTGTATATATATATATATATATATATATATATAACATTTTCTAAAATGATTGCAAATTGTTTTCCTGCTGCATTGGAAACCTCGCTCCTTCCTAATTAAGGGTTTGACATTGAGTGGTGCTTTTTTTTTTGCAGCGTGCTGGAGATAGCAGCCATGTGTGCCCATTCTCGTTTGACTTGCCTGGTTCCAGAGTGGCAGATAAGAGCACAGTTAATAACAAGCAGCAGCTAGCGGACCAATCTGCCCAAGGATAAGACACCCCTGAGGACTGTGGCCCTCTACTTCAGTGACAAGTTAATCTAGAGAGGGCTGCTCTTCAGCTGGACTTATTCCTTCGAGTGCGAGTGTGTGTGTGTGTGTGTGTGTGTGTGTGTGTGTGTGTGTGTGTGTGTGGTGAAGATATGTCAGCACCCGGATGTTTGTGCAGCACACACACACACACGTCACTGCAAGTTGTGATAATAAAATCATAACTCTCTCAACACCTTCCCATCCCCACTTATAAATATTACACTGACCCGGCTTTTACTTTCCTCAGGTGCCTGCAATCCCACATAATGAATTAAAGAGACAGTCATGTAGTATTACTCGAGTGGGAATTTTAATGATTTATAATGTATTGATCAACAACTTCATATTTAATGTGTTTGAGTATAAAGAGCACCGGGCGAGGCATCTTAATCTCTCTCCGTTGATGATTACAGAGCAGAAACCTGATATAATATGTAATGTGAGCGTGTGACTTTGTGTATTTTCTGCATCCTCCTGCGTGTCTGTGTGAGTGTTAAGTCACGCACGTATAATTGTGAATCTTCTCGCCTGTGCGTGTGTGCCTGCGCTGTGTGAGGTTGTGTCTACGTTTGTATTCACTTGCTCTTAATTAGGGGAAGCAGTGAGCATTGCACTTCTGGAGGGGATTTTACGGCTGTGTAATCATCATACATCATGATTCAGCGAGGTGAGGTAAACGCGGCCCAGCGGCTGCCAAATCTCACTTAGATTGCTGTCTGGATGCAACAGTCAAGGGTGACACACAGCCAACGTGGAAGTGATGACTGATTTGTTTTCTCTGGGTCAGGACACATAAGGGTGGATAAGATTTAACTGTAAACATGATATTTGTCTCTAGGTATTGTACTTCAACTGACCCATGTGCTTGGAATGACAGCAAATGATTTAGTCACATAATGAACGCTGTGAGCTCATTTCCAACAGCAGCAGAAGATCAGTGTCAAGTTAGATATATTATTATGTAAAATCTCTCTTCACTAGTATCAAAGAAAAGTACAACTGATCAATGCATTATTGTCAAAAATAAATTATGACACTTTCATTTCAACGTTCTATGTTGTAAAAAGTGAGATTTCCATGTCTTTCTTGATCATAAAGGTGCTAGGTGCTACATAAACACTGTGAAAGTATCAAAACGCTCAATCAACAGAGAAATGCACAAAGCCCGTATTCAGAAACTGTGCCTTTAAACGAGTCGTCAGGACTTCTGTAAGGTTGTGATGTCACAACTATATACTGTATATATGTATATATATATATATATATATATAGAAGACCAGGAAGTACTGACTAATCAGAGCAGACTTGGTCTTTTTGGGAGGCGGGCTTAAAGAGACAGGCGCTAAAACTGAATGTTTCACACAGAAGAAAACAGGCATAATCAGACAGACAGTGTGAAAAAAAAGTGTTTATTAGCATGCAAATATATTCTAGTAAAATCCTAAAATACAAAAAAGAAACTTGAAATGCGCATTAAAATATCCCCTTTAATTACTGCAAACAAAGGAGACGATGTTGAGACTAGAGCCTTTATTTTACCCATCATCACTTCTGTTTTTATCTTGCCCAAAGAGGATAAATATGTATTTCCATCAGGATTCAGTCCTTTCACTATCTGTCACTGGCACAGACTCTGAAAGCTTTAGTTCAGTTTTTGTTAGATTATTTTTTCCTGTTTTGGCAATCCAGCAAATGTGCCACTAAATCTAGCACTGTGGCACCAAAAGCCCTACTGCTTTTACTGTGGATGTTGTAACACGATTTAATGCTACCTGTATTTATAGAAGCAAAAATCAATTCCGTTTACAGTGTACAGTAAAGCTCCCATTTGTTTCCACCAATCCCACAATATCCACCAGGCTATTCATTTAACTGCAAGCGGAGAGATGTTTAACCCGCCGGCTGTTGTCGTGCCGCTGCAGCACGTGATGGATATGTTGAGCACCATCAGCCAGTGTTGTGCATTTGTTATACATCTGAAGTTTTACATGCGCTTATTCACTTTGTCATAGAGGATGACAATCATGTTGACGAGCAGCTTTGTACTGGGAACAGCTCTGAGGTGTCACAAAATGCAAATGTCTCTTACTTTACAGAAAAGGTGAAGAATGCTTTGTTTTTTAACCTGCTCTTTCAGAGGAAGGTTTGGAAGCTGGTGAAGTTATTAGTCCTCGCGATAAACAACCACGACTACTGGAAATATGTGAGAGACAGCATGCAGCCGCCACAGAAGTACATTTATCATTGCATTCATCATTACATTCGTCATTGCATTCATCATTACATTCGTCATTACATTCGTCATTACATTCGTCATTACATACTTTTGTTTCAGCTCCAGTGGGACGCGTGGTGTGTATCTCCAACATTCATATGTTCCTACACTGCTCTGATCAATGGCATCCATTTTCCGAAGGAGCACTGGAATCCAACATTAAGATCCTGCACCAGTTATTAAAAACTGTATAATAAATGAAAAGAAAGCACAAACGCAACCTGTCAAATACAAAGATTAATTACAGTAAATAACTGTATGCAGCTGGTGGTGCAACAATTGATTCATTGATTAGTTAGTTGCCAGACAATTAATAAACAATAATTGAGGTGTTTTTTTTAAGCAATTATCAACCAAAAATGTCAAACAATCACCGGTTGCAGCAGCTAAAATGTGAAGATGTTTCCTAATATAATTATTGGTATTAATCCAAATGAAATACTATATACTGTTGTTTGAAGACGTCACCTGGGGTTCTAGGAAACAGAGAAGAGTGTATTTATTTTTCTTAGATATTTTATAAGAGATGTGATTAAATAAAAAAATAGCTAAACAACTAATTAATAATCAAAATGATCGTTGCCTGAGCGGAGAAAGGATTAAAGGCTTTTTATTTCTTCTCAGAAGAGAGGAGTAGGGAGTGACTTTTTTGTAGCCTAAATTCATTTTTATTTAATAACTAACTTTGCTCCTTGCTAGGCAGTGGTAAACTGTGTAATATAACCCCAAACTCTGTCTGTTGCTGTCAAAAACACCCTAATTGTTGTTTCCTGATATTTTAAATATCAGAACCCACACCCTGCTCTATTCCAGCCTGAACCAGGCCTCCACAAAGCCAGCATGGAGGCTCAAGGTATGTAAGCCTGTCTCGCACTGCATCAAGAGCAGATCCCTTTTTTTCTAGATTTGGCCGCAAGTCTGTTAAAACTGTTAAAAAAAATGTATCTCGAAAATCTTGTCTGCTGTTTTAGATTGCTGATGAGTACAAGGCTGCGACTGGCTTCCCGCCCCAAAAGCACAAAGGGAGCTCCACCCGGGTTCATCTGTCTGGACAGCTTGGTGGAGGTAGGTGGCCGTTGTTTTACCACACCAGTAAATAATTAATGCTAGCGGTGTAACAATTCTCTAAATCCATCGTTGGGCTCAGACCTCGATTTTTGGGGGGGGGAAACATTTCTGGGTTTTATTAAATCAACTACAAGTCCACTGAGGGAGTCAGATTTACTTTGTGAATCAACTTCACAAAGTTCGTCCCATGTTGCTGTTGCTCTGCAGATGTTGAGGAATGATTCTGTGTAAAAATTGACCATTTCATCCTTCATTTAATTAATTGTAAATTGTAAACCATAAACCGAATCAAAACACTCACAATGGCAGCATTTTTTCTTACTTAGTGTTCGTATAATCTGACGGATATATTTATTCAGGATACACGGTTCAAAACCTTTGATATGAATGGTGACGTACGGTATTGTTACTTTCTTTGTAAGCGATGGAAAATAACTAAGTACATTTAATTATTTAATTACGTACCTCTGTGAACGCCTCCTGAGGCAACTCAGAAGCAGCTTTTCAACGTGCTAAAATACAACAAATCTTCTTTGTGGCGTCCATGTTGTTCCCATATTACGCATTAAAGCACATGAACACGCTGCATTTGGAAGAACGCAATGGGTATTTTATTTGTTGACAAGTCACCCTAACACACACACATACACACACACACACCCCAGGGAGTCACAGATTTAATGTCTGCATATATAGTCACCATGTGGATAATTATTGCATCATTCATAAAGGACATGAGGGGGAATAAAGGTTTCACTGCACCATGGCTCTGTTCTCTGGTAAGGACTTCATGATGCTAAAAATGCAGACATCACACATCAAATTCTTTCAGCCTAAATACTAGATGACAGCTTTTTTTTTTTTTTTACAGTAAAGTCTGCCTCTTCTGCATCAAAAACCCAACAAGTCATACTAAATTTAAAGTGCTTGTAAGGGGTTGTATCGGGTGAAAGTATTTGGAGAGTATCAAGGCTTTCACTATGCACTATTCAATGTGCTCTAACCTGATTTAATAAAAATAATACATAATGAATATAGAGACTAATAGACATTTTAGGGTAAGTAGGGTGGAGGAGGAATCATCTAATACCAATAATAATAATAATAATGCTGCTTCTAATCTCGGAGCGGTCTACGCTTTTTCATTTGCTTGAACTTGTGTTGTTGCTGTCCCAAAATAAACTGATTACAAAAGGGTTTAAACCCATCAAGAGCGTCACTGAAAGCCAAATTCTAGCATTTATGGCATTACATACGCGCCCTGGTTATGGGCCGAACATTATCCAAAACCCCAGAGGAGCATTAACATTTGATTGCGGCACCCCATTAATGAGCGCGAGGTCATGCAGAGTCCAGAGTGAAATAGGGTCCTGTCATAATCTTCACTTTATATAAAGTCCTCTGACACCTGCTAATTGACAAGGCCCTGCACAAAAGTCACAAACCACACCAGATTTCTTTCCACAAGAGCGGGTGGTTAATCAGCCTAAGCTGCAGATGTGTTATTTCTGATAGGTACGGGAATGAAACTTTCTGATTTAAGGCCGGCCTCGAGGCCGTCCCTCTGACAGCTGGCCCCCGCCCACTGGCACACTCTCCCCTCCTCCCCCTTTTCCTTTCTTTCTCTCAGTAGCGAGCTGTGTGCGGCTGCTGACCCTAATCCCAAACCGCTGCTGTCACTTCTGCTTAGCCACTGCTTCTGATTACTCTACAGGGGTATGCAATAAAAACCCACTTTCCCCATCTTCTTCAGCTCAACACATGGACCAGCCTGCCGATGAAATGTGATATGAGAGATTTCAAGAACATAGATTTTTTTTTTTTTTTGCTTTTGCTTCTGCTGCATGCTGCTGCCACTCTTTGCCCTTAACCCCCTCATGTGCTGCGTTCACTGACTGATTTTAACATCATGGTGGTATATGAATTCCACAGGTGTGGAATTGCTTTTGTGTTGTTGGGTTTTTCTTTTTTTAGCCTCTTGACATTTCACACCTTTCTGTGTCTCACATGGAATGAGCCATTTCGAAAGGTTCTTTATGAAAAACTACATGGGTGTGAAAGATAGTGGCGCTCACCCCCAGCAACCTGAAATGTGCGTTTGAACTATATGAAAAAAGAAGTAAGAAAATTCATATTTCCATAAAAATGCATTACCTTGATCTTCATCATGACATGATGCCTCACTACGACAGTTTTCATTTTTATTCAGAAAACCTTTAATAGAAAATTAAATAAGAGCAGGAAAAATGAAATATTCGACAGGGCGCTCAAGTTCCCTGGCGTATAAAGAAAAAATAAAATAGGCCGATCAAACGCTCCCCAACCATAATGAGTTGTGTGCCTTTTACCTTAAGTGGACTTAAGGATTTTCTTAGTTAAACATCGTCAAGTTTGATGATCCTGGGGGATCAAACAGAGGAGGATCTGTACAGTAAACATTCAAGAGGAAGTTACCACAGAACTCCTCAGACTGAAGGCCGTAGTCCTCTGGAGGAGCTTGACTCTCTGGACTGTTTTTACCCCTCAGTTTGCCTCTTATGAATAATGGGAACACCACTTAGATGCAGGAAATAGAAGCCAATGTCTGTATGTTTACAACCAGTACAAGTCTGTGTGTGTGTGTGTGTGTGCCGACTACAAAAAAATATAATTTCCACTAGTGCTATAATCTAATATTGTATTATAATTTAATTAAAATTTTCTTTAAAGATTTTTTTTAAGTCAATTAACTATGCCTTAGTACTTGGGTAATGATGATAAATGATGATGCCTTCTTTTTTTATCTTGAAAAATCTTTACTCTACGGAGAGAGTCTCTGTATAGATCTAGTTTTTGCAGAAAATCGATGCATGGACAAATTGACTGGAAACATGGGATATCATGTGACCCTAATTGGTGGGAAAAAAGATCTTTACAGCCAGTTTTCAGACGTTGAATATTTCTGCCACCCAGAATGGTAGTATTAATATTAATGTCTTAGTCTGTCTCAAGTCTTAGCTGTGGGTGCGTCCTTTGGTGCAACCTGCCCTGACTATAGACTGTATATAAGAAGTGGAAATAGTCACCGTGACCTCACCCGTTGGTTTGTGGACTACCGCTTTGAAACCTCGGGTACAGCATTTTGGCCGTCGCCATCTTGGTTTTTGGCCGTTGCGAGATATTTTAGGTGACAAAATTGCTACAATTACCTTTCATTAACTGAAATCACACTGTGAAAGGGTTAAAGTTCCAAGACAAAAACACGGACAACACCATGGTAGCAACGTGTCAATAAAAAGGTAGCCACGCCCTCAAGCATACTCTGCTTTATTGTGTATTTTACTGGGGACCATTATTTACAAAATGAACATCATGCTGTATTGAAGAAGCCTTGCAACTAACGATTGAGACCATACATTTATCAGGAAAAGCTTTACTGAGGTAAATAAATCAAGTGAGAGGTTTATTTCTCATTTTCTCATAGACTTCCATACAACCTAGACTTTTTTTTTGCAATCAGCGGAGTCGCCCCTTGCTTGTCATTTGAAAGAATGCAGGTTTAAGGCACTTATGAATTGGCTTCACTTTTCAGACCCAGAGGTTTTTCCTCAGTTCTGAGCCGAGGTTGTCCCAGGGGCCCCAAAGTACCTAAATAGTTTTTGTGGAAAGTAATAGTTTGTAATTCAATTATGACAAATGTGTTTTGTAATATTCCAAAAATCCTGATTAAAAATTTAAACGCTATGGTTCCTAATGTAGTTTTGTAAAAAAAAATCTAGTTTTATTACGTTTAACATTTCAAATGATATTATGCTTACATGGTACAAAATGGGCTGGAGGAACATAAGAGTGGGAAAGGGGAGTACTATCCAGCCTGTGTATTACATCTTCAGTAGCTTAGGAGGCAGTGTGCCAAGGAAATAACCATGATTACGTCAAAGTGATATCATCAGGGTTATCTCAGCTTGGACTGGGAGAATTGAAATTGTAAAAAAAAGTTTGAAAGACGTGGGCATTTATCAGTCAGCGATGGTCTAACACCATTCGAGTTGCATTATTGGAAATGTAGCATCCAGTGGTTTTGGAGCTTGACCTATACTGGGGACTAAATGTCAGGATATTCCTGCCTCTGCGCTGCATCAACTTCTCTTTTTTTTTTTTTTTTGTATCTGCCTCTTGCAAGTCCCACTACTTTATGAAAGTGCAATACTAAATTGCTGCGGCATCTCTTTAAATCCTCACTTAAAGCCACAATTTTGTTGTCTGTAACTTGGTCTGCAGGTGTGTGAATGTGTGTGTGTGTGTGTGTGTGTGTGTGTGTTTTAAGGTGCTAAGGCAGGTGCAGGCGGAAATCCAAGAAAGAGGTTTAAGCTTATTGCTTTTTCCTACCGTGCAGTAACATTGCAGTGTTACTGTGAATTCACAAGGCAGTGTTTGTTCTACAACAGAGACCCAGGTGTTGTATGTTCAGATACGCCTGATTATTATTATTTTTTTTTGTAAATGCAACTGTGTGTAGACCACTGGCATTATTCATGGACTGTATTGTGTTGCTGCAGGACACGTGGCATATGGCGTCTGAATCATGACTCATCTCTATGCTGTCACTCGCTGGAGGCCACAAGCATTCAAGCTCCCGCTGAGGCTCACCTGGGTAAATTGAAGACAGTTCTCACCCCTTTATTCACTTCTGATGCACGGTATCACATAGCTCAAACCCAAGTCATTGATCAGGGGAGCAGCCGAACCTTGTTTAAGATGAAAAAAAAGAGCCTCGCCAACGCAGAAGCTCCCCAACTAAACAGTTTCCAGGGTCGATGTCACGACTACATGCAGCACAAGAGGGAAGCGAGAGAAGAGAAAGAGTGGGATAAAAAAAAAAAAAGGTTGCTTTAAAGATAGGGTTTGCTGAAGGAAGTAGCTGAAATATACATCACAGCATGCTGTTCTCTTTTGAGATCCCACTGCAGTTTCGGGAGGTGCAGGGGTGGGAGAATGGAAAAAAAAACACGCTCTTTAGTCACAGAGAGATGAAACTCAAAGAGTGCACGGAGAGAGATGGCAGTGATACAACAACGGAAACTGTCTTAATGTAGCAGCGTGTTAGGTAGTAGCGTGAATTTCAATCACAGCACTGAGTGAAATTAATCAGGGACGTGGAGGGCTCTTGACGATTCCAGCAAAAGTGAATAAGATCACAGGAATGTCACAGTGCTGCATATTACAGGATCAGGGTTAGACAATAAGATAATCTGCTGCCGGGGATGAGGCATTATTATGAATGACAATGTCTGTGAGTGTGTGTGTGTGTGTGTGTATGTGTGTGTGTGTTCATGAATATTCTTTTTTTTTTTTTAATTGGAAGGAAGTGCTCATGAGTTTACACCTTGTCACGTGCGTTCACCTTCGAAAACACTCTGTCTACTGCAATGTCTCTCTAGCTCCCTCTGAACGGCACACACAAACACACACACACACACAAACACACACACACACACACACACACTCACTCTTCCTATGCATCCCGTGAGTCTATGCATATTTGGACATGTGCGCAGTCATGTTACTTCTGCATCTGTCCTTCAATCAGTTTCCCTGCTCCTCTGTCTGATTGTCCACCTTGATGCATGTGTGTGTGTTGGTAAAAAAACACTGGAGCTGCTCTGTATTCCCGAATCCCCCACTGTGATGCAGAGGCTCCAGCCCGTGCTATGACTCATCATGGGCTCTCAGCGAAATCTCGGAGGTCAGACACAAAAGAATACAGGCAGACAGAGCGGCAGAGAGACATACCAAGAGGAATAGGCTTAAGAAGAGCGTAAACATGGGCTTGGAATCCACCACCAGGTCGTAGCCACTGCACTAAAATAACCTCTGAGAAAAAGTCCTGCTAAAGAAGGAGAAGATGCAGAGGGGGAGTTAGAAACACAGAGAAAAAGGCAGTACTGTGGGTGTACGGGGGGAATGTAGCTACTCCTGCTGCCTCGGAGCCTCGAAGGAGCTTTGGATGCAAGTCAGCGGAGAAAAGAGACAGACAAGCAGACAAAGCGACAGACAGCACAGTGGCGCTATCACACAAAATGCTCGTTACATAAACAAGCTCAGATCCTGCTTCCAATTTGAGCCCAATTACATGGTGCTCACAGGCCATGGGGAGAAACACAGATCTCAGGGCAGATTAGAGATCACTCCAACACGCCCAGCACGGGGGCTCTCAATAGAGGCTAAATGCTGCCATTCTGCTGTGATCTCGCAGATGGGCAAAGGGGGGTGGGGGTTGGGGGGCCAGATAGAGTTAGGTGTGTGTGTCTGTGTGCAGGTGGAAGAGGCAATGAGTATTTGGGTTTGTCCATGCTCTGAGGCTGCACATGACAACGAGCAGGGGAAGACATTTGATAAGATTGTGTGCTAAAGAGTCGCATCTGATAAGACTGTTGCTTGATTGTGTAGAACTGAATAACTGAAGGCGGCATGATAAGCACAGCAGATTGTGTAGTAGCGTGGTTAGTGGCCATATTTATGATTTTAGACCTTTGCAACACGTGGGGCAAATTTTGTTGTTGTTGCGAGGACTAATTTGCCATGTAAATATATCATTCCGAACTGATGTTTTTTTGATCATGAATACTTTCATGCATAGCATACTAGAATGGGATGACTGGAATATTTTTGTGATGTTACCTTACTTTCGTAACAAGGTTGATTTTTCTGAGCTCTGGCACCGCGAATAAAGGCATCGGCCAATCACGTTGTAAGGAATGGATGGAGTTGCGCCTATATTTATGAGGTTTCGAATCCGAACCAAGATGGCACACTTTATTACTCCTTTCAACCCTGACAAAGGCAGCGCATGCAAGATCCACCCCTTCCGTTTTTACCTTTTACAATTAAAACGTTCTTAGTCTTGCCCCCGTGTGTAATGGGCTTCACTTCACTTTTTTTAAATGCTTCATTAGCTAGGTTTGCAGGCAGGCAGGTATTTTGGCAGGTAGGCAGGTAGGTAGGTAGGCAGGTAGGCAGGCAGGCTGGTAGGTTCTGGTTCTAAGTAGGAAGTGGACATATATTTGTAGTGAGAGGCAGATAAGGGAATGAGATGCAGGTGAGAAGGTGGGTTGGGAAGGCCGGGCAACTACAGAGCAGATGAGGGAAGTGGGAACCCCTGGTGTCGATGTTAGAGGTGTACAGAGACATCATTATCTTTATCAGTTCAACCAACAAAACATTTCGGTCTCGGTATCTGTATTCGGATGGAAGACTGGAATGGGTTTGCAGAAGTCACGTTAAATCTAGCAATTAAATGTTTTTGCCTTCAAAGCATAAAATTGATTTAACATCTGAATCTCTCTCTCTCTATATATATATATATATATATATATATATATATACTGTCTGAAGCCCACTTCCCATTCAACTGGGGGACATTTAACAATCAGAAACTGAATTTTCCATTAAACCTATGGCTGATACATATAGCTTGTTACTTCTTTGACAGATGAATAATGACTGATGTACTAGGTAAAACAACGTTTTTTTCAAAACATTTAAAAAAAAAATTGAAATGGAGGAAATTAACACTTAAAGCTAAAACCTACAAGTTCTGAATTTCCTTTTTTATTGCGGTGGATTGAAAGAAGTCCAGCTGGGAGGGGTCAGCTGTCAGGCCGCTGCCTGCTGTGCCTCAGTGGGAGGGCTGGGGGGCGACTACATAGTATAGCAATCACTCGCACAATAGTATGCAGTAAATGAAACGACAAGTAAGAGTAAATCATAGTCCTATGTTACAAGAGGCTCTCGAGCCATAGCCCTGCTGTTTATTGTTATATATGCATTACTGTTCATCAGCCCTAAATATCACTCTCATGTACGACATTGTGCTAATGCTAGTGCAACCAATAACTCACACTATAGTCTTGTTTTATTTCTTGCTTTGTTACGGTTAGGGAAGGGTTCGAGAATTCCGCTGTAGCAAAACTTTCAAATCCAAGACTGTATTAACATCATGTACAAGAATGTGATCATGTGCAGCGAGTACCTCGTTGAAGAACTATATCAAACCAGTCAGAACAGCACACAGGTGTTTTCCCTGACTTTGTACATGACATCATACCTCCGTACTGTCCTCATAGTGTTCCTGCACCTGTTAGTGTGGGACAATGTGTGATCATTTTTGTTATGAATAACAGCTGTAACTTTCCTGTGACGACAGGTCGAATGTTACTGTAGCTTGCCTATTGCTGGTTAGATTCATTGTAAACGTGACCTGAAATTGCTCACCTTTAAACGTTAACATCATGTTTTCGTTCTGGCAAGAAATGAGCTAAATATTCCTTTTAGTAGCGTTTTATATAATCATGCCCTATAAAATCATGTAAAACAGATTGTAATACAATATGTCTTCTGGAGAAAAAACAAACTCAAAACATAAATCTCTCTTGTGTAATCAATGTCAGCGTGCGTACATAACATATATAAACTTTTTTTTTTTTTTTTCTCCTTCACGCATTTTTAACAGCAAATTAGTTGACAAACGTTTAATAGCTGCTCTACTTATTTTTTTTTAAATGTTATTTTAAAAACGCTAATGTTAGTTACAAACATACTGAAAATAAAGTTTTCTTTGCCCAATAATGCCCGAACGTTTGACTTTTGTGTGCCTTTGTTGAATTGTTATTTGACTTGTAGCTAATTCTTTAGCCTCTCATTCGGAGCGAAAAGGAGTTTTTTTAACTATAAAAGTAGTAGCCTATGAGCTATTGTAATTCTGTGGCAGAAAAGGAAGTGACACATCTCACGTATGGCCCTTTTTCACAGCAGACTTTTTTTTTTTGACTTGTTATAGTAGGAGAAGCACAGGTGAAATGAATAACATTAACGATGGCTCAGTTTCATTAAGTGTCCCAGTAAACTATTCCAATGAGCCAGCATGCACAACACCCGGACTTCCACTAAGCGGAATGCAGCCATAATTAATTATTAAATGTGGGGGAGTCCATTTTAAAGGATCGAGAAAATAGGTCTCTTGGTCGATGTGATTGCTTTTGATCTCTCACTGATATAAATTGTGCCTGTTTTATGCACTTTAACTGTTTTTGATATTACATATCAACTGGATAATATGATCATTCATTTTGTAGTGTTTGACAGTTGTATCTGACTGTTTGTTTTGTGATTACTGTGGAAACAATGTCCTTGCTGCCCTCTTGGCCAGGTCACTCTTGAAAAATAGATTTTAATCTCAATGAGGCTTTTACATGGTTAAATAAAGGATATATATATATATATATATATATAAATACACCTGTGCATTTCCTACTATGACAGGAGCCTACTCTCTTCCCATTGGCTCACAGTCCTGTGGTTCCACGACGCAGTTGGACCCTCTTGTGTAACAACTGTGGTGTCACATGAACGTTCAAGCAATGTAAAGTGGCAGCAAATGTCGGTGCCAAACAACAGAACCACTGTCATTAAAAACATGTTATCTTCACGTGACTTTTTCACAGAATACGTTTCGAGAATTTGCAGCAGGAGAAAGAGTTCAGAGTAATGACGTTTCACCGTTAATGGCATGATGAATGATGGTTAAATTACAGTGCATTTAGCTTCTTACGTTTCAGAGTCCTGGTTTTGTGAATGCTGGCTCACTGTCACGCTGTCAGGCTTACTGGCACACTTGAGTAGAAAGGAGCCCCCGTTAATGTGATTAGTAACACCTGTGTTTTACCTTCCATGACAAGTGGAAATGTCTGCACAATTTCTGCGGCGTGCCACAGCACCACATGGCCATCATGTGTTTACTCTCATCCGGTCCATTTCAACACCACAGGGGAATTCCTACACTTGTAAAGCTATGTTGAGACGTATACAGTGAAGATTTGAAAAACACAGTGAAAATGGAGATTCTTCGACTCAATAGTAGATACTTGCAAAACAGGTTCCTCGCGTTTCTTTTTTGCAATTCTAACCAAACTGAAACATGTATATGCATCAACCAAGTGATATATAATGCGTAATTTCTATTAGCCTTTGAAAGCCTCTCAGGTATCCCATGGACATCCTCACACTGAAGTACAAGAAACTCTGTTTTTAAAACTGGGGAGTGTGTTAAGCATAGTGAGCTAAACGCCTAGTGATTATAACGGTTTGATTGAAATTCAATTTGCAGGGTAACGGTCCCAATGGTCCAAATTTGCAAATTACAAGGAAATCTGATTGACACAGAATGGGTCATAACAAGTGAATGTAATGTTATTTTTAGCTGAAGTGCTGTAGCTGAGAGCAGTTTGAAGTCACATCTACTTGAACGGTTTCATTCTTGGCTTTTTAGACGTTTTACTCTGGTATGTTTGAGTCTACATGTGAATCATTTTCCTCAGTTGTATTTAGAGAAGTACCACATGCCAGCTTTCTCTCATACTGCTACTTGTTGTCTTAAATATCCTTTATGTCACTTTTTCCAGCTCATTTCCCAATAATTTGTTCTTTCCGTCCACCAAATCAATGTAATTTATTGGATTGAATGTCATTTCAAATGTCAATAGAGGAAGTAAGTCTTGCACTACATATTATAAAGTTTTCATAATGTCAGTTTAAACAGCAAAATGAAATCGTTAAAATATCTTTAGAAGCATTTCCGGAACAAAATGCTTGTTACTTTGGTAAGCATTTTTTCACATACTTAATAATTATATGAAAACTCACTCATTTCAATGTATTGGCTGAGTTACGGCATGTCTACACAGAAAGAATTTCAGCCGAGTTTACGTGTTTATTTATGTTTATTTGAGCCACACCAGCAGTCTGCGCTGACCACGTAAAAGCTCACATTTTACTGGCACTGTAAGCATTAAGGCAACATGTCATTTTGTGCTTCTCGTGTATTTTTTTTTAGTTTCTTCAGTTTGTGTCTGACTACAATGATGGTACTTTATCTTCAAGCTGCCAAAAGAATCTGACACCAAAGATTGGTCTTTTTCGGCAGCATTGAAATCTAATGGTGCGTTTCCACCGGACTGTAGCTGTAACCGAAGTGCCGGAGAGGATTACCTTTATGTAGATACCAACCACTATTGCAGCGTTGTACATGTTGTGGAAGTCCAAAATACGACAAGAAACCAAACGCTGCCTGGGTTAATAACATCACCCGGAGGCACACACTGCTCTGTGAATTTCACCGAGCTGTATTGGAAGGATGCCGAAATAGCTATAAATTATGCGATTAGTGAAAAGCCTGAATGAATGCTTTGTCAGGTGTCTGTGCGGAAGACGAAAAGCAAAAAAACGTTTTAAATGCTTTTTTTTCTGAAGGTCGATTGGTTCGATCAGAGCGAGGCTAAGCTAACATGGTAGCGACTTCGTCAACACTCAAAATAAAGTAATCTAGGCATAAATACAGCAGCGTCTCTGTTGTTTATACTACAGAGAGTCTATGGTTTGTACACACACATTTATAAACGTCGATTTTTGTCCGGTCTCCGTGCAAATATGAGGTACTGTTCTTACATTTCTGATTCAGCAATGTCAGTACGTCAGTGAGGACAGTAGGAGATCTCAACGGCGATAGGCTTGAGAGATAGACACAGCGTCAGGCAAATTTCTCGCTCAAGTTGACCATTTTCATCTCGCACAATTACGCAGATGAAGTGAAGATGGGAAATTTGCGCTTCGCCCGGCGTGTCTTTGCATTGACTTTATATGTAATCGCATCGCGCAAAATTTTCACTTGAGAACGCACCATTAGGAAGAGATGTGAGTTAAAGTACCTTTTTAATATATCATGTTGTCCAAGGATTAAATGTGCAAATCTATTTATGTTTCAATAAAATAAAATATCCAGGAACTGGCGCAAAAAGACACACTCCTCTCTATATGAACAGTGTGTATACCACAAACTTTTCTTTAATTAAGTTTTTAATTAATGAGTAAAGGCAGCAGTAAGAGGATTTTAGAATTTCTTCTAATATTTACAGTGATGTTTTTTTGTGTAAATATTAGACAGCGAAATCAGTCAATCAGTTGATCAATCTTTTAGTCTCAGCAATTTATTAAGTTGCTTGTCAACACCGCAGCTTTATAATCTATTTTAAACAATCACGTCACCCATGCTGAACCTCTTTTTAATGAGCATCCCCCCCCCCCACACGTTTCTTCCTGTGACTGTAACCTGCAGCTCCCTCAGGAGAGGAACACGGGAAATTGAACAACAGCTGAACAAGAAACACACACAAATCTCATACATGTAATCCGCTTAAAACATGATGGGGAAACAAAATGGGATTGTCAATAAATTCCGACAACGGCTGGTACTTCCTCAGTGCATCAACATGTGAGTTAATCTCATTGCTCCTGTGCATTGATGCACAGTGCAGCTCCTTTGCACTGCAGTGGATTTGTTTCTTTTGTTGATGAATTGTGATTCCATACCGCCATCTTGTGGTGACTCACAGTTTGCACCGCTGGCTGTGTCAGGGGAACGTGCTACAAACTTAAATGGTTTACTGATTTGAATATTCAGTGTGATTGTTCACAGAGTTAGCTGGCTATACGAACACGTCCCACCTTTTCCTCTCTAATACTAAAAGCAGCCGTGTGGAGCCCCAAGACACAGTGGTGCAAGAAGTATTCAGATCAGTAAAAGTAGCAGGACTACAGTGTAGACATACTCTGTAGTCCTGCATCGAAAACCTTAGTTAAGTAAAAGCACTAAAGTACTTCCCTCAAAATATAGTTAAGTAAAAAAAAGTGAAAGTACTAATTATGCAGGGTGTCCCATTTCATAATCATTAATAAGTTTGGATCATATTTAGTGATGCATTCATGTTTTTATCACTTTAATGTTGCAGCTGGTAAAGCTAATTTTAATTACTTTATATACTGCCGGGAACTTAATCTGTAATAATATATCTATTATTAGTTTATATTTTATTAGTAATCTAAAACTGGAAAGTAATAAAAGTAAGTAATGTTTGCCTCCAAAACGTAGAAGAGTAGAAGTGTAAAGTAAACTTGATTTAAGTACACATACATAAACATACTTAAAAGGGACATGTTGTGCTCATTTGCAGGTTCATACTTGTATTTTGTGTACATGCTTCATTTAAAAAAAAAAAAAAAACACATAATGTTTTTGTCTTACTGTCCTGTATACCTGTATACACCCTCTGTCTGAAACGCTCTTTTGTATCGCCAGTCTTTTTAAGACCCCCCCTCGAAAAAGCCCAGTCTGCTCTGATTGGCTTGTGAGAAAGACAAGGCGCACCTTGTCTTTCTCAAAGGTTGTTCTCAAATCGTGGGCGGAGAATCTCAGACGTCGGGGGGAGGAGGGGTACTGTATATTCTAATTAGCAGACATGCCGCAATACAGATGCACTGTGACAGTAAGAAAAGATATTAAAAAGCATTTGTGTCTGCAGTCACTCCAGAAACCTTTGGTCATTTTAATATATAATTTTTTACAGATTTGACGATGCAGATTTTACAGTATTTTGTAATTGCTTGGGCTCAGATTAGTTTCCTTGCGCAAAAGTTTATCTTTGGACCCAAAATGATGTCCTTACTTTACATACAAAGTAGAAAACACTAAATAGTATTAGCATGCAATGTTGATAGCTTCTTTCTATGGCATCACAAACCAGCACTCTTTCCAAATGTGGGCCAGGCAACAGGAGGCAGGTTCTGAGGCAACGTCCACCAACACTGCAGCAATAACTGTGGTTGGGCTGCTTCCGGCTGTTCCAATCGATCAAATCGATCAATCTGTTTTCTTTTAAGTCCAAAAAATTGTTCTACATAAGTAGAAGTTGAAGAAACTCAGAGAAACTGCGGCAGACGATCATCAAACCTTCCGTCTTAAGTCTGGAGGAGCGGAGTCAACTAAAGCGTTCCTTTAAACATGCTTTGAGTTGGTATTGCCACGCAATTACAATGTGCTGTGACAACTTCTCTGTTGTGTTCTCTGATCTCTTTTTAGCCACAGCCCAGGTTTTTAGCAGCGTTTCACCAGACCTCTGGGAGTGGTTGACCTAGTTGGTAGAAAATAGTAGCTAGTGAGCTAGTAGCCTGACAGAGGTCACCCCTAGGTTCCCAGGGTCCTCATTGTCAGAGATTGGTAAGGGCCATCTCCGCAGTTCGAATGTCAAAAGAACGAAAGGAGAAGGAAATTTCAAATGCAGTTTGAATGGTAGAAATCTGTTCAGCCACTGTGGAGAGATCAATGTCTAAAGTAAAGAACACTGTCTGTAAATGTGAGGGTGTAGGTTCTAAGGAGTATAACATCAGTAGGCTATAAGCTATAGGTGGGTGGTTTCAACATATTGACCGTCTGACCTAGGAAGGAAACATTGTTGAGAACATAAGATCTTTTAAAGGTCACATTTTAATTTTTAGCAATTTATGCATTATTTATTGCCAAAATGTGTTTATTTAGTCATTTTTTGTTTTCCATGACCATAGTATCCTAATTACATTTAAACAAGTTACTTACCTGTTTGTCTGCCTCTGCCTGTCTCACCCTCTCTCTCTGCCTCGATCACTGCTACTTTCTGCATGAAGTTTACCCGTTAGCAAGATTGGTAGCCTAGAAACATTTTCTAATCTCCGATTGCACAAAAATGCCTTATTTTCACGTTGAGAAGATCTATTGTTTAACACTGTTGTATGAATTTATAGGCTATATGTAAATTCCATTTGCTAAAATGAACATTTTACTAGAAGTGGGCATTCTACTTTGGCATTAGCTAAGCCAGTCAAATGAATGGCAGCATGTGATTTGTTGACAGTTTGGGAAAGTTAAATGTTACCTGCGCCTTTCGATGTGTGCCACATCACACTGATGATCTCTTTTTCAAGTGATTTCTGAATTTACTGAGATCGTATCAAGATTTAAAGTATGAATATTATAGCATCAGTATTTCCGTACTTGTATTCAATTTAGGCAACGAAGGTATTGACTTAAAGTTGGATTCTCAGGCTGTCTGCGCTTCATAATTAAGGCCCCTTTTCACCCAGAGAAGAAAATCTAATTGAACTAAATTGCTTGAGATGTTGATATTTGTTTAGTGTATTAGATAAATGTGTGGTTTGTATGTAACCAGTGTTTATTCTAAGTATAGCCCACACAACTGTGGGGCCTGCTGAAATAAGTGTACTTTTGTCTAAATACTAAAAATAATATTTTATATTAAATGTATTGCTTTATAGCATAGCTTAATGAATGCAAGGAACTGTGTACATGGCCTGTATCTGGTCAGACTGACCAAAAACACAAATAACTACAAAGAATCAGCTGGATTTTTTTTTTTTTCAATAGTCTTAATAAGACGGAATGTTGTTCATAGTTGACTCAAATAAAATCCTTCAAGGTAATAAAAATAATTCAGCCATCTTTGCTTCCACTTGGAGCCGCCAAAGAGCAAAGTGGCCTGGTACATATTTAAAGGAAAGCATCTTACAGAATTCACCCATAAAAGTAATCATGCGTGGGCATGTACTGTATGATGATCTGGGATCATCCTCTCAATCTGTATTCTGCTGACTCATGGAGCTGCAGAAAATGAATACTCAAATTCTCGAGGGACTCCCACTGGGACGCTGCTGCCCTGTCATCTGGAACACACAAACACACACATTTGCATATCTTCAGGCTAGCTAGTTTAACCCACTGCACTTCTGATTTGAGTTTTGGACAATTAGCAGATTTTTAAAACGGCTTGGTGAAGTTATGAGGCCATCTTTACGAACAAATCAATAAAATGTAAAAGAGCGTCACCATTACACACGTTAAACCTCTTTTATTGCTATCATTCATATTCATACACCAAATAAACATGCACAGTGTTACTATTTATTTACAACAGGTTAAGCAAACCGATGCCTATACTGGCATATTATATAAATACATTTCACATGAAGATTTCCCAGGAACTGTGAGGTTGGTAGCCAACGTCACCTTGAGGCATTATTAGACACGCACCATAAGAGGAAAGAAAGGGCAGTCCAATGGTCGCCATTTTTCTGTTTCCCAAAGTTGCTCAACATATGTTCTAGCAATGTTGCCCATAATGTTCTGTTTCATACCTTTTGTTTCTGCAATGTATTCTCATTTTCCTTGGGTATTCGTAACCATCTAGTCAGTCAGCTCGTTCAGTCAGAGCAGACCAGCACTGATAATGTAGTCGCGGCCGTGGAGCCAGAGGACAATTGATACTCGTGAGCTTCGGCTATCGATCAACTTGCATGTGGTTGCTCTTGTGGCTCGTTGGCTCCATATTGGCATTCATTTCTTGTACCGTTCAGTGAGAAGATGGCTTTCAAAACTATGACCGTGGTCATATTGTATAAAGCCTGACAGTCTGTGTTTTATCATGCTAACCTTTCCAGTGGGTCATTGCTCACCGTCCTCCACAGAGCACGCTCAAAGGCAAATGAACACCGTCAGTGATCACTCATACCTTCTATACGATTCAAATAACTGAAAATGAGAACAGAAGTTTGATCATTCTGCACTTTTGGACCGAGATATCACCCCCAAATCACAGTAGCATCATTATCGATCACAGATCTAATCATCTCAATAGCCTCAGCTGAGCATGTTATAATGATTCTTCTCCATCATATTAAACGAAAACAAAATCGAGCAAAGCAGAAGAAACAAAAGTTGCACTTGAAAACCATGCAGGAAGAACATAAACAAAAGTAAATTCTACTGTTCTATTATCATCAGGCAAGAAGAGCAATCAAAATGTTTGTAAGTTGATGACATACTCAAAAATAGTTAAAAACATGAGAAAAGATGCAGATAAAATATGAACACAAACAGTTTAAGAAGCCAATGAATATTTTAGCTTATGTTCAATACACATCGAATGGTAGTTCTTAAAATTGGAATGGGATGAGTGAGTGTATGTCACAGTAATATCGAATACAGCAATAAATAAACATGCATCTCTGTTGTTAAACTGAATCCTGTTTTCTCATTGACTGCATGCTATTTCAAAATGATCCGATCAATAACATACATGAATAACATTTGAAAGTGCACTTAAGATCCCCTAGTTCAGGAACTAAAGGGAAACAAAGAGGAAATCAAATGTGAATCTTTGGCTCTTTGGTTCACATCACTGGTAGCGAACATCACCTGAACTAAAATACTCAATACTCACACAGTGAAAGATGACCTAAAAAACTGAGGAGAGAAGTGATACCTCAAGTATGTAGCATATCCAGGACTTTTTTTCCCATTTGGATAATACACAGATGATGACATCCTGTTGAAATATTTTGGCAATTTCATTCATATTCAAATCACTCGACAAAGTCTAACACATCTAGGTCTGACTACTGCTTTATGTATTACAAAAGCACATTGAGAAACACTACCAGCAGCCCATAAAGAGTGCTGCATATATCAGTATTACGTGGTACCCGTCTGTCTAGGGTGTTGCTGCCCTGTATAGCCGCGATGTTGCATGACACTTGGCCAGTTAGTATGGAGACACTAAGTGTTCAGTATTGAAGGATTAGATAAAACATAATGGTATTCACAATCATGTGAATAGATAAACTGAAATGAACAAATAAAGCAATAAATTGTACAATTATTTTTAAAATATTAAAACTTATCTCATTGCTATGAAATGTTATTTTGTAATAATAGTTTTTGAGGAGTTATTTTTACTTTGTTAAAGAGAGGCAAAGTCGACCTTATTATGGAAAAAAATATGTATGTGGTTAACGGCGAGAGACAAATCACTTTTTGATCCCATTTGAATCGTACATAAAATACACGTATGATGTTTGTAGATATTTCTTTTGCAAGTCGAAAAAGTGGCAATTTGTGGTAAAACTATTTCATTATAAGCCTGGGAACCTACATAATTAGTAGGCTAATGCTACTTACCCAAAAGTTGCGTAAGTGATGTCACAACTATCTATCGCCGAAGCTACGATGCCTGTGTGTTTAGTACCAGGACGTACTCACACGAACAACGGGTCTTGCTTTTCTTTCACTTCCCAGCTGATAAAATGACCAGGAGTAAGACATTCAGGTAAGGAAACATTACAGCTGGGCGTGGAACATAGCTAAATTAAGCTAACTAGCTTGTTGGTGACGTACATTGTGCGAAATGAGAGATGTAGTTCACTGAGCAGTTTCACACGGAACTAAGTGGTATTACGACAAACCTACAACAACAAACTGTGACTGTCTTGACTTTAAAAGTAAAGCAAACGTATCTTTTATATTGACAAAACATCATGTATTAAAAATGGTTTTGTCTCTCACTGTTGCCTAGGCTAACGTATTTTTTTGGTTTTTCGAAACAGGATCGCATGGGGGACGTCGGAAGGTTGGGACCTCTCTATTGTTAGAATCATAATACTACTGAGGTAAATTTGATTGAGCAGACTAGCTAAGTGGTTTGCTAAATAAATAATCCAAGTTTACAACCTATCCTAGTTTGCTAGCTTGCTAGATAGGTACCATAATAAAGCCTTGTTAAACCAAAATAAAATGAGAGGCTTATTTGCAGCAGCTAGTTGGTTGCTTTAGTTTAGAATGACCTAAGCAAGGTCGTTGCTCCAGCTAACAGGAGCTAGCTGGTCAAAATGTCGGTAATGTCAGATGTAGTTGAGACCTACTGAGGGAGGTTTTAGGATTATAAAAATTATGAAATAAAAAGTGTCATTGGAGAAAAATGCCATTATAGAATAAAAACAGATTGGAAAAATGAAAAAAAAAATCCCCCCAAAAAACATCTATTAGTTTCATATGATTATACATTTTCTAATATCATAGTTATGCCGTGTAATATATTATTCAACACATTGTAGTTTCATCCTTCCTTGTTAAACTGCTGGACAGAATTGGGAGATGACAAGTGTAATAATACTGTTCACGCTAATGGTGGCAAGATTTCCAGAACCCAGCTGAAGGGATCAAAGGCCACTACATTTATAGTGTCAAATGCTCAGTGAATTAAAAATAACTCTTCGAGGGACAAAGAACAAAGAGAGATTTCAACAGCGAATGGAAGTGATCGTCCTTGAGAGACTGGTTTATAGTTTTTTAACGCACTCGCTTTGTTGAGTTAATTTTTCAGCTCTGTCGTTTCTCTTTTTAATCACTCTTCTCTCATCCATTATTTTTGTTATTTCCCTCTAAATGTTACACCTGCAGGCAGAAAATGGAAGGTGAAATTTGTAACATAGGCTACTAATAATCAATCCATCACAACAGAGAATCAAAATGAAATGAGCATTTCCTCTCCCTCAGCACTGCAAGCACATTCTGTCATTAAGCCTTAGATTACAGCTCCATCTTCTGCGTGTGTGACAGTAACAACCTGCACGGTGACTCACTTAAAATTAATGCACTACAGCGATGCAGACTGCCAATTTTTTTCTTTGCAAACCGTGCTCTTTTCATCTCAACGTGTATCCGCATTGATCGAATCTCACCCGGTCAGTGTCAAATGAGCCTATTTTTAACCAACACCGCCTGCATTCAATTTAAAATGACTCAATTCGAGAACACATAGATATTTAAAAATAGAGCTGCAATCGTAAGCATTACTTTCCCCCTGAAAACCTATCTGAGTATTCTATTTGGCTCATGAATCCAAACGCTGAAATTGTACACGCTCATCTCAAAACACACCTAATAACAGTTACTGTACATACATACAGTAAAATACACTTCTTGTCTACATACACTCTCCGTCTCACTCTCTCTGGGACACATGTTGCACTCGAGCGGATGCTAAAAGTACAGATAATATGTCCAGTAGAGCAGGTTAACCATGACAAAAGAGAGGGGGAAGGTGACTCTGGAGTAGTTGTCTATGTGGTGGGGGTTCTCCACGTGACAGCAATTTATGGAGCGGAGCACTTTGCGGACGGTGGCCAGAGCAGTGAGGCACCAGTTGGTGGGTTCCGGGGGCGGCGCCTCGGGCTTAGGCTCACTGCCCGAAGGGCTGGACGGGCTGACAGTGAGTTCTAGGGAAGTGGGAGCCGGGGCAGGAGTTGTGGCAGCCTCCTTGCGTCTCTTGGCCCTGTTGTGATTGGAGATGGTGGTGATGATGCCGTTCATTTCGTCGTCGAAGTCGTGCATGTGGTGGCCGTAGTGCTGCGAGCCAAAAAAAGAATGAATAGAAACTGAAACATGACGCGTTCAAATTTGAGAGCGTGAAGCACTTGTTCAACTTATCCCAAAGTGCTCATAAGGACATGATGAGGATGACAATGACCACCATTATGAAGACCATAACTGTGACCACAACAACAGCAATGACCACAACAAGTAACAACAACACAACCAGGACATGCACAAGGCCGGGCTCAAGCAACGCCGCATTTTGCCCATAATTGCTTAAATTAGACCGAATTAAATAACCATTTAACAACTCATTATAACACACAATTAAAAAAAAATATGTAATACATTTGTCCCTTCATTATGTAATTATGCTTTATTCATTATGCTTTTTGTAAAAAAAAATGCAGCATTTTGTGACAAACAGCTTAATTGTAATATGTAATGCATTTCCCTGCATTTTGTAATAAACTATTACATATTGCAGTGGTTATTACAAATAGTGGGAGTCTTTTTTTTTTTTTTTTATGAAAATGTAATTATTTTACAGACAGTCGGAAAGGATGTCATCATCTGTACAGGTGTTATATTTTTAGAAAGGCTAAGGAATCCGGTGACACTTGATGCAGTTTTGGCCAATGAAAGATAATCTGTTAATCTACTGAACTAATTGTAGTCATTTAAAATTAATTTTGAGTCCGTATGCTTAATGCGTGAATGCATAAAATAAGCATGTTAATGTTAAAAACATTTTTTATGAATGAAGACATCCATTTTGGTAGGTTTTTACATAACGCATCTTTTATTACATTTTCATGCAACTCCCGCATTTTGTAATAACCACGGCAATATGTAATAATTGATTTTAAAATGCAAGAAAATGTATTAAATATTGGGTTCAGGCTGTTTATTAAATAGTGCAGGGGTCATTAAGTAATAAAGTGAAAACGTATTACATTTTGCTTAATTATTACATAATGTGGATGTTATTACACAATGTGCTGTTACACATGTTACAATCCATATCATTCAAACGTGTATGTCATTTTTGACAGGCCAGAGATGGGGTAACCTATGGTGTAAAAGAAAAAAGTGACACAAAGCGATGTCCTATGACCCCTTCAAGTGACACTGTGTCATCCAAACTTGGTATTGATGCCAGTGAGGGCAGCACGAAAGGTATAACGAACGGGATATTTGCATCACGTCGCGCAATATTGCTTTATATTACGCTATCACATGCACGCTTAATGTAGACAGATGCCATAAATGCAGGGAAAAAAGGGGCATTTTCAAATTAACCTGGTTTAGAGGGGTTGCTCTTTTTTCAAGTTGGAACAACAGCCCTTCAAAATATCAGTGCACGTCCCTGTAACACAGTAAATCCAGGAGGGTCTCACCATAAGAATGTGTGAGTCCATGTGAGAGAGGGAGCAGAAGTGGGCCACGGCATACTCAATGAGCGCTCCAAAGATGAAGCTGAAGCAGATTCCCAAGTACACATCAATGGCCTTAATGAAGCAGTTGGCATTGGGCAGTGACGTCCTGGCTCCCATCATCAGAGTGGTCATGGTCAGCACTGTGGTCACTCCTGGCACGAAGAAACACATAAACAGGTTATATGATCAATCGTGAAAGACCTTAACATTTATTTTCAACCGTTCTCACTATATGAGCCTTGCAGTTATACACAAACTTACAATTTCTGACAAAAGTTGAAACTGTTTTTTTTTTTTTCAGCACTGTCTGTGCTGTCTTTGCTTTTTCTTTGCTCTTTTCACTAGTTTTAAGTGGGCGGGTCTCATTTAAAAAAAAAAAAGAAGGTGGTGTCACTTGGTTGGCTTACCATGTGATTTGCAATAAAATCAACAAATAATACACAAGGAAGTTTTTTTTTTTTCTTCTTCCAAATCTTTAGCTTTGATTGTTGCTTGTGCAGTCATGGGTATTCAATGTTATGGAAGATTTGAATCCAAATTTTCGGTGGCATTTAAAGCTGCGGACAACCACCCGACAAACAGTTGCTGTGAATAAAGTGTACAGTACATTTGTGGTATGAAAAAATGCAGAAACATGTCACCCAATGCAACGGCGCGGCTAATTAATATGTTTTAAATAACAATTAAAGGTAAATCACGTAGACGAATAAACTACATTAAGGGATTTGGATACACAGGCAAAACGTGTTAAATACGACAAAGGCATGGCTGGGTAAGGGTTAGTTATTAATATACATACTGCATGATCCTTAACTGTATGTAACTGTGTTTAAAATGAGAGAGTGAGTTACTTAAAAGGACGGAGATCCTCACAGAAAAATCCGTAAAAATAATCATTCTAGCCTCTACCAAAACTCCACTTCACGTGTAACTCAAGACTATATAGATGACCAGAAAATAACATGCCCTCATGTGGAGTCTTTCAATTGTCCTTTGTCCTTACATTTGAGACAAAAGTTCAAATTGAACTTCATCAGTCATGGTATGGTGAGGATGCACACACAATCACATACATGAAAAGAGCAGCAACAACACAAGAAATAAGCAAATATCATCTTGCTTAATTTATCGGATTTAAAGGGCTTCCTTTAAATCCGGTGAAGTAGGATATAAGTAGTTTTGTGTGTTTTGAGAACTTTGTCTTCTTAAAGCCCCATGCAGTAGTGTCGGACTTAATTCAATGCAACATCTAAGTGTGGATGTTCCCACTTAAAACCACCAGTGTCACAGATGCTCTCTTCAACTCCCAGCCCTCTAGAATCAAACCCCAACCAACAACTGTGCTCACTGAAGGAGAGTAAAAGTATCGTATATTTGTGCAGCAGTAATCATACTAGTGACTGATGAACAAGAGAAATAAGGTGGAATTCTTTATCTCGTATAACAACAGTACACATCACCGACATTGACATTTTCCGAGGAAGGCAAACGATCACATTTGAGTGTAAAAAAAAAAGATTGTCTTTTCCCCCATACCTATACAAATACGTGCTGGAACAGATGACAGGGAAATCCAGAAGGAAACCCATGAGAGGACAACAAGCAGGCTCGAGGGGACGTAAGTCTCGAGGATGAAGTAAAGAATGCTCCTCTTCAGCTCAAAGTGGAAGACCAGCCTCGGGTAATTGCCTTTGAGAAGAGGGACAAAGGTCAAAGTGCATGATAACAGAAACCTGTGGTGTGAATCTGAAATGTTACCCATACGGCTCTGATTTGACAATATTTAACAACTGCTGTTGACACATTAGCACAGCCCTGGGAGTAACGTTGAGCTATGGCTTTGAAGGTCATTGTTACCAGTTTCATAAACGGCCTCTGAGACAGACGTGTAGTGGTCCTCCACTGTGTACTGAGCCAGCTGGAGGGTGTCTAAACCGCTGACAGACTCATTTCCTCTGGTCCAGTAGAACATGACATCATTGATGTTGTAACCCCCTGTAGGAGACAAAGAATACATGGAAATCCCTTTCTGACGAAGATTACAGAAAATAACTGTGGATCAAACAAATGTGAAATGTGTGGTTTGTAGTAGAAAGAACCCCGAGCTCTAAGAAGCCTAAGATCTGCAGAGATACAATCTATGGCTGGATTTTTTTTTCAGCCCACAAACAGAACAGTTGGTCATAAAGTGTATGGGATTAGAATCACAGACTCCACCTTTTAAGCAAAGTATCATCTTAAATCCTCAATGTTAATGTAGTGTTTCTGTGTACATTTAATGTGCCAGGCTGAACACCCACGTGCCTGTCCTTGTTTTTTTTCACGCTGCCGGGCTTCCCTTGTTTACCCCCCCGCGTTTTAACGCTATGCATCGTGAGTAATTCCATCAGGCCATGTCTTCAGGAATGCAGACTTTTACGGAGTGTACATAAAGGGCACAGAATGTCCGCAAGAGAGCCCTTGTAACAATGACGATTTACAGTGGGACAGCCCAAAGCCCTTGCACATTAAGAGGGAACTCGCCTCTCTGTCTGTGAGTCAATATCTGACTCGCACTCGTCAAGTGGCCATGAAACTCCAAATTAAATGCTTATGTTGCTCCGTTTTGACTAGATGTGCATATAGGCCGCTCTTAAACTTTAGAAGGTCATAATGTGGAAGTGGTATACAGTAGATAAAACACATACTTTCTTCTCTTGGAGCGGTTTCAGTGCTTGTGCAGGTGGAAACACGATGAGCATGTTACACGTTGACCTAGGAAGCTGCTTTAATTCATAAATATTGTAATGATGATGATGATAATGATGATGATGATGATATAGAAACAGCATTTGTTTTTTTACTAAACCCAGAGGAATGGAGAGGACAGCTGGGAATGTTAATTGCTCAAACTATGCTAAAGTCTGATCGTTTTACGGTCGAGTTGTTCAGGATTGCAGCCCACACGGGGGTAAATTCCCTCCGATGCTCAATATCAGCACAAGGGAAACATTTGGCAAGCAAATCTAGTCTAAGACGTTACGGTACCCCTGAGAAGCAAATGGGTACGGCCTCAACACCAACACTGAAGTACTGTATGTTTGCTGTGAAGGCAACAGAACACTTTCAAATACTTTCAAATGCAATGTTAGTGTCTCATGTACGTAGTTACAGTCACAGTGGAAACAGAGTACGCTCCCATTACTCACTATAACATGGTTTGACGCAGAGATCCAACAGGATTTGCTAATGGAAATGCATTTGTGGTGTTCATGTTCACTTCAAAGCAAAAATAGTCCCAATGAAGAGCTTATCTCTTGCTTCATAACGTAACAGACTAATCATGCATATTGCACTGGGCCCCTAGAGAGAAATACAAAAATGAACATGGTCAAAGATGGCACGGCTAAGTGTACCAGTGCATTTGAGAGCACAATGATAACTATAATGATATCAACTAATAAGAACTCGAGTGGCTTTTATGAGGAAAATGTCGGAGGACCGAAAGATGTGATTAACAACCTCTGCTGTGTATTTTTCTCATTTATCTGCAGAGGGAGCAAGAGAATAAGAAACGTCAGAGGAAGTGCAGTGCGCTGAATCTGGAGTACACCTCTGTAATTTGTTCTACATGAAATGCTCATTATTTTTTGCTGTTGCTCTCCCCATTCAAACACATATGAAGTCATGTATTATTGACCAGGGTGAGCCACGGTGCTGGGAGCAAAGTCCCCTAATGAAGGGTGATGGTGACTTTTATGCTGAAGTCACCATCGCCATTTTCTCATTATTTCCCTTACCTAAAGCCCTGACGATCCTGTACAAATTACAGACACAAATGGGAAGTGACATGCTGACCAAATAGCATTGAAAAGAGGGGAGTACTTTCAACCTCCCAGTGCCCTGTCGCCCCTTGAAAACAAGGAGCCATATCCATCCAATCAAAGCGTTTTTCAGAGCCACCACCAAAAGTTACATAAAAGCACAAATCACAAAAGGCCGTGGCTGTCTTCTGACACTGTTTTCTGTCAGAACAAACTAAATATTTTACCGCAATCCCAAACTAAACGCCCCGCACCCTCCTACAACGGCGCTCTCTGTTAAACCTTCCTCCTGTGCAGAGGATCCACTTTTGGCACAGCATTAAAAGAAATAAATCCTTGCATATGCATCTTCATAAAGAGACAGAGCAAGAGGGAGGTAGGAACGGAGAGAGGGACAGAGGCGGGGGGGAGGGGGGCAGAGATAGAGCAGCAGGATGAGAGAGAGAGAGAGAGATTGTAAGAGAGGGTAGAAAAGAAAGAGAGAAAGATGCAGATATTTAGCCTGGAATTATTGAAGTAGCGGAGGAAGGATCCATCATCCTCTCAGTTACCTAACTTTAACCTCCAGATGTTTTTTTGTCTGCAAAGTGGGACTGGAGCTTCCGTTAAATGTTTTATTTGGCACAGAGGTCCTCGTGGGCTTCTGGCAGGGATCAGACTTAGCTTAGCCTGGCTGGCTGTCATTTAATAGCATGGAGCAGAAACGAGATGAGCGAGGGAGGCTGAGGAAGAAGGGGGGACTTTTTCTTCTTTACATCTCTTGCACAGCCAAAAAAAAATCCATTTTGCCATGTTATTTAATCTTAATTGCAATTTGCTTTAATTATAAACACACTGCCACTGCATTTCCACGTGAAACCATTGAAAACATGTCAACATTTGACAAATCACTCAAATTTCAGAATTCGTAACACGTGAACAATTCTTTAAGCCTACTGGCAGAGGTTTGCATACTTAAGATATTAAAATGAGTTTAAAGGATTTGTAAATTTAGTGGGACTTGCTGTCAGGGACAAGACCGACCATAAAATATGGTGCCTAAAGGCTTATCGTAAAATAGTTACTGTAAAAAGCATGTTTGGATCAGTAAAGGACGAGTTCAACATTTTTGACTTTTTAGTTGAAAGTTAGAGGTCGCTCTCACATCTGTGCATTAGAGATGCCCTGTGGTGTGGTTTGTAAACAAACAAAATAAGTATACATGCTTATGGTTTCTCACCAAAATCGTGCCGTGTTTCTTTTGCGTGCCATTAACTGTGCGTGGTCACCTTTTCGTGTGACACAAACAGAATGGGGACCGGCTCCTAAAAATTATTTTCCACAGTGCTGCTAATGGTCAACAATTCCAGAGGGAACCTTTAACTATGGCCCTAGACCCAGAAGACCATTAGCTTAGCTTAGCAAAAAAGACTGGGAGAAAGGAAAACTGCTTGCCTAGCTCTGTCCCCTCTGATTTGAGTCTTAATGCTAAGCTAAGCTAATGGTCTCTCGCCTCACATTTCACTTTATTCTTGAAATGCAAATTTGTTTTTTTCTCCTTATGCCTGGCCTTAACACTCCTCCAAACTAGCACTCACAGAGGAGTTACTGTATATCCATCTTATCATGTAACTCTGGGCAAGACACAAACTTGGCCTATTTCTCTGTTGAACTATTCCTTTAAAGGGTAGTCAATTTATTTTAGTTTTCATGATGTAATTTATGACCGACAAACCTACACAGGAGAATACTCTATCATGACTGGAATTGTACCCTGCGGTTTTCGTCTGCCATGTGACATAAGCATGCAGTCTCACACACACACACACGCGCACACACACACACACACACACAAAAGTGCACAGGCACATACACACACCAGCAGTTTAGAAGATGAGAGAAAGTGATGTGTTTGATCCTTCGGTTTGATCCGCTTCATTTGACATCACGCCCACCCACCAAGTTACTGCCACAGCTCGAAGCTGCACAGTGCTGATTTTCTTTATTAAGAATGAAGTGTCCTTACAGCTCTCCAGTTGTAGCGTGCAGGTCTGTTTGTCCATGGGATACTTGGTCAGATCCATGTTGCAAGCCACAGTGGTTGTAATCCTAAAAAAAACAAAAGGTTGTTGTTTTCATTAAAGGGAAATTCCATGGAAGATTATACCTACAGTATAGTAAATGTTGTGTTTGCAGTAGATCTAGCACATTGGTTGCAGTTATGCAAACAAACAAGTATTCCTTGCTCTCTGGTTGAAGTTGTGGTGATGTGAGGAATCGGCTCCTTGGTTTTTAGTATGCTGTATATGAAAGTATGCATGAATTTAGCCCTATATGGCACATGACTGAAGATCTCTTATGAAGCTGAATTAAGGCTTCACTTTGTATTGCTGTCATGCTGTAAATTTGGGTCATGTATGAAAGCCTCTCACAGTATAATTTTGGTCTTAAGTGATGTACAATTCCAAGAATGATATGACTGTTGTGCATAATGTTGTCTCCTAGGTCGGTTAGATGTGGCTTTGGCTACACACTTTACATATTTTAGTGTTCTGTGTTTTGAAAAAACAAAAACAATCAAACATGTATTTGAGTCACATACATTTTTGGGACCACCATGAGAATCATTCAAATAGTTACTATATCTAAGCTTTTTGACGAATAATATCACCAAATTGCGTGTATTTACTGTATATTGTCAACATAATTGTAAAATGGAAATATAGTGTCTTCTATAAGCTTTGGTCTTTGCAAGCAAGCATGAATATATTGAGTCATGGTGTTCAATACAACTGATGGTGGACAGTGTTAATCATGAGATGGTGTGCATGAAGTTCTCATGATTGATGTGATGCAGCACACATCATCTCTGGGGCATTCTATTAGGTGATT
>CALSBV010010813.1:19140675-19165492 GCA_943590825.1 Bovichtus diacanthus
ATATTGTTTACATTTATAGACACCAATAAGCTGTAGTGCCTTGACTTATTAATGGGAAAATAGAGGTGGACCCTCAGAAAATCCATCTACAGTACCATGCACCTTGGCTCTCACAGCTATTTACAGTATATAAGCATTTGTGTGATATGGATCTCTAGTCTTTACGATACGGAAATTTCAGATGTCTGGCTGCATACATTTTTCATCACGGAAACGAGCTGGAGCTTGGTAAACCATAAAAGTAGAATACAGTAATTCAAATTAAAACTGCCTTCTTAACCACTCAACTTTTAGCTGATCAATTCAGTTCTTTCTCATGTATTCCCCCTGGCACAGCACTGAAACATTTACCACAGCTGTCCTTTCCTCAACACCTCGAATTTCTCACTTCACTCTGTCCCTTTTCACAGCCCCAATTCCCTGAGGTGGCCATCCCTCTCCTGACTATCTTTTTTGGGTAGTCCTGCTCTCTGTCAGGGTGATGTCCATAAACTGGGTATGTTTTTTTAAAATCTTGGCAAAGGAACCATTTGCAGAGAAATTAAGACACAATTCTAAAATACAAGGATTGGTAGTGGGATAAGAACAGCACAGATTAGCAGTGTATGCGGATGACTTGATCCTCTACCTAACTAACATATCACAATCGCTGGAGGTAGTCATGGAGAACATAAAACAATATAGCACAGTCTCTGTCTACAGACTAAATATAGGTCAATCAGAAACAATGGTAGTTGGGCAGCCAATGTTACATATTATTAAATCTAAATATAACCTAAAATAGGTCCAAAATAAACTGAATTACAGTATTTAGGGGTGACCATCTGTCAAGGCTTAAATCAATTATTTCAATCTAATTATGGGGATTTGGAAAGTCATATTAAACAAGAGTTAAACAAGATTTGTTAAATTAATTGTAACTATAACAGTGAGAATTGAGATATTAAAACAACAAACATTTTACCAAGATTTATTTTTATTGTTTTTATTTGAAAACTGAAAAGAAATCTGTAACCAATTGGATAACGTTTTTGATCATTTTAACTAGGAAGAAAGAAAACCCTGATATAAAAATGAGGGACTGGCTCTTCCAAATTTTATCAACTGTTAGACCAATGACTGTTTGAAGAATGAAAATTAATGAATGACAATTTTACAAATGGGTAAATATTGGAAAATGTACATATTTTCTAAAATGACTACTACAGACATTAGAACAATTGAAAATACATGTTTAAAAAAAATGAGGACAATGGCACACATACACATTCAGAACAACATAAAGCAACAAATAGAGTCACACAGATCATAACAATGTCATGGACTTGTTATATAAATGCATAAGTCAAAGCTCACAGACAATCATGTTCACACACCAGAGCAATGCAGTCCACTCTTAATGTTTACAGTGTATGCACGCATGATTAACTGTGAAGCCTGTACACCCAACCTAATTTACTATAACATGAAATCCACGTACATTCTCACCCCAAGTTACCAAGTTACCAAGTTTACATTAGAACAGTGCGAATGACTCCCATGTGCTTTTTTCTCTTTCATTGTGTAACCAAAAGATGTGTAACCATGATAAAAATGAATGCATGAAAAGAAGTTCAGCACCACTGCGATCCACCGAGGCTCAAAAGCTTTGAGTGAGGGAAGTCAAATCAGGACCACGGACAGCTCTTATACAACCCATAGACAGACTGAGGTTAAAGCATGTGACATAAAAGCAGTAGGATGTGTAAATCCCATCATCACAGCCTTAAAAGAGCTGAAGAAATCCACTTGCTGGATCATCTACAACCTTTCTATCTATAACCTGTCTGCTTGGCCCAATGTTTAATCAGAAAGTCAAGGTAATGCATGTTTCAGAAGCTTGCCAAAAGCTTGCCAGACACTAAGCCCTTGCACACAGAACAATCAATGCTGGAAAGAAGCTAACGGGACTTGCTGTTGCTTTGATAGCCCGCAGCTCTTTGTATTGACAGATCACATGCTCCTGTATTCATACAATATAATACCCACGTAATAGAATTGACAATCACATTATCTCAATATTCAACCCACGGCTCCTCCCTCCGCCAATTTCTTCTCCATTCCCTGGCCTACTTTTCATCGTCTGTTGGAGCAGGAAAAAACAAACACAACAACCAACAAGCTTGTTTCGTTAACCCACCTCAGAGCGTAAAGGACGGTCCCGTTGGGGAATATGCGGATCAGCCTGTTCTCCACGGTGATGTCATGGAGGAAGGACTTCTTGGAGTCGACGATAAAGGTGTCAGGGACCCAGAGCAGCTCCACTAGCCGCCCGTCAAGGCTCAGGCTCTTATTGCCCTCGAACACCAAGCGCTCGTCCGTCCAGCGCTGGCGGAGGAATATGGTGGCAGTGTAGTCCTGCAGGATTGGTGTTCAAAGGTCACAACAGAGTTATTGGACTATTTTAACGAGCATGTCAATAATATGCTGACTCGTGTGTACCAGTAATTCATAAGTAACCTTGTGGCTTTCTTTGGCATTGTTGGGTATTGATGGTGTCAGGTGCCTAAGACCTTCTGTGCTGAAGCAACAGTAATCTACAGCATTACTTTACGTCAGCATGTCTGTTCTGGTTTTCAGACCACTGAACATATTTTATGTATATGTGCTGTTTATCCATTCTAAAAGTCCTGATCTTACTTAATATGCGGCTACATAATCAATTTCTTCTGTTGTGTGGCAACAAAATGTGAGTGCAATGTCCGATCCACAAGAAGGAACCAGTCCCAGTGGAATGCCATTGTCCTGTCCACTCTTTAAGTGAGGCTTACCCATGAAGGGACTGGTGTATCTCTCCGTCTATCAACATGTCAACAGTCCTATTACTTAGGAGCAGAATGAGCTACAATGCTTGGATGTAATCTAATCTTGTTTGTTGTTTTTGAGATTCAAGCTTTTGTTGAGTCTCTTGAATTGGGAACAGAAATTACCATCTCCATGTCTAATCTTTTTCAAGCTTGAATTCTTGCTTACAATGACATGGTTTGTGTTAGTAGTAATGTGTGTGTGTGCGTGTGTGTGTGTGTGTGTGTGTGTGTGTGCGCCAACTTTTGAGCTAAAGATTATTTGAATGAATGCTTAATTTTTCCCCTATTTCCTTTAAAGCCACTATATGAGTCCTCAGTTAAGCTAGCGGCCTTGTGAGGCCATCCTTATGTTAACATGCTCTAACAATGCTAACGTGTTGTTCCTTTGGAAGTATAATGTTTATCGAGTTCGCCATGTTGTGTGTCAATATGCTAACACTTGTTAATTAGCAGTTTTAGCTAAGGCTGTTGGAAATAATTTTACCGATATTTCAAAACCAAAGTATAGGACAAATTACAAATTTGACCTGCTGCTGCCACATGATAGAAATTCAGTGTCTCACCAAATCCAGTAGAATTAATCCTTTGGGCATCATGAATCTATGTACACAATTTCATACTAATCAACCCAGTAATTATAGAGATATTTCTGCATGGACTAGAGTGGTGCAACAACTAACTTACAATTAGGTCTTAACTGTTTGGTCTGTAAAATATTGAAAAATCACAATTACAGAACCTAAGCCTTAAAATTGCTTGTTTTTTTACAGTCCAAAACACAAAGATATTAAGTTTTTGTCATTGAGAAGACGGAAAATATTTACAATTGAGGAGTGACAGGAGTGACTTCAATGATTAATCGTTAATCAAAATGGTTGCTGATAATTGTTCGGTCTATTGAGTAAACTATCAGGTGACTTATCTTTTCAGCTTAATTCATTATGATGCTTTCGTAAATAATTCCCATTCTTTACACATAGGTGGTGACCCTGGACCCCTACGAAGTCAAAAGGCTCAGTGACAAGGTTTGACTTGTGGGAAAGTGAAGTAAATGTTGATTTGAGTGAAGGTTTGTTGTTGCATTTGATACATTTTGGACTGTGGTATTTATTGACTATTTTGCTGGTGACTATTTCCTTGATTGGTTTATGAAATGTCAGAAAATAGAGAAAAATGTTCATCCCAGTTACTCAAAGTCCAAGGTGATGTCTTTAAACGTCTTGTTGCGTCACTCCAAAACCCCCACAGATATTCACTTTTATATGATATAAAACAGAGAAAAGCAGGAAATGTCCATTTTCCGGAGGGTGAAAACAGCATTTTCTGCCATTTTTGCATTAAAAACTACTTTAACGATTAATCAAAATAGTTGCTGATTACTTTCTGTCTATCGACTAATCGATTAGACAACTAAAGGATTAGTCGACTAATCGTCGCAGCTCAAATTATGATGCTGTTGTAGGTCCTATATGTGCCTATAGCTCAGTTACACCAAAATCTAATTTTCATTTTTAAAAAGCCATGGTTATCATGAAAAAGTACAATACGTCTTCGTAATACATCCATATATGAAACTAAAAAGAGAATTTGGTCTTATATCAATTGAACAAGAATGAATGTTGGACCTGGAATTGAAAGGGGATAAGTGGGATAAACAGGACATAAGGAGACATAAGTAAAACTGAACAACTGCATGCAACACTTAATTACTTATGTAGTGTTGGTTTTGTTGTTATGCATAACAATATTGTGTTACCATGTTGATCTCTGAGATGGTGTCAATGCTGGCAATGTCCAGGCTCATACCCACTGTTACAGGACCATCTAGAAACAAAGAAGAAATATATGCCATATAGTGTATGTCTACACACTGCATAATCCACAACATTAGAATATATATACTGTTTACATATGCTTTACTATGTGTTAATGCATACATGTGACTGAGTTATATAAAACAACAGGGTATATTGAGGAGGCATACGGATATATACTAAAGCATAGTGTTGTATAATGAAAGGTTTTTGAAGGACAGCATATTTAAAAAATGCTAAAGACCGCACATTGCTGGGACATCAACAGCTGCAGTCTGTCGAGTGTGAACCCTCTAGAGGGAATTAGTTATCCCTGATTCACCATCGAAGAGGGCTAACTTTGTCGCTCTTTTATGTTTCATCATCCCATTATCCTTCTCGCTCACTTATCAATCTTCATTTTTGTGAGAGAAACTAATGAGCCTGTCATATTGCAGATACTGTATGTGTGTTAGTGTGTGCCCATTGTATGTGTGTGAGTATGGGTTTGTAGTTACTGCATGCATGTACCTTATAGATAGACTGTAGTCTATATAAGTACTGACTTAGTCACTGCGATGTCAACCAATACTAAGTGGACTACGGTTTTGCAGCCTCAAGTTTGGCATTTTGGCTTTTGCCATTTTCTCATAGACTTCTATACAATTTGACTTCTTTATGCAACCGATGAAGTTGCCCCCTGCTGGCTATTAGAAGGAATACAGGTTTAAGGCACTTCTAAATTGGCTTGTATGTAGCTTCACGGCTTCACACAACCTCAAGCAATGTAAATATGAAAAAGTAAGACATTTAGCTTTAAATGTTCAATGTGTAAGATATGCCAGAATTCAAACTTAAAAACATTAAAACAATCAACTAACATTATCAACAGAGTGTGAAGCGGTAACAGTGTTGATGTTATGTCAAAGACGTGTGTGTGATGTGTTGCAGAGATGTCTACTGAAATTAGCATCTCAATGACAGTTCCGGCCCGTAAAGTCTAGGACGAATAGTGAGCAACTACAGTGGCAGTCTGCCCTCAGTACAGAGGGAGAAGAAGTACAGCTGCCTGACTCAGGCAGACTCAGGGCTTGTCAACGTCACATCCATGATCTCTGCACGTTTTGATAGTTTGTTTTGATTAAATCCAAATGGGCAGAAACGAGAAAACGACCCGCAGCTTCGTCTTGTTCCCACCGCCGCCACGGGGCTGCTCCGCCGAGAGTAGGGTGTGCGAGAGAGATGGACAGATCCTCCGTCAGCATATAGCACTAATTCAGCCGTCTCCCTGACGGAGCGTCAAGCTTTCTGTCGCTGCCCTTACACAGGTTAGACCCAGCGCTCCATCAGCCCGCTGTGACTCCCGGTGGTGGGACACACGGCGGCCATATCCAAGCCGTATTCGCTCGTCTCTGCCGTCCCAGACCCAAGCCAACAACCATACTATCAAAACGTAACGTTACACGGACCGTACAGTGCCACAGTAAACACATACATATCTAAGCCCCACGTTAAGATCATAAGACAGCAGTGATATTTAGACCGGCTCTCAGAGAGAGCAGTTTTGTCTCATGAACTGACATACTGGCAGACTGACACAGGAGTGAAGGAATACACAATAAATATCTAAACCCTGCAAGAGAGAGATGTATAGCTGTAGAATACATTACACAATATAAAGAATACATTAGAATACTCTAAAACTGAGAATACAATAAATATGACAAACTACTAGAACTAAAATACAAACAGGTTAACATACTATAGCTGACTTTTAATAACTGATGGTTTTGATGATTGATGAATGTACATTGTATAGACCCAGTTGTAGAGGTGACATACTGCCCCCTAGTTATTTGGAGCAGGTGGCTTGGAATTACACATTGCACCTTTAAATGAATAGTTCAACATGTTGGGAAAGAGACTTTCTGGAGCAAAGATAAATGAAAAGATTGATACTGTTTGCACAGGTACTGCTGAGAACGGAAACAGGGGAAAACGGCCAGACTGGCTCTGTCCAAAATTAAAATAATCTACCCACCGGCACCTTTAAAGATCCCTAATTAACACGTTATATCAAGTTTGTTTAATCCGTACCAAAGCGAAAGTGAGGATTTTGTTATCTATGGAGATCCCAGCTGTCTGCTGGCTGTAGTTTCATAATCTATAAACATATAGAGTGGTATTAATCTTCTCATCTAACTCTAGGCAAGAAAGCGAATAAGCGTATTACCCATAACGTCAAACTAATCCTTTAAGGTTACTTCAGTATGAGAAATGCCGATTACGTTTTGAGTAATGGGGAAATCGGCTTCAGAAATGTCTGGTTGGACCGCACTGAGCAGACCTGCTGGCTGTGCCCGGGGCTGTGTGTTGACAAGCAGTGAGACTTTGCACCAAAATGTTGGAAACATTTGAACTTGCACTGTATGTGTGGCTAAAAATGCCATGAAATCACAAAGCATTAGAGAGAAGTGCAAGATGACAGCATTGCAGCTGTCGTATATCTAGTAAAACATTTCTGGGTGTTTTTTTTTTTTTTTATCCCCTCCAGGGTTAGGAAATGAATAAAATCAATGGAAGTTCTCAGTGTAATGCAAATACACGTGCGTGTGTGTGTGTGTGTTTGCGGTGCTTTTGCCATTGCTCTGTGCCAAGCTGGTGTTTTCTAGGCAGGAGGACTTGTGATTATGCTGAAAAGCATTCGCCTTGGTGAAGTCCAAAGTGTTATTACAGATCAAACAGCGAGTAAAGAAACCGTAATCACATTGTGACGGATTCCCGGAGCCCAGAACAATAATGGTAGCGAAGGATTTGTAGGGAATGACATAACATAGTTCTTCTGAAAGCGTACACCAAGATAGCTTCTCTATTGGAAGTGAATTAGTCGCCTGCTGAAAATTGGAATCTAAATCACAACACGTATTAGCAGCTCTAATCTTGGCTAAGCTACAAACAACAATATATTTTCAGATTTATATAGTATTTAAGTCATTCTAGCACTTGTTTACTGAACTCCTACCAGGGATTGTTTTTTCTCCAGGCATTTCCATATTATCACTCATCACATACATACTAGTACATCTCATGTCATGATATACACATGCAGTAAAGTTAAATGTATGTATGTCAGCGTAAAGAACTCACAAGAGACTCGCAAGCACCAAATTGCAATATGAACCCCTCTCATTCTCTGTCAAACACACATTTCCCTTTAGTGTTCAGTCATTTCCATGGCTGCATGTGTCTGCAGTTTCCTTACTGTCAAAGAAAGGCCGGAGGTACTTGTTGTATCCTTTCATCAGCCTATGAATGGTAGGGGGCAGAATCTCTCCTTCCTTCACTTCTGCGTTGAGCATCGAGCTCTCTAACAACCTGAGAGCACAGACAGAAAGAAAGAAAGGTAGAGAAAAACAGAAGTAAGATTTATTGTTCGTTTCTCCTCCCGTCGCATTTACCGGGCGGATCACTAGTATTCACAGAATCTGCAGGGTGTCGATTGAGTTCCACGGCCAATCTTAGAAACCATGCTGAGTGCGAGAAAAGACAAGGGATTCAAATGGCAACTGAAAAACTAAAGGGAGAGAACATAATAACCAAAAAACCCGCTCCTTCTAATTATTTGATTACCTTGAAATGACCCGGTTCCAAATATTTTAAACCATCCATCTGCCTTTAAAATTACCATTTGCTTTCATGAGATTTCTTTCCCCCGTTGTTTCTGAATGCTATCCGTAAAGGCACATTGAAGTGTGGGAAGATGATTATATTGCTGGCAATTGCGGCTGGGTAAAAGAACAGTCATTGCGCCTTCCCCAGTGGTGTGTGTGTTTGTGTACAAATCAGGTTCTAAATACAGAACGCCTGCTCTGTAGAGGAAGCCCCGGGGCACGTGCCATGATGTAAGAGAGGCTGAGGCAAAACAGATCAGGCCATGTGCAGAGGCAGAAAACATTCATCTCCATATGCTGGCAGCATTTCAGAGTCCCTTCTGTCACTTGTATGCGGCTGTAGTCAAATAAGTGACAAGGGGAGCAAGAATAAAGAAGCAAGACAGGGGTGCTTTTCATATCAGATACAGCATCATGAAATATACACATATTCATCGTTAGGGTGACGCTGCTCTGTGTTTAAGAGCATCCGATTGTTATTGACAGGTCATTTTGGTATCTTAAGTGCTCTAAACTACTAAATCGATTTTAGTCAAGATAAGTGGTAGTTTCAGTTCTGTTTGTTATAGTCACCCTGTTACTTATCGTCATAATGTTGCTGGAAAAGCAACATCCTCTTTTTGCTTTGTGCCATAAAGTCTTTTGTTGTAAGTAGCTTTCCTCTTATATCTGACACTGCTATACACAGTTTTTTCTTGGTGATGACATTGTTTTTTTGCATGTTAATTATAGAAAGGTCTCAAGACGAGTGTAATCATTTATTGATGATAAAATGGGGCATATATGTTTTGTTTTCTGCAGGGAGACACAGTCATTGCACTTTATATAGTCTAAAAGCAGGTTACAGCCACGCGAGCAGCTCTGTGAGGCCGAACAAAGCAGTGCTTTGAGCTCAATGCTAATGTTAGCATGGCTAACATACTAAGTCATAAACCAAAGTATTGGAAGTGAAGTGATATGTTAGCGTTATGATGGCCCGGGGGGAACATGAATGACACATTTATGGCAATCCTTTCACTAGTTTTTGAGGAAGTTTACTCTGAACCAAAAATGTCAACCTGGAAATATATTCAGTATTTGTTAAGACATTTCACACAAAACCTCATGGTGCTGCTAGAGGAAAAGTCAGGGGGATCACGGAAGTCATTACCATATGTCCTCTTGGGATCATGAATGTCTGTACCAAAGTGTATTCCTATCCATCCGATATTTGTGGAGATATTTCAGTCTAGACCAAAGTGGTGGACCGACGGATCAACACTGCCATCACCAGGGCCCTAGTGCTAGCATGGCTGGAAAGTGTGATATGACTATGAATATAGCAAAGATATATTTTAACATTTTGCACTTATATTCAACCTTAGTCAATTTTTTACCATGAAGGATGCCATTTCCTTCCTAAAACTTGATTTTTTTGTGTTCAAAATCTGACTGAATCAAGCCCATGATTGACAAAAAAAAAGACAGAAAAGTAAATAGATGGTGTATCAAATTAAAAGCCACTGGAAAAAACACATTGGAAATATAAATATATATATATATATATATATATTTTTTTATTATTTCTTTTAAATTTAAATCACTTGAAAAAAATTCTATCTATGAAGGAATCATCGGTCATTTTCATTTAATTTCTTCCCCATGAGAGGACAGGCTATTCTACTGAATCCACCACACAACCTTGAGAGCCGAACCTCTCGATCGAAAACGAAAAGCCGAGAAAAAGTCTTTCCCACGAAACTCAGAACTCGTTTCACCTGACTGTGTCGAATCAGCTTAGACACTGGGGGAACTCGCTCCCAGCACACTGTTGCTATGCTGCATAAAGTCTCACTCACATGGCTCGCAGCCTGTTGTTTCAGCAGGCGACAGACTTGGATGGAAAGCCATGTTAGTGACGGTAGTGGCAGCACTCTGCCTCTGGCATACTGCATTATCAATCTGGGTCACCCTGTGTGACCCTCATTACATTCACAAATGGTTTTGCATCTGTGTAACTGTATAAGTGGGTTCCTGTGTGAATTTCAAAATATGTCTCTGCAGTGACAGGAAGAAGCAAGAAATGGAAAAAAAATCAAACATTTCAGAGGGAAGGATATGATGCAAAAACGGCTCAAATTCAAGGAAAATACTGAAAAACATACAACTACATGCTGGCATACAGGATGGAATGGGTTTCCTCACACCTACCGATAGCAACAGAGCTGCTCATCGTTGATGGTTGTCCGTGTTTTTCAGTCTGACTATGAAACACAGCTGATTTTTGGACAATGTGTGCTAAGATCTTCCAGCTCCTCTCTATCCGTCTCTGTAAATCCCCAGACTCTCTAACTTTTGACTGTCTAAACCTTCACCTTTAGACAGGGATGACACCTCAGCTCTCCAACATGCCAAGCAGTAGCTATCCACTGAGCCCTGACAATGAAAAAAAAAGAAAAAGGATAGATCCTTAGAATCCTCCCAGAATCACACAGGATATTTGCAACTCCTCTTTATGTGTATGTGCAAGGCAGCATGATCATGAAGACAAGAGGATATTTAGGCTGTGGGATGAACTCACTGTACACACACACACACACACACACACACTCACACACACACACACACACAAACAAACTCATATTTATGTACTGTGGGGTCCCTCTCTCCCCAGATGAAAGCACGGTCTGCGGAGTGCACAGTTTCCCAGAATGCACTCTGACAGACCTGACACACCTACCCACCAGGCTGCCTATCAAGAATAACAAGATGACACTTTTGAATGCCCTCAACTGAGATGAAAAGGGCCTCTGCCATACTAAGTCACAAGCTATTGTTTGTTTTCAACACAGTTGCAAAAGCACAAATATAAACAAATGATTTATGTGTGCCTCTATATTAGCCCCAGAAGGATATTGTACATTATTTACCATAGGAGGAGAATTGTATATTAACTGCCGTATCCAGTATATACTGTATACACTGTATATTTATATATAAGTGACACAAAGGGATGCCTTACTGTATGCCCCCCGTCATGTGACACTGTAGCATCCAAACTTGGTATTGTTGCTATGACATGCTGGGGACAAAAGGCTTAATAAAGAGAGATGACATTAATGCAGGAAAAACATTCATCAATCATTGGCTTCATGTTGACTTGCTCTAACAGGGTGTAGATTTTTATTTTATTTTATTAATCCCTAGAATGATTAACAATGTAACTCCTACAATCGTCCCTGTGTACACTAGTAGTAAAGTATCTTAAGCAGAGTAAAACATGTGGTTTGCTATGAGTACTTTGTGTGTCTGCTGGTAGACAATGTTGTGGTGGAGCGCTGTCACCTCACACTTTATCACGAGAAAGCATCAGCTGGCTTTCCACCCACAAACTAAACACATGCAGGTAGGACTTGAATTGCCTGTGGGGGTGAGTGTGTTTTTCTGTCAATGAGGACTGACAGCCTGTCCAGGTGTACCGCAACCTCTGACCCTTTGCATTGTGAGATGGGATCCAGCCCCACTTACGGCCTTGAACAGGAAAAGCTATATTTAAAATGGATGAATGGGCGCATCATTTTTAACAACACATGTGGCATGTATGACATGCTAATCAACGTGATTCAATGCCAGTGAACCCAGTGACTGAAGTGATCTCTAGCAAGTGCAGTGCAATAAATAAAAAAGCAGATTAGCACTTAGCACTACTATCTTAACAGTAGCAGCAGAGCTGCATGGCACCATCTGATTTCTGAGGGCTTGATCTGTCATGGCGCATGGCACCACCTACATTATCTGCACTGACACATGACACTGTGCATATAAACAGCATCCTCTAATGTGCTAATTGGCCAGTCCCAAGTGATTGCTTCTTAGCCTTCTGAACTTGGTGGGAAGGAAGTGCCAGCAGGAGCCAATGATCAGTCTGTCTCTTTTTGTCACGATCAGAGTCTTCTACAACTCTCCGTAATGAGCCCTTTAGTTTGCTTATTGTGCTCCGCTTCTCTCATGTCTGCCTTTTGTTCTATCATTATTTCTCTACTCAACTCTCATTTGCCTCACAATCTGTATCGCACAGCAGTAACATTGTCTGAGTTTCTTCACTGCACCATGATGAAGATAATTAGCCCAAATATTACACTCATTATATGACTAAGTCTTTGCATAAAAACACTTGTAACACTTATAAATGCTCAGTAGTCACCAATGATTGTCATTATTGATCCCGGGAATCAGTGATATTGTGAGGTGAGGTGCCTGTGCAGAGACCAAACGATATTAAAAGACAACCTCCGCCAAGGCCAATAGTGCATTTATGTGCTCCTCAGATTGTCCCATTCCCGCAGTGTGGTGTGTTTATGAGTCGTTAAGTGGAAACAACAAGGACGTTAAAAAGAACATGTATTGTATTCTATTACTTAGAATACAGTTATTGTTCCGACTTAATGAATTTTCCCAGTTGGGAACTTATTTTTCCGTTTATTCCGACACCACCATGAATGCAGCACCAGTGCCCCATCTTGCAATGTTAACGTAAGTGAGAAATAATTTGTGTATTCCAAGTCCAAGTTTCGTCCACCAAGTTTCATGAAAATCGGGACCGTAGTTTTTCAATAATCGTCCTGACAGACAGACAAAGGGGGCTGTGGCTCAGGAGAGTCAGTGGTTCAATCCCCGGCCTCTGCTGTCAACATGTGAAGTGTCTTTGGGCAAGATACTGAACCCCTACTGATGAGCATGTGGCACCTTGTATGGCAGCCTGTGACTCTGTATGAATGTGAATGCTGACGTGTTGTAAAGGGAAGATTGGAAAAGCGCTATATAAATGCAGTCCATTTACTATTTACAAACAGACATACGAACAGAGAAAACATAACCTCCTTGGTGGAGGTAATAAGCACCCCAACAACAGCCTCTTCACCCTGCTGCCATCCGGCAAGAAAAACAGATGTATCCGCTGTGGTACCACCAGACTACAGAGCAGCTTCTTGCCTCGGGCTGTAAGACTCCTCAACTCATCATCCTTACTCCGCCATAAAGATCAGTTTTGTTGTTTTTTTTTGTTTTGTTTTTCTTGTGTGTAGCATACCGGGACTACAAGTTGCATTTCGTTGTGCAACCCTGTGTTGTGAAATGACAATAAATTAACCTTGAGCGTTGAAATAGGAAGGAAGAAATCCGACACTAACGTCTAAGCCAGTAGATGCTGCGCTACTGTTACTGTGTCGCTTGAAAGAATAGTTAGCTTTCTTTTCGAGCGTTAGATGTGAGGACAACTCTCAATCTCATGTCTGTACATTCAGTATGTAGTTTAAGCTAGGTGATTAGCAAGGTTTAGCGTAAAGGCAGACTGCCAGTGTTTCTTCTACTCTAAGTTCAATACACCTACCAATACCTCTAAAGCTGACCAAATAACATGTTGCATCCTGTTTAATCTGATTTAATAAGAAATAGTTCCAGCATGTAGACCATACACAATTGGTCATTTGTACATTTTAGTGTTAGGTATAGATTGAGAGACTGTTAAGGCCGTGTCCTTAAGATTTGAAAGTTTTTCCTTGTGTCCCCTCTTATCTGTGTTCCCAGCGCTCCCCCGTCTGTCTCTCTCTATTATTTCTCTATTTTTCTGTGTGTGTGTTGCCATGGTCTCCTTTCCTCGTTCTCCTGGCTCCCGGCTCTGCTCATCATGCACACCTGTCTACAATCGGGTCATCACTTCTCCCAGTCAGCTCATCAGCTTGCAGTATATGGTTTTGCATCTTCGTGTTGGCAAGACTAACCTATTCTCCTGTGTCCCGGCGTCATCACCTGCCTGTCTGTCCTCCTACCTGCTTGCCATCAATCAACCAGCCTCCGAGCTAACCCTGCTCACCACGCTTCCCCCTTTACTCCCTGCTCACGCCAGCCCCTGTCTCCCGTCATCTCTATTCCTCACCGCTGGTAGCAGAATCCCAGTTATCAGCCTTTAATCCTGCTCCTCTGATACAATTAAAAAAAAAAAGCCTCTCTAACGGAGACATGTTAAATAGTGAGTTTTGAAGAGAGCCAGGCCAGCTGTTTCCCCCTGCCTCCAGTCTTTATGCTAATCTAGGCTAATCGCCTCCATGCTCCGTTTCAAGACTAAATGCATTGATATGAGATATTGACCCACCACAATATATGTTATCATAAAGAGAGCATCATCTTTATGGGTGTTCTTAAGTAATTATAAGGCAGTGGATATGTCCAGCAATCATACTGTACAACACATTAACTAGTTAGCTGTGTAGCTGTGTAAGCTAATGACAGACTAATGTGGTTTTGACATCGGTTGTGTGTGTCTGTGTGTGTACTGGACCCATCAGCCAAATATTTTCTTTGCTCATTTATGAACGTATGATTAAGGACCTCTCGGGGTTGCGGTGATTAACAATTTTTGAAAACTTATTTAATTGACTGTTTTATACTGTCATTGACTGCTGACTCCTTATTCTTCTCAACCGGTAACACTAAGGATTAGGAACTGTCCAGATTTGACATTGTTCTTTTATTTTATTGGTTTTGATAGCATTTTTATTGATTGATTGTGTATCGTGTGATCCTTATCTTAATATGTAAAGTATTTTGAGCGGTATAGACGATAGACAGTGTTGACAGTAAGCGCTGTTGAAGTGACGTTTGCGGCCTAGTGGTTTGTATTCATTCGAAACATTACAGCAGCGGTTGCTGCAGACACACCTGGCTGAGATCTGCACTCTAGTGCACTTTTCTAGTTGAAATATGTGAACTTCTCAGGACTGTAAAACAGAGTAGAACACAATACTATACGTGGTGTCTATGCCAACCTTTACATTCTATGGCTTATAGGCTATGCTGATATGGCTTGTGTTTTAATGTTGGTGGGTGGAGGAATAGATTCAGACGGAGTAATACAGGGTGGCTTGGAACGAAGGACTCAAACCCTGTGGGAGAAATTTGCCTTTTCAGATCCTGTTTCATGACATAGCCTCCCCAGATACCCCGACCTCCGTCTCTCTTACTCTTCTTCCCAATATCTCAAGGCATCAGTCCAGGCAGCACTTGCACATTTCACAACGGATTAATTCAGTTGAACACAACCCCTGCAGAGAGCTGAGTAACGCTCTCTGTGGACCCCCTTCTCCCTCTCCTTCCATTCTTACTCCCACTCTGCAGTATGTTCAACTCCAACCCACTACTCACTCTTCTCTCATAGATTCATGTCACTCCTTGTTCCCCAAACTCCCTTAGCTGGTCTCTTCTGTGCTGCGGAAATCCCTGCCACGACGCTCGAGCCTCACAAAGGAGCACAACACATGTGTTCTGAATCCGCGCTGGGATCAATTTGATTGAATATTCCCCATTCAGGAGCATGTACAAATCAGCTGAGCAGAGTGGAATTTAGTAAGGTGGGAGTTTTTTTCATTGTTTTTTTAGTTACACATTCCCCCCAACCGACACATGCACAGGTCCCTTTATACATTTTCATGAGGTGACTTTGTAGATGTTTCGCTTGTAAATCAATTATATAGATCTACTGTATTACCATATAGTTTAGTTTCCTTCCGTATACGATCAATCACTTTAATGATACAAAGCATTTAATCACACTTGATGTCATAAATGGTCAGATTTGAAGGATTGGTTCCAAATATGTTGGTCATGGATGTATGATGATTAGTTTTCAACCCACCATATGAAATAAGGCCGGCCCACAGTTGACCTTCAAAGTTAGTGAATCAGGCTTATTCATATTCAAATCACAATGACATTTGCATCTTAATTCACAACCAGATCAAATGGTAGTCCATAGAAATTGGTTCATTTTCTCTCCATACAGGGCTGGAATTACATTGCTTCACTGCATGAGCGGTACCATGTGACTTCCTTGGTACAGTAGGCTATATAAGTCAGAGGAGGCATCCATTGTCTAGTGACAGGCTGCTGGAGAGGAACAGGTAAAACATACGGCTTTAACTCAATCCTCTAGGTGAGCTCAAAGCGTTCGCTCTACACTGGATGCTTCACCTGTCAAGTTGCATTAAATGACTTCTTTTCTTCTTTTGCTTAGAATATTCATTTTTTGCCACTGTGAAATGGGATTTGAGGAAAGTCGCTGCTGCTCTCATATACAGAGATTATTCTCTCGCTCATGAGGGACTTTCGAGGCTTCCTCAGACCCCTCAGCCACTCCAGGCTCGGAGATGCAGAGGCAGGCAACCAGGCACCACGGGGGAAATAAAAGTCCTCCCGAGCAGGCTTTTGTGGATAAAAGCAGCTGTTTCTCCCTTCCATACTATCCCAGGCAGCTCCCTAAGCCCCTCCACATAGGAGAATAGAAAAACTCCCTCCTGCCGAATACAGAACATTTACTGTCTTCATAAGCCTACTGAAGTCTGAATCTCAGAAAAAATGTGAGGTATGACATGAAAAAAAAAACTGTCAAACTTTATTTAAGGCAAATCAGCGAGTATAGATGCTACACTTTTATAAGGCACTGGCTACTTTCATTCTCGAACCTCAGAAAGAAGCCGCCTGGTGTCAAATCGTCTTGGCAAGCTGGTTGTAATTAACCAGCGGAAGGAAAAAAATAATTATCATTACTGTTTTACATTTTGCCTCGATTACAAGGCTTCATATGCTTAACATTTCTGTTACTTTAATGTTACCATTTCTTCATCCTTACAGAGGATGTATAACCCTTTGCTCATTCCATTATCCTATATTACGCTGACCTAATTTTCATTAATAATACATGCAGACCTGGAAACTCTGCTCTGCTGATTATTGAAGGGGCAGAGTGAGATTTGTCAATGAAGTGCTCTGCTCCATCAACCCCGGCCAATTAAGATGAAGTATTGCGCACTTTGCACAATCAACTTGTCAAGCTCTCTTGTACCCACACAGTGTTTAATCAATTACATATAACACACAATACAGTAAATTGGATGGATTATTCTCGTGAGCTTTACAGCATGTGCGCATGTTAATCGCGTTGTTCATGTACATCAGCTGCTGCTTTTATACATGACTGCTCTCCAGAGGCAGTTAGTCATTTAATGGGCCGAAAAGTTGTGAAAGTTCATGTGTGGAAGTGCATCATGTGTGTGAACAGAGAGGATATGTTATTGTGCCGATGAACTTGACAAAAAGAAGAAATACAAAGCGCACATGTACGAAATGATAAGAGATACATATGGCAGTCTAAACAACAAGTGGTGCATGGTTTGACAAGAGGAATTCAACAAAAAAGTTCTTCTGTGCGTCTTTCACAATGATTAAACACAGCTTCTGTGAGCCTGCTGTGAGACAACAGAAGGCTGTGGCCAGCACTGCTGGGATGCTTTCAGTCTGATGTTTATAGATCCAAACTCTTGGTCACCTCTCTTTATGCAGTCATAGCAAGATAGCAGACTGAGATTCACCATGAGTAATTGTGCACATTCTCCTGAGTGGCTGGAGCCTGGTGGTTGTCATGCAGGCGAGCAGGTCCCTTACTACTCTCCTTCAGTGCTAAAGAAATGATGGCCAGTTCTGCATGATGATGCAATTTTCTCTGACTGAAAAACATTGATGCAAATCTGAATGCCTCTTAGAAAAAACGTATATACTGACATGAAGTAACTCAGACCTCGAAGAGCCATAAAATATATAGGATATATGTGAATTATGTTGACAAAGAGAAGCCCATCCCTTTCTGACTGGTTTGGAGGACTGAATTATGTCTGTTTTAATTAGAGACAGTGTCACACTCAAAGAATGTCGGCGTTTGAAAAGACTTGAAAAAGGATTCATGAGTAACCAAGCAAAGTGTCCTAGTTCCACGTTCTCCGTTTCGTGCAAAAATTAGTAAAAGTCAGCATATATGTGTATGGTGGCCAGTACATCCACAGGAAAACGCTGCTAGGGTCAAGAAAATAATGTTTTATTGCCATGCAAGTAGCATTGGAATGGCAAAGTAAGAAAGTTTGTACAGATTTTTTGAAAATATGCAAAAGAAAATGCGAATTATTGTGCATTTCCATCCATTCCTGTAAAGCAAGCATTAGGAGTTGGTTAATTAGGATAAACAGCTGGTGGTCCTCCAGTTGGTTGCCATTAAATCATTGCAGAGGAAGAGGACCAAACAAGATGATGTCATTCATCTGCAGTCAAGCTTCAAACGGAGGAAAACAAAGTAAAAAGTGTTTGTTTTTTTTCCTTCATGTATTAATTTGAACAAGGTTACAGTCTCCTCATCGCTGCACACAGATCTGTTTTTTTTTCTCCAGTAGAAGTTTGGGTGACGTTGAAGTCGCATGCTTCACGTATATCAAGTCTCTTTTCATTGCACTTTGCTATACCAAAACATTTTTATTTATTTATTTAATTTTTTATTTTTAGAAATGCACTCATTGTATTCTAATAACTTTGGTGACCCCTTGAGGACCCAATCAGACAGAGCATTTAATAGCAACCTGGGCAGTTCTTTGTAATTTCAATGAGAGTGAAGACATTTGACTGCTGCTTTTGTGTTACTGAGCGCCTCACGCTTTTCTATGCTCTATGCATCAACGTCATTGCCCGTTTTTTCCCAATGTCCAATCGGATTAATTGAGAGACAGGCCTTGTGTGGTGACTGTGGCTGGATAACCGGAGCTATATGATTTACCAACCGCAGTTCAACCTGTTGGCATGTGTCCGCCTTTACTAGGTGATACTGAGGTGATGAAAGCGCAATTATGTTTTTGACTGCAACTTTAATGGGCTCTTTTTCTTGTTCAGCCTCAACAGAAAATAGCAGGTCTGGAGGCAAATTTGTGCAGTACCGTAATTTCTGGACTATTCAGCGCATCTGAATATAAGCCGCACCCACTGAATTTTTAAAAAATATGTATTTTGTACATAAATAAGCCGCACATGTCTATAAGCCGCAGGTGCCTACCGGTACATTGAAACAAATGAACTTTACACAGGCTTTAACGAAACACGGCTTGGAACAAAAATAAATAGGCTTTTAAACGCCTTCAACTTGAAAGCTGCATCATATGCCTTTCTCCGTGTCTTTGCCATGATGAGGGTGACAACATGACCGTAATCAGAATCGTGACCATTCATAATGTCCGCTGTTTAAAATGTCCGCTGTTCATAATGTCCGCTGTTCATAATGTCCGCTGCTGAAGACATTCCAAGAACTAATAATGCAATTGAAGGTTGGCATAATGTTTTTAGAGGTTCATTTGGTACACTGAATGAAACACCGAGAAATTTCGTAAAAAAGTTAATTACCGTAATGAATGGGAAGTTTGAGCGCGCTCGATTTACGTCACATTATGTGACGGTGCTCAGTTTTTTGGCGACATGAAGCTTGTGAAAGCGGGAAAAATCCATAAATTAGCCGCGTCATTGTATAAACCGCGAGGTTCAAAGTGTGGAAAAAAAGTAGCGGCTTATAGTCCGGAAATTACGGTACTTGAGATTTTTGGGTAAGTTCTAAATAAATTTAAACTGCACTCTTAACTTTTGGGTAACATATAGTTTTCATGGTTTGTGCAACATTGGTGGTTGCTTAGGAGCCATAAAAAAATAAGAAAGAATATAAATCTAATGAACTGAAATATCACTCTGAAGCTTATTGTTATGTTGACAGCAACTGTAGACGTCATCCCGCAAAGACTTTAATCAACAAGTTGGATGCAATTCATGCCTCTGTTGGTAATCTATAAGTACTCTTAGCATTTTCATCCTGCCCATTACATGCAGAGTTAAGTCATTACTGAGGAAAAAGCTCATTAGTCATGAAGACAAATGTAACCATCCAGAAAAATCCCATCAGCAGGATAATTAACTGTGTTTTCTTTTCAACGCCAGATGAAACAGAGTAACAAGCATGTTAATGGATGCCTCTACCAAACTTAATGCAAATTTATGCTGAATTCAGAGCAATCATGCCGTAAACAACCATATTACTGTACTGACAACAGTGAGGTTTCATGTGACATTTTAATCCAACATAAAAACATAAAAACATGAAACTTTGAATGTTTAATGGCAGCAAATGGATATATTCTTTGGGATTTGGACAATTCTTAAAACGAGACGGCTAATAAGAGCTGCTGGGCTATGAGGAGGCACAACGCACTTCATCCTAGACTGAACCATGGAATAACAAAAGATGTAATTCTGAGCTCATGAGGGTGTTACAGGGCTGATATCATTATTGTCAAGCCAGAAACATCTGAAGTTCAACCAAACACTGAAGTTTAAATATCCTGACAGTTGTCCAGGTTAAAAACACCTCCTCCACCACCCCCACCTCTCTAATCAAAGGCTGTCAGTAGTGAGTCGAGCTGCTGTCAAAGCACATAACAGTGGAGTTGGCAGCAGTTTCGTCACATCTATAAAACAGCACATTAATTCAGATCCCCAGGGTATTCCAGAGTTAGTTAAGCAGCCCTTAATAGAGTTTATGCCCGAGCTGAAACATTAAGGTAGGTATGGAGACTGAGAATATCTGCAGGGCAAGTATAACAAGAGTCTGATTATATTCTCAAAAAGCTGCCAACCTTCTATCATTGTGCAGATCATTGTTTAAGGCAGGGATTTAAAATGCATAATTTTGTTTAATATAGGTTTTTTTTTTTTTAAATGTTAACGATTCATGGAAGAAGAACTATCATCATACTTGCATGCTACATTAAGTCTCCATACTGCACAGACTACAAACACTCAGCTAACTATGAAGCATTTATGATCTGCAAAAGATACCTTGAAGAAGACATGGGTTTGGAAGCTGAAACATGCTCCGTGACGGGAGTGTATTTATGTACCATGGGCTCTATGTTCCCAGGGTCCTATGTTTTCAGGGTCCTATGTTCCCAGGGTCCTATGTTTTCAGGGTCCTATGTTTTCAGGGTCCTATGTTCCCAAGGTCCTATGTTCCCAGGGTCCTATGTTTTCAGGGCCCTATGTTCCCAGGGTCCTATGTTCCCAGGGTTCTAATTTCCCAGGGTTCTATGTTCCCAAGCTCGATGTCCTCTTAATATGACACATTAAGAGGACCTCTTTGTTGTAATAGTTTTTATTGTAACAGTTGTAATGTTCTCAGCAATGTTTTCCCCAAAGACAAATGTTCAATGTACTGTATGTTGGTCAATATGTTGAAATCACCCACAGCTCACTGAAGTTATTGTGGGACTCACAGTAATGTTGGGCATATTAATGGACACTGAAATGTTAATAGACATGGAAACAGTATTTATTTTGTAATGGGCACTTTTGTATTTTGTGATATTTGATTTATTTGTAATATCCTGATATATGTTTCTATGCAATAGCAACTATAATATTTTAGTAAGTTAAGTTATGAATTAATTAGTTATGATTAATTAGACTTAGGCGAAAGTGTGCAGCTATGTTGCGGTGATGTGCTTGTGTCTCTGTTTTTTCAGAACGGGAGTTCCTTTTGTGTCAAAGTGTGGAACATTACACTTCTCAATACGCCCTCAAATTGGCGGGCAAGACAGTGGCCTTTGACATTGATACTGCCCACGCTCTGTGAACGAAGGACCCTTGGAACATGGGGATGAGCCCCTCCGTGACAATAGATTTCAAGAGTAATGCTTCACTCCGAAAGCTCTGAAAAAGTTCCCTGGGTCCAGACCTTTGAATCCGCTCCCTTCTAGACTTGACTGCTTCGCCTGCCATCATCACATCCAATGAGCGCCATGGGGGGAATAACGATTAGCCAATCAGAGCCACGGGTGGGACTGCCGGTGTCAAGCTGTTGTCAAGTGTTGTCAAGCTGTGCGACGGCAATATCGTCCGACATTATAGTTTGTTTTTACTTCGCTCCGCTCCACTCTGGAAACCCTGGGAACACTATTGGTGCAACAGCCTAAAAGGCATTTAAAATGGATATCAGTATTCACATTGATGTTTTGACAGAGCTGAAAGTAACAACTCAACAGCTGCGATCAAACCACCGCTCTTGACATGACATTTATCTTGTGATCAGGAAGTGAAGCCTTAAAAGCTGTGGTTTATTAGACAACTGAACACATGGCAGTCATCAGTTTGCGGGTGGCTTTTAAGAAAGAGGCTCTATTGGTGAGGGAAATACAAAGTAAACCCATATGATATTGAGTTTAGAGTCCCTGTCTGATGGGGTAAGCTATCAGCTACAGTAACATCCCTCTATGTGCTTTCTTTAAATCTTCTTTAACAAAAGCTGGGAGATTTCAGGAGCTCAAAGGCCAAAATAAGATCTCAGTTAGTAGCATATTAATTAAAATGACACTTCAAAGCATTATCATGGTAATAAGAACCTTATCCCCAGCTCTGGCTTTGTAGTCTTGTCATATGAAGTGGACCTAAATTCACCAAAAAATTACATCAAGACACTGGCATGATAGATTGCAGGCTGTAAGTGACACCTTTTTTTAAATTTTTTTAAATGCTCTCTATGAAATGTTATACTGACTTTTCCAGTTTATACATCAGAGTTGAAGGTTTCTAACCACAGGAGTGAGCCAGTCAGAAACCTAAGCCTAACCCTTTATACCCTTTCCTACGGTCGCATATGTGTAGTCAGAATAGGCTAAGTGAGATATGATGTGTCAACTCATAATTCCTTTTTTTTCTGTTTACTGTGATCAGTATTTCTGCATCTCGAAAGAGGGGTTCATAGGGGAAGTGATGGGGAGGTAAACAATAATGGAATTAAGAATAATGGTATATTAAAAAAGATATGTAAGTGACAATACTAAATACCTTTAGTGAAAGACAGTGATATGAGTTATAGCCTCAGATCCTATGAGTAACAATGTTGGATGTCAAATCATATTCATGATGATCATTGTAATGAATTTATCATTTTCTGTAATGTATAAAGTAAAAAGAAAATACAACATCTAGCAAAAATAAATATATTGATATACTTTTTGGGAGAATGATAATTACGTATTGTTATATTATATCAATAGGCCTTTTCAAGCTAGTTTGTTTAAGGGGAAAAAAGCAATATAATTTGCAATATTCCATTGTGATGAAGCATAGGAGCAGGGCGACCCAAATCATCACAATTCTGCGGATGATTTGCAGATGAATTCCTATTACATTCAATCGTACTCGGGAGCCAAATCCAAACGGCTTGTTGAATCCCATGTTTCCACACAAAAAACAAATTACTGGGTTGTCTGAAGTGCACCAACCAACAAATTGTGAAATCAGAGATCCAAATGTATGCACAACATACAAGCATCCAAGCACTAAAAAAACAAGATGACATGTCCCCTTTAAAAATCCCAATGCCTTAATCTGAATGAATTTAGTGTTTTACTAAAATGTACCGAAATAAAATATATAATGGAAGACTTGTCATGATCTTGGTTTTCATGTTTCCCGTTTTATTTTGTAGGTACATTCCGCTTGTGTCATGTCCAGTGTTACTTCCTGTCTTTGTGTTCTCCCTCCTGTGATTGTTTGCCGAGCCCTGATTTCATCCTCCTGTGTGTAATCACCCTGCACCCTTGTGTCTTTGCTGCCCTCTCCAGCTGTGTCACATTCTTGTGATTAGTGTGTGTGTGTACATATTGTATATTTGTCTATCCTGTTGTTCCTGGTCGGTTTGTCTTCTATGTCTTCGATCCTCGCCTTCCCTCGCGTTCCCTCACATTCCCTTGCGTTCCCTCGCGCCATCCTGGTTTGCGTTTTCAGTTTTTGCTTTTTTACCTGTTTGAGATTGTTTAAAGCTTTGAGAATAAGGCTCTCTTTTCGTTACCACACTGTCTGTTTCCTGCGTTTAGGTCCTCCCCTTTACCTCACCTGTGACAAGACTACTCAACTCAAAATCAATAATGTGATACATCGTCATCATCTTGTCCTGTCAATTTACTGAGAATTTTTTTATTTGCATATTTCAGCACGGCAACATGTACAGTTGAGAGTGAGCGAGTCCTCTCATGCAGGTCGCTGCCCAGTATCCTCCTCTGTTGCACCTGACGGAGTACCATCGCCCACTGTAGGCTGTAATATTCTAATGTCTAACATCTCTGTGATTGTTACAGTCCGTCCCCCTGAGTGCCTCATATTAGTCAAGGAATGCTTTGCTCTAGAAAAAACGTTTTGGAACATCAAATCATTCCCTCTTTGTTGCTGTCGCAGTGCTCTGGTTGTTGGCTGCTGTACTGTTAATACTACCGAGATACTGTTACTACCTTCAATGTGCAGAGACCTTAAATTGAAGCATCCTCTCCCTTTTTTCTGTGAGAAGGTCCTGTCTTTTCACTCTCACACAAATAAAATAGAAAACCGTGTCTTTTGGAGGAGCGAGGGAAGATCAGACCTCCAGGTGTACTTCTTTATGAGCGCTTGTATTGTATAACCAGCCCTGTTTCATGTACTCCCTGTATTCATGTTCTAAATTCTTATCTGCCTTCACGTCATTTACCCACCTCAGCTTGATGGAAGTAGTTTGTTTTATATATATATTATTTATTTTTTTTATGAATTTTAAAACAAACTACTTCCATCACGCTATATATATATATAT
>CALSBV010010813.1:19165892-19219202 GCA_943590825.1 Bovichtus diacanthus
GCTGTGGCCATAACCTATGGGTTTAGTCAACACTTTGTTCAGAATAGGGACAATTTTGGGGTAGGTTGAAAAAAAAGCAGACAATTATTGCTCGTGATTCACACTCCTATTTTGTTTCATGTCCCCGGTTTGTGTGTATGTGTGTGTTCCCGTCCTGCCACACACCTGGACCCTGGATCCAGCACACCTGCTTGAAGTCAGATCATCACCTCTCCTGCCTCTCTCTTGGCACACCACGTGTGTGACTCTCAACAGAGATGAGAATTAAGGGAGCTCCAGAAAAAAAAAAAATGTGTTTAATTCAGACTGTTTTAACCTCTACTGGATGTATTTTGTGAGCTGCTGAATTGTCCAATGTGAACCTAATTCCTAGGGATACCAGGATGGATGGAGCATCAGCAGCCAGAAGGTAATATCAGTAACAGGATTAGCAGATGCATGGATGTTCTGATTTTTGCTAATTAAAATCACAAAATGAAAATGTCTTCTGTGGTTAAAACGTTAGACATCAAATAAAAAATGCTACCCTTCTAAGTGGGGAACATCTGGCACATTTTTGTCATCCGCAGCACGGAGTGAAATCAACTCATCATGCAAATGTGATATATCATTTGTTAAAGAATACTCAGTTTAGAAGAATATGTTTAAAAATGTCATGGCCCAAGAAATGCATTTTCATATTCTCTCAGAAATGATAGTGGTGGTAAGTGTTTGTATTGTTCTCCAGTAATCTATTACTAGAGTTGACGACAAGCTGCTTTCACAGGAATAAAGAGGCAAATAAGTACATGCAACCTTGTAGTTCAGAAAGTTGAAGAGGATAGAATAATCAGGTCTCCAGTGTGAAGAAGCCTCGCTGAGGGAAAGCACAAGCGACAATGGTATCATGACAAACCGCTGTGAAAATGGAAATGGCGGAGAAACCCAACAGAGGCAAGATATTGTTCCAGATAGGGAACCTGCTATTAAACTTAATGAACATGAAAAACTGGTTTTCAGTTCGCTGTGCTGAGAAAATGATAAATGATGGGTTTTAAAAAAAAAAAAAAAAAGGCAAAGCGATGGAATTTCTAACAACTGCTGTGGGAAAGACAAAAGAGTATTTTTCTGGAAATTTAAAAGAATCTCTACTGCCTTGTTATTTAACTCTAAAAAGCGGCACCACAATTCTATCGAGTAAAAAACCTGTCTCGGAAATTCTTCAGCTGTCAGTAACTACATACCTGGAAGCTTTTTAGTAAAAGCACTGACAAACTAAATGGATAGAGTAGCAAAGGTTATGTTGCGTTTCTATGGCAACAGCTGCAATAACAGCTGTTGCAGTTTTAAGCCACTTTAGTATAGAAGCTGTCGTCTGAGTTTATGTGTATTTTGTATTTCAGTCAAGCTTCAAATGGGCCGTGGCATCAGCTCTGAGACATCAGTGGTGTTATATTTTGGTAACCCTTGACAGGTGACATCAGTGAGCAGCCTCAAGTTTTAACTTGTCAGAAGCAGTCAAATTTAGGATCACTCTTCCAAATCAATGTGCCAAAGCACTTGTTGGAACCCAATCTCATTTTTTGTATTTTTTTTATATATGATTCTCTAGGAAGCTTGCAGTTCAACATGCTTTCAAACTGCATGTAGAGACGTTGTCTGACTCTGGATTAATAGTGAAAATAATACTCTTCTCCATTTTAATCAACAAACTTAACAACTCCTCATAGACAGGACTAAGTAATTTCAAGAGACGCTAAAACACTATTTATCTCCCCTTCTAGGAACAAACAAAGTGCACTCATACAATATTCTCTCAAGCCGATTTATTTCTCCTCATACACATCTGAAATGTTCCATTGTGTGGTGGTTTGACAAAATTCAGTCATGTAATAATTTAAGTAAAGAGGTACACTAATCTCTCCAGTGACAATCAATAAAAAAAATTAAAAAACATGACATTAAATGGATTTCTATACAGGAGTAAGTCATGTCTCTCCAGTAAAGTACAGCATACTGTAAGCCTTTAATCTGCCTGTAATAGTCTTCAATACAATTTTTTTTTTTTTATCCAGGCTTTCTGTAACCAGTGCCGTGAAACCATTGCTATACGATATGCAGTACTTTATATAAGCCTCTATTGAGAGAGATTAAATGAGTAATCGAGCCAAAGCTACCGCCTGGGTTTGTAAATATGGGTTGCTAAATGACTTGCAGTTATGCTTTGTTACGAAATCATGAATATACCATTTCTACCCTGTGGCTGTTTAACGAAGACATTTACAGTTAGGCTAACCAGATCATTATAAATCAAAGGAGGGCTATATGGAATACTTTCTTTAGCTAATCTTTGTCCATTTATCGTGGATTATACTAATTAGGCTAAGCCCCTCCCCCGAACAGTGATTGATTAATCATAGTTCAGCAGCCGTAACTAGCCATGGCAAGCGTGTCAAGCTTTGGATTTGTCCAAATACCGGAGCCGTGTGCACTGCGCACTCGCAAGAGCAATACATGGCATTTGAAGAGTTTTCGAGGATTCTTAACCTTCCCACAATCATACATACAACATACAATAACGAGTATGAGAGTGTGAGGAATGGATTAAACCGTTTCTGTGCTCCATCATTAGCCTCAAACATCAGCATGTCCAGCTCACAACCTAACGACAGGAGTAAATGTGCATCAGCAAGGCCAAGGAGCATCTTTTTATAAACTTTATAAACTACATTAGTTTATGGGGTTACTGAGTTACATAAAAAGAGCTCTGTTCACAGCGAGCATATCTTGTGTATAGTATTTTCCCCGCTCTTTGTCTGCTTCTGAATAAGAGTGTAATGTTGGCAGCTCTTTGTTTTAGTTTGGGAAAGTTTTTATATTCCAGCAACTCCAGTTACCTGAAGTAGTGTTATGTTTTCCAAACACATCGGTTATTCCTCATCCTAAAAGTCTTTTCTCTTGTAAATGTAAAGACATACCGTTTGAGAATATAAACGACTGGTATAGCTGACTCTTCACTTGGGAGAAGGATCTTTAGCTTTGTTCTTTTAACATCCTTTCATGTACTGTATGCAGCAGAACATCCTCCCAAACAAAAAAACGGCATATAGGTTGTCTGCGCAAGCACATATATGACCCATATTTACGTTTACTGTTAGGCTCTAATGGCCATAGCAATTATGTCCGGAGCAAAGAAGGAAGTCAGGTGACCCAGTAGACAAAGTCTGTGTAGGGACGAGGCCAGTGTGGATGGATGGGTCAAACAAACACGGGAGACGGCTTTTTATGTCTTGTGTGAAAACAAAAGTCAATGTTGACTTATTTTAACTTTCAGATATAAGATAACATGCTTGACCTTTGTCACATACGTAACTTACGTATTTATAGAGCTAGCCAGCTTCTGCTAATGAAATCTGCCAGCAACAGTTGTATTTCAGCTGACAAAATCAAAGGTCGCCAGCAAAAAAAAAAGTGGCAAATATTCCACCGTTATAATTGTAAACTGCATACAAGGAGCGATAATATTTTTCAAGTTGCCGGTTGACTGTGTTTCTATTTTCCGATGTTTAGTTCTCTCCCTGTATCTTTTTCCTCGACAAAATGTGTGGTTTGCGCCATTGCAATGTTTAGTCAACAGTTAATACTTTACATGGCTGTGACAGGGACACCTTTTTTATTTTTTGCTTAGTATTTCAAATAACAAGCTTAGCCGTGATCCTCTACAATTTCTTGCTTTTGTTCTTTTAACAAAGCTCCAAAGCTGCAAGGGTTTTCACTGAGCGCTCAAGGAACATGAGAGGAGGAAGTAATCTCAGGCCGGATTGAAACATTTTCCAACGTGTCATTATGGAATTTAGCTATATTCGTGGTGTACTGCATCTTCAAAATGTAGCAAGACATCAATCTTTCCACAGAGTTCGAGCAGGCCATCGGTGTCCCTGTGAGCATTATCTGCTGGATGAGTGGGAGACTTTCATGATTTCATTGTTTGCTGTAAAGTGAGGCTTCTGGCATCTGTTTTTGGCATTGTCAAAAAATAAATAAACGGCGATAAAGCTGTTTGGTCATCAGTGTGGCCATCTATGTTGGTGGAAATGGTTGCAGCACATTCCACTGGCAGAGGGGCAAGCGGTGTTTCATAATGACTAAATCACCAAAGCTCTCAGGGCTTCTGAGCTGAACACCTCATGCTGACACGGCTTGCTGATGTGCTCCAAGGCGTAGTAAATCAACTCTCCAGGGTCTTCATGCCACAGAGGTCATATCAATTACATATCAACATTTGCAATTATTGAATTTCCATCATTAAATTACACAGGATTAGATTATGTTCATCAAACACTAAATTAAATGGACAACATTTTAAGAAAATTAAAAAGAAGGGGGGAGGGGGATTTTAATTTATTACATTGGTGCATAATAGCATGTATAGATCTGAAATTTAAAAGAAAATTAGAGGGCACACTGAGTAGAACGTTCTCCTCCATTAGCATAAACTATCCTAAAATTCTCCTTCCAAGTATCATTTATGGGCAATTGGTAGTCAGTCACAGTCTGACACAAGATTAATTACCCAGTCCAGAATTATTGGCATCAGTGCTGATGGCGAGTCTGCTTGAATTGGTATTAGTCACATTTACGCACAGAAGTGAGATCCACTGCAATACAACGGCAACCTGCAGGTTAAACTGAAACTATTCGATTCCCATAAAGAGCTTTAATTAGTTTCGGACATTTTGTGGTAATCACGTTTTTGGAGGTGGGGATTAAATCTTCTGCATCTGAGCAGACGTGTGAGTGCATGATTCTTCAAAATGGCAGTGAGTAATGTTGCGTTCCAGACAGCCGACGAACACCTGAAGAAGCCGTTGTCTGACGTTGCACAACAATGGAAGCGCACATTGTAAACCATCAACTAAAAGGCAACGTAAAGTATATTTGCCTGATATTATTAAAATATTACATACTATCATACAGTAAAACCTGTTCTGCATTTAAATTTATGTCAAAATGTCAGTAATGTTATTAGGTATCTGATTACGGTAAACAATCTCTGAAACTATAAGTTATGCTAAAAATGGCACCAAAAAGAAATGTGGTGGCCAAACTGCTGAGAGTTCAGTTGTGTGTAAACTTACCAAAGAAACATCGGTGTGTCGCGGTCGGCCATGTTTTTTTTTTTGTTTACGTTTGGTGTCATACACCTGGAACGCCGGCAGGTCAGAAGTTGGGAAATTCCGACCTCCGCCTTTTGACTGGATCACATTATTAGCATTTCTGAGAAAACTCAATAAATAAATGTGGCAGTTGGTGTCTTGTCGAGCTGAGGAGGAAATAGTTTTTACAAGCAAGAGAATGCTATTCATAATACCATTTTTTTAATAAAAATGTGCAAGTACTGGCAGCCACAATTACATTTTAAAGTTATATTTTCACAATAAATAAAAAAAAAAAAGATGTATTTTGAAGAACAGGGATGACGTGAACAAAGGTATATTCTTAAGGCTTTCTCAGCCTTGACTGACATGCATCAGTGTTTTAATGTCCAAAGTGCAGTGACTACAGTGTTATTACAAATACAGTAGATGATGCATTTGAACACAACGAAGATCATTGCAAAAGTCATCTGAATGCGATCTTTCCAAGCTCAGACTGGCACATGGCGTTTAAACTAAAAGCATGCATTTGGCAAACATACTAGTGTAGCAGGCAACATGCTACAGCACATTAATCCCAGAGGTGAGATATATATATATATATATATATATATACATACATACAGAGAATATCTTGCAGCAAGATTCAGAGAGGCCCAGAGGGTTTGCCTTATCGAGAATGTGCATTTTGTCCTTTTCAACTGTGAGAAAAGTAGAGGCTTCTCTTCATGGTAACAGACAAATGTGGACAAAACATCCCCTCAGTCTCTCTATTTGACCTCTGCAGGGAGTATAAACACAGATTGTATGCAATGACTGAAACATGTGGGGCTGGATCCTGCTTCATCAGTGCCACAGATGTGGACGTGGAAGTCAAAGGCTTCTTGTCGGAATTAAGGGGAGTTGAGTATTGATGGTTCAGAAAACGGTACAAATGTGCACCTCTCCATCTCCTACTCGGCTCACTTCATACAAAGCGTAGGTGTTGTTACAAATTAGAATCTGACCTGACCCGTGCCTGTTCAGATGGCTTTGTGGCTGCACATCCCAGCGGTTGTATATCTGTAAGCATTCTTACCTGCTAATGAGGAGGATGGTGAACATGGTCCCTCCAGATACATAGATAGCCATGGCTGCCGAAAGAGTGGAGACGCCAGGAGGAGTTTATCTGCGATAAAAGCACACAAAGGATAACAACAGCAATTTAGAGGGATGCAAGGGATGATAGGAGTCTCAGGGAATATGGATTTTGTTCTCTTTGAAACCAAGATTGTTTGATGCATCTCCGCAAAGATGTAAGATCGTGTTGGTGCTGACACAGTGACTCCTACATCAGCTGGCACACATCCCAGATGGCCTGTGCAACCGTTTCCTATCTTTAAAAATCTTTACAGTCAAATGTTCCACAAATATTGATGATATCTCTCAGCCAGGTAACGACGATGCTTTCTCAGTGCCACTTGGTTGTCTTTCACGGATTCTCTCACAGACACCGAAATGTAGGACAATTTTTCTGTAAATCACACAATAGCAAAGCTTCAGTACTTGCATGCCTGAGGGACATTCTCTCAATAACACAATGAGTTCTTTGTACTGGCTTTACTGAAACTCCAAGTCTGGCTCCAAACTTGGTGAAAAGTAATAAAGCATATTTCAGTTTCCTTCAAAGAGAGTCATCTTGTTTCCCATATCTCCATGCAGACTATCTCTCTCTCTCTCTCTCTCTCTCTCTCTCTCTCTCTCTCTCTCTCTCCCTCATGCCTCTTTTAAGATGAAAGCAGACACAAAACCTTCAGAGACCAGAATGATTTAACCACTGAGACCCGACTAATGTGGACGGCAAGCTGGGCTACGGAAATATTTAATGTAAAGTTGAAAGCGAGCTTCTGTGGCTGTGGTGGTAAAAGTAACTTGACAGTGGCGTGGGCTTGGATCCCAGTAAGACCTGTTGGTGGTAACGTTACCTTTTTGGCAGTGGCTTTGGTTACATAATGCGCAGTGTGTGGTTCTGTAGCAGGTAAGACGTGGCATTATGACTGCTGAGGTTAACGATGCAGGTGTGGAATTGAGTGACATGACTTGGACTCAAGTCAGATTCTAAATCTTGGAATTCAACACCAAAAACTTGTTGTGACTTCCCTTGAGCCTTTTGACTTGAAAATAATTGATACCTTCTCCCAAGCCCAAAGCTGAAAAAGTTTGGTATTCAAAAAAAAAAAGGGTGCCACAAATCAGTTTCTTTCATTCTCTGAATCGACTAACGTTAAAGCTATTCATTCCCAGCAAATGAACACTTAATTACCCAGATCCATCGTGTTTGAACCAATCCGACAGCATCTGATCAAATTGCAGGAGAAAAACCATGAAGATCTAAAGTTGCGTTGCTGAGCGTCAGGATCAAAAATTATACCAAAGAGCATTTTGTTTGCCTATAGTAGTGGTCAACTAATTGCAGTATGCAAAATGTCAAAATGTGAAATGACAGACGGAGAGGCATTATGACTTGTTTAGGACTCGAAACTCAAAGTGTAGGACTTGGGACCTGTTGTAGTAAATTTTGTTTTGCAATTATTCTATTTTTTTACCACCTGTATAATACCTTATAAGGTAATGATAGACAGTCAACATGTTTAAAAAGCTCAAGGATAGACGGACCATGTGTTTAAGTGTTAAAGTAGGTAAAATGTATAAAATCAGACATGCAAGTTTTTTGGCATGATGTGACGCTGGCCAATATGATAAAAAACAGACTTACAGTGCATGGATGCATATTGTGTCACTGGCTGAGGTGATAAGATCAGACCTACAGTACATTGAGGCATGCTGAGTTGCTGGATGATGTGATAAGATCGGGCCTGCGGCGCATCAGAGCCTGTTTTAATGAGGACCAGTGTAATATGATCACGTCTGTAGTGAGGGGAAAACTGCATGCGATGCATGTTTTTGGAAGAGGTTAGACCCGGGTCAGAAACTAATTGAGTCGTAATTCGCCACGGATAGATCCTTGAACATAAATTTGGGCCGGAATCAAAGAAAAGAGTGTCATGGGAAAAAAAACCTTTCTGTACATGAAAGAAAGGAGGTGGGACCTTCTAAAAACAAGACATTGTTATGAACATATGAATTGAACTGTTTAAAGAACTAATTAGGGGAGGGAAATTAAATTTTCGATCAACTCCCCTCTAGTAAAGGCAGGACAATATTGTGTATAAAAGACGGACTCTAACTGTTGTTATTCAGTGTGTGTTACATGTAACATCCTCAGGTTTTGTTCTGCGTGTTATAGAATAAAACTCGATTGCCTCAAACTCTGCTTCTCTCCAGTGAAGATCTTTTTTCCTAAATTTTGAAACTACATTTGACTCCAATAGCTGCTTAATTTGAATAAAGATACGTGTTGGCGAAGAGACCCAGACTCATCCGCCGGCCCTGAGTCAGGTCTTTTCCCCCCGACAGACCTGACTCTGGATTTGCTTGTCTATACTTGGGGACTTGAGTGCAAAGACTTGAGACTTATTTGTGACTTGCAAAATAATGACTTGGTCCCACCGGTTTAACAATACAATTAATAATGGACTTTCCCACCATGCCAATAATGTATTCATGTAATCATGGTAGTGTAAGTAGTATGAGCGGCTTTGGACAGATGCATACCATGGTAATGAAATACAACATGCGATTTAGATTTTACCAATATGTAGTTGGAACGCGATTTTGTGACATTCCTGATGTTAATTCTCAGAGCTACAGCTCTGAGCAGGCTGTAATTTTGGTAGCCAAGCAAGCACACATCAACTAAAACAGACTACCATTGAGATTTATCGACATACTGAGCAATTTTCTGTTCGTGCCTTCGCTGCCAACTCTGTCACAGTCAAACCGATTGAAATTTATGACACGAGTGTCGCTGAAGAAGTGCAGGAAAGTTTTCACTCACTGCTGATAAACTCATTAAACAGCCATGCATAATGACTCGTGAGAAACTCAGTTAATGTAAATTAACGCATCCAGTCCAAATTCAGCATACATTTTCTCAATGAAATGTCCCATATATATTCTTCTAATAACCCTCTACTGTCACAAGTAATAGTGGAGTATTTTCTTTATGTTGCCTTGATTACAGGTATATACAGTATAATATGAGATAGTAGAAAGCTGATGGGAGAGAGATGGAAGTGCAACACACATCTAGAGTCAAACAGTGCTTCTACAACAACATAGCCAGTGTCTCAAACCCCAGGCCTCTAGGAGACCCTTAAATTTGGATTTGAACTCCTATGATAATGTGTGAACACCTTTTTTTTTTAAAAAAAAACATGTATTTCTTAGATTAACCTGTCAATGTATACATTTAAAAAAACAAAAAAAGTACACTGATGGGCTACCATATAGTTCCAAAAAAAAGGTTTAATGCAAAATACAAATTATGCCAAATGTTAGTGTTTCAAAATAAAGCATAAAATACTGAAGCCAAAAAAGCAGTAGTCAATGACTAGCAAAATTATGCAATGAACAAGCAGTCGGCTATAGACACCTGTTGTCCCTTCAGTTGTTTTTCTTGGTGATACTCTACATCTTCAGTTATTAGTAAGTTAGGGAGTCCTTTAACTTTAGCGCACAATGAATTTAACTTGACTTTTTGACTGCTTAAGATTGAAAGAAAATCCATGTATTGCTAATGTGAGAAAGCAGCTCAATAGCACCTGCTGCGTGGGCAGTAAAGTGAGCTAAATGAGTACAATTCCCTTATTACCATCATGTAAAATCAAAACTCTTGTCAACTTTACAGCTGCTGCTAAAGCAATATTTTTGCAATACTGTAGATTAGAAAGAAAAAGGTCAATAATCATATTGCCATTGTGTCCATCTCCTTGCTGACCTGTCAGTCACAGAAGATTGAGTGTGCTCCATTTACACCCCAGAGTGCACCACTTCAGAGTCATTTAAAAAGCTCAGTGATATATATATATATACATATATATATATGTATATACATATAAGGATCACTTTTGGACCGGTGCACTGGAGACGTATGAACTCGGAGAGTCAGGGGAATTAGTGGGAACGTATTATTATTTTTTATTTTTTTATCATTTTAAAAGCGTAAAAAATATTTTGATACAAAATACATTCAGATTTATTCCTGCTCCAACAAAATAATAATTACAAGGAGCTGTTTTGTACATTAAACACTTCAATTACAGTAGACATTCTGTTCCTTTTTGCCAGCACTTTATGCTTGGACCCCTACTGTGGACTGCTATTATAAATGATTATACATGCAGCCTGGCAATGCATTAAAAGGAATGAATGACTCCCACTCACATGGAAGCAATTCAGACGGTACAATAGAGCACATGACCTGCAACAACTCGGGGCATTATTGATAACTTTTTTTAAACTCAAACTGACCATTGAATGCAAATGCTTGAATGAATCTTGAAAGGGATGTCAAGAGTTTTGTAAGGGTAAAATATTCTTAGTACAAAACAATGGCATACAATTCAAAATCACACCAACTGATTTAAAAAGAGATGCAATATTCCAGTTGTAAAAGTGATATGAAATGTACAGCAGGCAATGTGGATTATTTAAATCTGCCGCTACAAGAGTGCTTTTTGGAAGGGAAAGCATCCAAAGACAATTTGCATGCTCCAGTTCATAGATGGCAGCATCACCCATCACATATTGATCCAAATTAGTTCTTACTCCAGTGCAAAGAAAATGGAAAACTTGACTGTGTGAGAAAATACTCAAATTAACAGAATCCATGCAACATGCGTGTAACCAGCCCGGACTCTGTGCATCTTCCATCATAAAAATAATTAGACATTAGATTGTTTGTGTCAGTGTCTATGTATGCCCTAGTTACTCAGTAAGTAATCCGATGGACAGTAAATGAGAAAACTCGATGATAGTTTATTGTTTGTTTTCTCACTATCGGGTGTAATTGAATTAATCTGTCACTGTCTGCGGATAGGGATTTGATCTATAAATAAAGTTAATAAATGACACATAGATTTCAGACAAGCCTTTGCCTTTGTGGCCATATTTCATTTTATGTTCCCTTTTTTTTTCATTATTGACAGACAAAATACAAACGGACAAAAGATACAAAATTCTAACAATTAATCAACGTACATATGCATCCAGCCATTTCCAACCCCCTCCAAACCGATATACAAATCTACAACCAAACCGTTTTCCAACGCAGCCCTCGAACAACGTAAGTCCTAAACATTGTTTATTTTCACTTTATTTTCATCTTACAGGACAGTTGACGTGCAATGCTAATACCGTAGAACAGCAGTGACAGAAAAACAACAAGTGTTATAATCAGTTCCTCACTCTTTATAGTGACATTGGGTCACTGTCGCCCATGTTTCAGCGTATTGTCTCATTATTTTGCTACCTTTTTCCAACTTAATCATTCACATTGCTTCAGTGTTCCATTCTTTGTGACGATACTTAACGAGAGAAAGGTATTTCACAATTCTTTGAAAACACTTTTTGCAAGGGAGTTTTGCAAATCTCCCACTATACATGATATGTGCTGTGAGCGTAATGGCTATATTAGTGTGGACCATCGTTTTCTTTGCAACGCCAAACCAAAGATCTTTAATTTTATTGCAGTCCCACGGCAAAAAAAAAACAACACACTTGTAAACACATACAGATGCAAATCCCTGCATATAAAAAGCTGGCTGTTGACTAGCCTACCACTGTTTTTAACCCTAATCTTCAAAGCACCAGATATTTGTTTACTTGTTATTTTAGGAGATGAGACCATGATTAATCAGCGCCCCAGGTTAAGCGGCGCTCCATCTAATGGTACAGATATCTCCACTCTTCTGCCCATGTTTGCCTGTTAAATCTGCTCTGGCATCTGCCCTAGCTCAGTGACCATCATGATGAGGGACACTCTAACATGGGAGGATGGGTAACAGCCCTTGAAAGTGAAGCCTGTCTTTCAGCTGTGACTCCCAACTGCTGGCAATTTGATTTTAAGCTGACTTGAAAAGGGCAGTAGCCAATATAGAAAAGATGTGTCAGGCAGAACTGAGTCACTTCATCTAATTCTCTGGCTTTTCCCTCCTTTGTCGCTTTTCAAGGTACTTATTCTATCCATACTGGGTGAGTCACATCAAAAGCATGTCAACCTTATGACCTCCAAGCCAAAATTCACCCCTTTCCCCAAGTTATTCTAATTTCTCTTAGTCTTACTGAATGATGGCCGTGATGTTCAAGATATGTTAGCAGCCCGACACCATATTTATACGACATGAGGGTTTTATTTTTCTCGTTGCAGTGACTTTGGTGCACACTGGTTACACTTGAGTCACCTATCAAAAAAATATTCATGCAGGAAAATAATTTTTGTTGTATATTTCCTGTTTTTGATTTTTTTTTTTAAATAATAAATAAATAAAAAATAAAAAACTTGACACAATGACAACAAAAAATCTTTTCCTGTATGGATGATTTTTGCTACTTGCCTTAAGTGTACCCAGAAGGGACCAACGCCACTAAAGCAGAAAAACTAAAACCATTATCTGGTGTCTGGGTAGCTAGCAAACCACTGTCCTTTTGTCTGTCCACACTGACAACATGTTAACAATGTATTTGTATGCGAACATCTAGCAGAGTAGACGGCTAGCAGCTAGCCTCAATACCTCAATAAATTAGGTTGGCTAGGTCTGCCGTCACAGCCATTCAGCCTTTCCCCGTCCAAGTGGATACATGACCCAACACAGTGGCCGGATATTGCTTTTGTAGACCTCTATACATTTGACTGAATCACCAGGTATCGTTAGGCGAAGTGTTGTCTGTAAATAACTAAATAATTAGTAGGGCTACTTAGCTGTAATAGGCCTTTTTCACTGCCGGCATTTGTATAGCTGGAAAGGCTCAGGTGTGAGGACTAGCAATAATGATGGCTGCATTCCATTCCAGTAGGGCCCCGCTGTTGTGGACACTGGCACACTAGCATGGTTTACAGGGACACCATTAATGGTATTTTACACCGGTGCTGTTCTTGCTGTGACAAATCTAAAGGTTTTGAAACAGTTTTTAACCAGACTTTATGTCTGAAGGGAAATAATTATCTGATTCTCTAGTTATCCGTTCAGGAGGGAAAAACAATGAAACAAAGGTGAATAAAGGTGTGGTGGAAAAAGTGTGCCAACAAGAAATAGACTTGATGCAGCCCTGGCCCTTAGTCACGATCCATCCATAATCTAAGAACATATAAAGAGAAATATACGAGTCTGATACCATTTCATCCGGTATGCTTTGTGCACACATAATATGAAAGCATTCTTCCTCACATTTCAGTCCAGTTCCCAGATCTGTTTGGAGAATCCACAAGTACATTGGATCAAACATAGCTTTTAAAGAATTACTAATGTGAGAGTGATGGAATAAAGTAATGGAGTATTTCACGGTTTTAAAATAAATTAATTTATGTTCTCAAAGGTGATGTTGTCTATGTAAGTCTTTAAAGTTCTTGCCACAGTCTCACTAACATTTCTTATTATATAAAAGTGACTTCTCTCGTCTCAGCACACCTCCAGACAGAGACCCTGCGTTCTCTCTTCTTTTTTGCCCTGTCTCTTCCTCTCTTTCAAACACACCAAGGCAGTGTCTCACAGAAACATTGGGGACTCTATGGACTTCATCTAGGCGGAGGCCTCTCCTCCCCTGTTTCATCTGTGGGTTTAGAAGTCTCCATTCAGGCTCTGAGTGACTTCTACTTCTCATCATCTCAGACAGGTCTCCAGCGTCCATCACTTTGCCTTTTATTATTGGGATGAGTCAGCAGTGCTGCCGCTCAAACGCACTGTATGGGAAAGAAATATGCAGACGTGCAATTACAGCAGTGAGAATAGAGATGAGGAAGAGATGGAAAAACCATAAAAATTGAAGTTCTAATGATGAAGTAGGGATTGTGTTTAATGGAATAGTTCCAAAGTTTGGGAAATACGCTAACCAGTGTTTGACTTCTTGCCGAGAGTTCGACAAGAAGGACGTTGCCACTCCCATGTTTGTATGGTACTTATGAAGCTATATAGAAGCTATAGCAAGGAGCAGGTGACAAAGACTAGCTCATGACAAAGACTGAAAACAGGGGAAACCACGAGTCTAGCTCTGTCCAAAGGTCCACCTCACAGTCTCACTAATTCACCGTTGTAGAGGTACGAAGTTGCGAGCAGGTTTTTCAGTGCAGTTGCTTCCGGAATTGAAAGTCCCATTCATTTATCCCATAGACAATGTTACATCACAGTTGAAGCACTTCCACAGTTTGGATGGATAGTGAAACTCTCCGGTTCAAGATTGACAACTGTCATATCTGTACCTTTTTTTTTTTTTTTTTTTTTAATAAAAAGTCTATTCTAATTTTAATTTTGGATGAATTGTCAACTGCAACAACAAAGTGTTTTTATTTTGCTATACCGCTGTGATTCGTGTCTCTAATCTGGCTTTTTCTTCATAGCAACAGCGGCCAAGGCTCATGGGTATTGTAATATTTAAAGCCTCTGCGGCACGACAAAATGACGGACGAGTACATGATTTCTCAGAGACGAAGTTGAAATGCTTCTAAAGTTTTATTACACGGCGTTGTTAAATACTATATTCTGATAGGTCAATTACTATGGACCCAGTTCAATCTCAGAACACAGCAAGCAATGTTTTACCAGAAGCAATAAAATCTTTTTTTAATCGATATTTTGTCTGAAATTGATTTCTTTAGTGAGTAGCCCTCTTCCTGTCTTGAGGGCGACTCGCTTCCCCCTCTGTCTGCTCACCCTGTTGGGGTTCATTTCTCTATAATGACTGGTTAACATAAACTTACAGGGTCATTACTTTATCTAGGAGAATCCTGTGTTACATTATGTTGGTTAACGTTGAGGATGCTGTTTCTACAAGAAAGCAAAATTTTTTAAAAAAGCGCAAATTCACCTAAATGCCAAACTATTCCTCTCCAGAAATAATAGCAAATGAAGATGAACTTGAATCCCAATTCACTGAAACATACTGTGTGTAACTGCCTGAGAACTTCTGGTCCATCACCTCTGGGCTTTCTCCACATTTCACATGTAATTACGTGTAGTCCTTGAAAAGAAAAGCCTGAGGGAAACCAGTGGATCTGAAGACACATCTGGACACTGTGACAGCTCGAGAATGGACAACACCAGAAGGACCATCAGATTATATTACCGATGACACATGACCCTGTGCCACTGAGTCGAGGCAAGATCCCGTGAGACAAAAATCAGATATGGCGTAACTGCCGCCATGATGCACCTGCACTGCAAACAAACCTGGTGAGTCCAAAATGTTGCATTTGAATTTGGAGCACAAACGTAAAATGTGCCAAAGCGTCACGAGGTCTGCACCTGACACACGGGATAAGCTCCAAATGAAACCGCAGACATCCTCGCCAGTGAAACAATGCAACGGCTCCATTTATCTAGTTAGGCCACAGAAAGCAGTCGATAAGCAGGTAAAAGAAGCACACAGAGATGGGAAGACAAATCAATACGGAAAGAAAAAAACAAAACAAAAAACAATGCTGTCACATGTCCAATAAGGCACAGCCACTCCAATACTTAGTACCAAGGCAAAATACACTCCCAGCTCTGGAGTTTTGATTATAACGGAGAGCCTTTCCATTATCTCAACAAAACTCTATTTATGCAAATGTCCTTCCTCTCCCTTCCCATGCCGCCTTGTGTCGGCTGGCCTGCACTGTGACAGCTGAATCTGAAAGGCAGCTTGCAGTTTATGCCTGTTGAGTGGACAAAAGTCTGCACCAATTAAGTAAGCCTTACAATCTGTGCTTATTCCGCTGATTACATCATTATGTAGCCAATATAGTTTGACACTCGGGAAAACTCATCACAAGGCTTCCTGGAGTATTTGCATGATTTTAATTAGTTTTTATCACAGGGGAATCATAGCATTGCTGGGAGCATTTGCCTGTTGACTTTGACAGCTTTAGCGGTTTTTATCTGATGCGGAGCTGCTGGGTAAAGATTGGCCAACGTAGACATCACCATCAATAAGAGCTATCTCACCCACACGGTTATACTGGCACATGAATGTCTCCAGGCTGTAGTGTTTATCTCTGACAAATTCTGCATTCATGTCTCCCAGTAATACACACACATCCTCTAAAGACATCACCCTGAGGGTCTGTGTTTAAATTCATTCCTGACCTTCACGTCACTTTATTAACTGTCATCCTTGAAACCCCCCCCCCCCCCCCCCCCCTGCCCAATTAGTGTGCTTGATGACCATGTCCACAGTTGGGAATCGGAAGCGGAAATCAATCAACGTTTAAGTGGCTGGCACGTTAAGTAAAAAACGTGTTAACCTCCTAACCCTCATTCCCATCGAGAAAGAGCATCATGCGGTAGTGCACCAACAGTTTACACAGGCAGGATTAATTGAAAGCAGCGGAATTTAGGAGGGAGCCCTATGCACACACACACACACACCATGTATTTGGCTGTTAAGTAACACCGAGATACAGCTGAAATTGTTGACTACGCATGAACATTTTTGGGATATTTTCGGGCGAGAAAGCATCACTCCATTCTTCAAAGTTTAAATCGTCAGCGGACTTCTGTATGCAGCCTGTGAGAGGCTGCACGCTTTATTCAAAGATGCGCTGGGGACAAAAGGCGCACGAAAAGACAACGCACGTCTCCAAAATTCGAGGCGCGGCAAACATGAACAGGTGCCGCCACCATTTAAACAAAAAAACAAACAAAAAAAAACCCATCAAGGATAATAAAGTTAAAATCCAAACTTTACCTGCAATTGCCGATTGCCGTGAGCATATCATAAATGTCAGCGCAGCCTGGAATTAAGAGTCCGTACCGTAAGAATTCCCCCTCAGATCGGCGTGGATGTAACCGTGACTTCCATCCAGTTAAAGACAGCACCTGCTGATCCGCGCATACAACTGGTTGTGCTCTGTCAGCGGATTCCCATTAACTTCTATGGGCTGGACGCGCTGCTGCGCAATGACGCACGCCATGGACTCGCAGCTGATTTGGGGTCTCCAAAGCTGCCAGAGATGAATGCCTAGACTATCTGTGACGATGTTATCGGCTGTGCGTTCCCCTTCCATTACAGTATGAGGGGAGAAAGTGATATTTTATGCCCGGTTTAAAGGGTCTGTGTCTTTTATCAACCCCCATGAGACAGAGAGGCATTTAGTCCAAAATGAGTGTCTAACCCTCAACAGTGATGCACATATTTTAAATCAAAAAGATCATAGTGGAATAATGAGATATATATTGACACACAACACATGCAGTGAGTTATCATTCCATCTCTATTTTAGTGAAGAAATCATTAATCCTGTAAGTGCACATTAAAGCTTCATTGCGGCACTTACAGATATTATACTTTCTAATCAGCTAAACAGGGGGGAAAAATTGGTTGCTTTGGAAATTCAGGGATGGACGCTTAGGGGCTACAAGTCAGGATGGAGGACCTTGTGCCAAGGTGTTTGCCTCTGATTGATGACGCTCGACAACCTTCCCTGGATCTCGCCTCTTGGCCTCTGCGTGGGTGCACTGGGAACAGTTCCATTCAAAACACCCCAAGGGGGGTCAGTCAGGCAGCAGCTGATCCCATCTTAGCTCACATGTGTGCCATGACTGTTGCCACTCAGTGGCTGCATGGTAGGGCAGGAGAGTGCTATAGTGGTTATAAAGGCTAGAGACCACCATTCAAGCAAAACAGGGTTCAAGGCACTCAGCTGAAGCATGCCTCAGTAGGACAGAGAATCCCTCCCACCCATGGATGTGTAGCTTCCACCTCCCTGGTCTCTCGCTGACCATAACCCCTGACCTTACTGTGGAAGAGAAAAGAAACAAGTTCCCTATAGGGATCATTAAGGCAGTAGTACACTGTATTTCAAAGAGGCCGAGATTCTCTGGAGGCAATTTATTGGTTGAGCTAAATGAATACATTTGGAAATAAAATCGAATACAAATGTGTTGTGGTTTTCAAAGAAATTGAAGATCAGTTCAAATTCTTGCGTTTGTTTTACGCAAAAGGTTTTACAGTAAGAGGAACTGACATTTTAGCAACCTCATTCACACTGTGCCTCTTTTTTTTATTCATTTACATGTACAGTTGCCAGGGGGTGCTCACATATCAAAAGGTCAAAGTGATGTGACCTGGCAGCTCATACTGTGTAAATGTGACATCTTTCGTTTGAATTTGACCCAGCACTTGTTACATGCCATCCTTGTCTGTTAGCCAGTATTTTCTGTCTCCATGTTGAGTTTTAAAGAATGCAAAAAGAAGGGAAAGAATGTGTCTTAGTACTTTTGCCTCTGGTACAACGAAAAGATACTGAGATAAAGATTTTTTTTTTCATACTTCATTCGTCCGTTGAAGGCCAAGCGAGCGTGAAAACAGAAATATACAGAGACAATTCATAAAAAATATATACATAAAAAATCTTAAAATTCAAGTATGTGTTAAAAAGACACAAGCATTAATAGCTACAATATTCAACACGGATCAAAGTGTAAAAGGTCAAAAATGCACATAGTTGCTAGTACTGTGGATGTTCACAAGTCTATGGCTTCTGGAATAAAAAAGAAAGTTCCTCTTATTCGTCTCGCATCATTTTATGCCTTTTGTTTATTGTATTAATTTATTACCTTTTAGATTAATGAAATATCATTACTTAACATTGCACTAAAATGGTGCACATTTACCACCTACAGGTATTAGCCAACTATCGCTTTAGAAAGTGGCCCCGAAAAGGTCACAAGATAAATCTCAGTGGTCACAAATTGATTAACGGTGTAGAAAAGCAGAAACGATATATTTCTGCACAAACAATTATGAGGGGTTTTTTTCTTCAGATTTTGCTCTGATCTTTTTTTTTTCTTCTTGCTAATGACTTCACAATTTTACCTCTCCAGGCCTCTACAAATGAAATGTAATAACTGAGAGGGACACAACCTGTCCACAACTTGTATCCACACAAATAGTGATTGCTTTATTTTAAGAGGTCATAAGCAGAAAAAGTTAGACACCAATGCCTTAGGATAATTAAAACCTAATTTTGTTGAAGGGAGACGAAAATGCAGTCAAAGTGAATCTTTTCTCGTCTGCATTTGTGTGCAGGAAGTGTTTTGGTTATTGTAAAGTTAAATTTCGAGAGGCAAATAAAAAAAATCTTAAATCTAATCTGCCTTTAGCTGTAGGAACCCTGACATTACAGACAAATTGTATGTCGAAAAATAGAATGAAATAAAATAAAGTATAGTCATGTGACTGTTGAAATCGTGTTACTGCTTAAAAAGCCAGACTACCCATCCATCGATCCCGCCAATTAATAAAGAAATTAAATTCACGTGCAGAAATGATTGACACCTGCCATGTCTTGCTGTCCTTGTAGTGTGTTACTGGCTTAATATATTCTTGATATCCTTGAGGTTCCACCAGGGGACCCTTCCTCTGTCATTCTTTATGCAGAGACGAAGGGACAGGTGAAAAGATGATGCCGCTAACTTGAAGGCCATCATGCCCTCAACCTTTTCCTCCAACGACAGGTGATGAATCTCTCCCTTTTATATTTTTCCCCGTCACATTTAAATCTTGATATTTCACAAGGTCCACCTGAGCCCTAATGCATCTGCTGCTGCTTTCACCAAACCATTTCACCCAGGGTTATATGGCCATGTACATGTTTTATGCATGAGCTGTGTTCTCCGAGTTCCATCACTTAGACCTGGGTCTCCATGAGGAGACCAGATTAAAGGTGAACCCTGAAACCAAAACTTTCTCACGTCTTTGTCCAGTGATTTCTTGAGCTCTCATGAGGGTCAAGTGTGTGATATATTATTCATATTCAATAGGTTACAAGCTGCTGTAAATGTATATTTTTCCAAATGTGTCAGTGAAGTAAATCTTTGGAGTGTTTCAGTTGCCCCTGTCTCCGTCTATCAAGTAACATTCGACCGCAAAGCCAATAGAGCTTGCTGGGATATCAGCATGGCCATGCATTATGCAACATTTCGACACCTACATTTACGTTTAAACAATTCATCTGTTTAAAAAAGCATTTTTAATCAGTTGCAAGGTGACCTTGCCCTCCCAATCTGTGTGATGGATTTTGTTGCTAAGCCTGAGAAATTACTCATCCACAATTTATTTCTCAAGTACAAGAGTGTGGGCTTTGCGGGGCTAGTTCCATGCCATCAACCATGGCATCTACTGCCCTTGACTTGGAAAGGTGAAGATCTATATCTATATGGCAACAATGTCTGTACCATTGAAACACTTATTTCAAAATGTACTATAATTTGTTGGCCAAACATTTATCTTGACCCTACATTTTCAATAATTCAGAATCACTGACAGCGAACGTTTCTCTATTCCAGTGTGAGCAGCAGGGGCTACAGCTGTGTGGAACCCGGTGTGAGTTTGAATGACCACAGAGACTGATTTTCTGTCTTTTTGCTCTTCAAGGTGTGTCTTTCTACAAGGAATATCTTTTAGATTCAAGATGTGGCAACTCTGAATTAACAGGCAAATGCTGGCTTAACACTGTCTCTTCACTTTGATGCTGAGTAATAAACCAAGTTCACAACCCCGCCTAGCTAGTTATCCTGCTAATTAAGTAGCATGTGTAGCGTTGTTAAGCTAAGTAAACTAAAGGAGATCTTACTTTCTGTATACTGATTTTATTCACAGCAGTAGCTAGATGGTTGATTCAGAATGAATTTGACATTGTTGTCGCTGTCGCTAACAGGAGCTAGCTGGATACATTTGGTTGTTGACCTTGCTATCTAAGAGGTGACACTAGTGTCATAAAAAGTGACATAATGAAATGTGCCATTATGAATCATTCTTTTGAAAAAGGGGCATATTGAAGTGGAAATGTGAATTTGTGAAATAAAAAAAGAATTCCATAAAAGTCTTGTGAAAATAAGATTTTAGAATAAAGAGTTGAGTTTTAATATTTATACAATTATTTTACAAATGATTCTTTCTTACATATGTTTGACAACATTCATGTGATTATTTATTTAATATTGTACACTTAGGGGCTCCATGTAGGGTGTATACGGGTCCCCCTGGAATCTTATTGGCCACCCAGTTCAATCTAGGTACCTAGCTCCCGTGTAGAAGGGGTGGGGGGGCTTGTACATGTCTGTTTCATAATCTGTCCATGGCTGTATGGCTCTAATACATTTGGAGTTACAAATAGCAGCTATTTATTGATATTATTATATGAATATATTATATATAAAGTGTATTTGTCATATGGTGAGTAAAGAATGTTACTATTAATCATTAGCATTTTATTATTGCGAAAGAACCAGGGCTTTAACCTTGAGTCTTAACACATGTTTACTAATTTTACCTTCTTAAAGTTTCTAAACCGGCTCCATGTCATATACAGGCTATAATAACGATCCAAAAAAAAATGTTCAAGACACACTGTGTGTAGCCTATTTAAAGGTGTTTATATTGATTATCTTTAATGGAGTAAGACCACAAATTCCCTCAATTAGCTGTCAGTCACACATGCTAGAGTTATTGGTTGGAGCCCCTAACTGGCAGCGAGCACAAACCACTTCATTAAACTTCAACTATGTTCAATTCATTATATACCCAATGCTTGGCTTGTACTTTGGGAACTAGACAAAGAAATATTACTAGAAGAACACAGTCAAAATGTTCTCATGCCAACCCTCATTCAAACCCTACACATCGCCCGTCTAACACATCTTAAACATTTGAGCATTTTAGCTTTTTCATCCTCATTACGTATGTCTTCTTGAAAAGTTGGAAACCTCATGATATCAAAGCATCGGTATGTCTGGCTTCACAGGAACTCCTGTGCACCCTCATTAGACAGATGCTGCTGCCAGAGGGGACTGTGGTATCTGGGGTAAACTGTTAGTGCCATTCTTGCTTTCCTTTCACAGGAACAGATGTCAGAGACTGCCTTGTCATTCCACCTGAGGTTTCCATCCTTTCATTTTTCTGGTGTGTTCATATTAAATTGTTTTTGTGCCGAGTGTTCCCAGACACAGGCGCAGTGATAACTGGAATAACCCAGAGTACAAGGCAGAATGATACGTCACAAAACAGCCGTGCTAGGAAAGAAATACATGTTGGAACAGTGTGTCATTGCCTGAGAAAGTAATTAAAGAGCTAAATAATCCGGCTTAATAATGTTACTCTTTGCATGCCATTGATTTTGCATAGCTAGAAGGGATTCTAGGTCATAAAAGAATTATTATTCTTTTTTTTTTTTAAGACAGGAATTTTAATCAGCGACATAACAAGGTGATCGTTTTTGTAAAAGTTACTCAAAGACACAACCAGTTTAAGCGTTGGTGGAGCCGGTAGAAGCACACCAAGCATAATTGGTTCCCACAACACATTTTTATGTTTTCTTTCCCTTACCCCTTCCTGTGACAACCTTTATCCCTCACTCTTATCTGTAAATATTTTTCCCATTTGATCCCTCGCTCATTCATCCACGCTCTCTATCTTTGTCTTTCTCTCTGTATTTCTCAGCCTTTGTTTTACTCACATATGCATGCCCACACATACCCAAGAAAAGCTTGGCATTGCTTATTGGGCAGAAAGCGAATTCATGCATAATCAGACTGGCAAGCGTCAAATATAAGGATTTGCTACCAATAGAAAGAAAGTTCTTTTATCTTTCAAAAGTGACATCAGTCTTATCAAATTTTCTGTCAAAATAGCCTTGAGGTTGCATCACCTGTCAGTCTGTCAGCTTGTTAATTTAATTAACTGGATTTTATCTTCAAACCAAAATTGGCACAAATATAAAATCCATCGCGTCATAACAAAACAGTACTATACCTTAGACATACCAAAGAATATGTAACTTTGCAGAGACTGAGGTAAACAAAACTCTGTAAAAGGATGAAAGCAAACACTACACCTACTACGGAATCATGCTGAGGTTATTGTACTAAAATGTGCTCCGTGAGTCATCCGAGTCCACTGGAGATCATCCCACTTTGAGTACCGACACCTTCAGTTTATCTTTCTCTGCTCTATTGTAGAAACATTTGCTTTTGCCAAAGCTACTCAGTTACAAATAACCGAAGGCTTGCAAAAAAAGTCACAAGGGCTCACAAGTACTTTGAGAGTTGTGACTTGTTGCAGAGGATCAAGTCATTGCTTTGCAAGACAGACAAGTAAGTCTTTGCACTCAAGTCCCGAGTCAAGAAAGTCAAGTACGAAGTCGAGCTCAAGTCAAGACTGACAAGTGCCAACATGGTGGGAATGAATAATGTTCATGATGAAACATGATAATGTTGATTCAGGAAATGTAGGGAATTTAATTGATTTGTGGCAAACTTTTTAAATAACATACTTTTAAGTCAAAAGGCTGAAGTCCAAGTAGTGTCATGTGTCTTTGTCTTTAAACTCCAAGTCAAGTTGCAAGTCTTTTTTGATTTTGTGAAGTCGAGTCTAAAGTCATCATTTCTGACTCGAGTCTGACTCGAGTCGAAGTCATGTGACTCGAGTCCACACCCCTGACTTTTTGTTGCTTCAGTTTAGATATTTTGTCAGAGCAGATGTAATTCCAGTTGATGCAATCTTACCTGAGGATAATGGTCTTTTCTGGGCTCTTCTGGGCTGTGGTGTTTACACTGGCTAAGAATGCATTCAAAATAGCTGAACTTGATCTTTAGCTCATGCTGTGTTTTGCCCACATTTTCATGTTTCTTTCCTGCAGCCTGATCACCCTAAACCAGCAACACCTGTGTTTTCTTGAAAGAGATGTGCATTTTTGGATGCCACAAGAAGCCCGATTAATGGGGTAAATTCTGCAGAGTTCCCTTCAAGAAATAGTTCAACATTTAGTGTCTTTCTTGCCAAGAGTTAGAGGAGAAGATCAGTACCACTTTCATGTCTTTGTGTTAAGTACAGAACTAGTGCCAGAGGCGATTAGCATAGTTTAGCATAAAGACTGGAGGCAGGGGGTGACCTACTGTAATTATTTCTTAGCAAACAACAGCCCAACACATAACATCCAGGAGTCTTGTCATTATTATGAGGCTACCATCGAAGACACTCAACTTAACTGTTTAAGTTCACTCTAATAGCATCATTTTTGGCCAGAGCATGCAGCTGTTATCAACAAAAAAGCTCCAAAAAAGAAAAAAAAAAAAAAACACACTAAACTGCCTGCTCAAAACCAAACAACAGACGGACACTTAGCAACCAGCTAAAGAGCCACATATTTCCCTCGGGAGACAGTAGAGATCAAACGCAGAGCTAAAAGAGAGTGAACTCACCTTTGCCAGGTGACCAGAAACAAAACTCCAAATGATGTTGCTCCGTAACTACTTGATGTGTAAAAAACTGTTGTCGACAAGTTCAGAACATCAAAAATCATATTAAAAAATCTGCTATTGCAACCAGCACTTGCATTGACGGTATGATAAAAAACATTGCATATACAGTGTATAGAAGGAAAAAACTAATTATACTAAGCTATTGTGGTGTAGATTTGACATATTATCTTTTTTATAGTATATATTTCATGAGTTGTATATAGTTTAGTGATTTTTCTCACTACCACATATTAACCTGAGAGATACTGCTCAAGGAAGCCTTGACAAAATGCAACCCTACATATTCAAGTTGTTCCAAGATGATCTCTTTACACACATCATCATCTCTCCATCTATCTAGCTGTAGCAAACAGTATTCTGTACAGTCCATTGTGTTCTTTTTCAAATACAACTGCGCCGAATACTGCATTGAATTAGCATTTGTGTAGTATGTATGATCTTTATTTCAAATACTCTATACCCCTTACTTTCTTGTTGAGAGTGAGATGAGAAGATTAATGCCTGTGTTATATTAACATGCACATTAACATGTTTTTGTCAGTTTAGTAGAACCACATTAGCAAGTGCACTCCCGATGTGCTTGTTTTGTTTGACAAATAGACCAATTAAACACTAAAATATACTGAGGCAAATGTACAATTTACTGCTGGTTCATGCAGAGAATGTTTTTGTTTCCATGGCAACGTCATGAATATGCTGCGCGTTGATGTCTGCAGGGGTATTGATAAATATGAAGAGGCTTTAAAACAACTTATCCCAGCTCTGACCTGAAACAGACTGCAGCTAGTCTGTAAAAGCTCCAATCAGCATCATCAGCAAAGAACAAATCACTGTGCAGGACGAGCCCGTGTCAGATCCACAGGACAGACTCATTTAGCTGTTCCTGGACTTTTGGGCAGCGTTTGCATTCGAGCGAATTTTGGCACTCATGCAGCATTTGTGTGACAGACTAACTGTTTGGCATCTCTTTGTATGTATATTTACTTCATCCCCATCTGTCTCTTTTCTCCAATATCCTTAATCCCTCTAAAACACTCTCTCTCCCTCTGAATATCTTTAGGCCAGACACAAAAAAAAAGTTTGAAAAAGATGTCTGGAAAACCAGACTCTTACCTACATACATTATTTAGAGAGGTTGGAAATCAACGATATACTACAGGCCGTTCAACTGAAGGTGAAGTGCCTGTCAGTAAATAACACGCTACCAGCTACAGCTAAAATTTTAAAACCCAAGCAACCTCCATACTGTATCTGTAAAGATTTCAAAAAAACAAGAAAATAAATATTTCAACAGAACAAAGGAATGAGGAGCGGCCTGTTCAGGGCCTAAGTGTAAATAAGTCTATTCTTAGTGACTGGAAGTTACAGCTGAATTGAATCTGCAGGTTGAAAGAGGCTTCTGTAAACATTTGTATTTCTATCACTACTAGTTGGCACCGAAAAGTTTGGTGCATTTATAGTCTCTTGGGAAAGCGCTGACTTTCTGTTGGGTATTCGGCACATAGTTTGTTTGCTGGTGCTTAGCTTTTTTCTGTGAGATTGTGGCTGCTGAAATAAACAGTAACGGGGTACCAAGAGAGATGTTTAACCAGCTGTCAGCTAAAAGATCAAACACACACACTGGTAATCACACACCGGCGATATATTGTTTTGGAACCAACATGGAAAGATCTGATCAGGTCAGAATAACAAGAAGCTGCCATGGCAGAAATCAGTATGTGTGTGTGTGTTGGTGTGTGGGTCTGTGTAATGACACAATACAATACGATGCAATCTAATACAACAGAATCACAACCTACAACCTCAAAACACCAGCCTCAACAACAAAGCATACGAGAAAGAGTTAGCTTTAGTGCAGAGCTATCGTTTTGCATCGCATTATGTTGTAGTGTGAAGTGTTGAAAGTTTTTTTGTCCAACAACGGAATGCATTATTCAATCCAATACCATCGGGAAGCCAGCCTGCAGGTATCAGACCTGAGCAGAATATTCAAGCTTTTCCTCTGTTTCCGTCCTTACCTTGAGGTAAGAATTTAGACTAGCAATCGGCCATGTTTAGCACTGAACTGTCACAGACATTTTCTGTCATCCTTGTGCCTTGTGTGTCAGTATGAACGTTGAAAGTTGTTGTTTCTTTACATAATATTGCACTCTGCCATATAAACATTTCAACCAAAATCCTAAAGATTTTTAGCCATGCTAGCGGCTTTATGGATGCTATTGTCGGCTGGTCCACCACTGTGGTCCTGATATAATATGTGATTACCAGAGGATTAAGCCTGTTGATTTTGGTGATGCTCTGAATTATCTTCCAGCTTCACCATGAGGTTGACATTTTTTGACTTTGAGTGAAATGTCTCCACAATGTCTGTTGGATGGGTTACGTTACATTTATGTCATTTTTTTTTAAATAGCTGAATTCAGAGGCAATGAAATGCACCCTTGCTCAATTACACTATGGTGGCTGGTGTTAACTAATGTTCACTAAATTGACATTATTATTGCCGTATAACACACAGTACTGAGAGCTCACTAGCTTTCTGTAGCTCCTCCACATGTGCGATTACTAAGCATTTAGAAAGATCTCATAATTATGTCGTAGCCACCGTGTAAAATGTGTAGCCTATAAGTAGATTGTAAATTCTTGACATGTGAGTCAAGGGAGATTAAATTCTCATGAATGCAGAAAGAGTAGAGTGTCTCTCTGCATTAGTGCTGTGATTGACAGGCCAGCTGTCCAGGGTCTCTCCTTGCCTTTTACTTAAAAACATTTTAAAAAAGCATGTTGGGATAAGCTCTGGGACTCATGACCCTTAAAAGAAACAATCCAATAAAATAAATAAATAAATGATGCCATGTGATCTGAGGAAGGCAATAGTCTAGAATGCAATACTACTGACGCAAAGGGGATTAAAGTATATGGGCGTAATGCATGTGTAGGTTGGCATTGAGTGACGGATGATGGATGATGGTGGATGATGGTTGCAGCTAAACTAGAATTATTTACAAGCCTTCTCGCAGTCTGCTTCGCCTGCGTTAGGGGACTGTCTGCTCCATATTTTTTATGGGCTGTAATTAGGACAAAGTTTTGCATAAAGTGTCACCATGAGGGAGAATCCATCATACCGTCTCTGTCAGCATGCTGTCAACACAAACGCAACAAGAGACAGGAAACCAAGGAACACACACACACACACACACACATGCATACAGTACTGTAGACAAGCATTCGTAATCAAATGAACTCATGTATGCATAAGTATATGCCTATTCTCGTGAACGCTGCCCAGTTATGAATCTCGAACATGCTGCGTGTCACGTCTATAAATAACATGGACATTTGCATATGTGAATAATGCCTCACTAAGGTTTGACTAACGCACTGTAGATAAATCGCTGATAACCTCATGACTCGCAGCATGAATTCCTCTTCCAGAGTACACCAGGAGAGGTTCTCTGTTTTTGCACCGTGTGTTTTTGAAGTGCTTTTCAAAGTGACTAAAAATGTTCAAAGCATACCTAAAATAGTTTGTGAAAAGATATAAATATGCTCAAAGCAAATGTGAACAATTAAAGTCTCATCATGGAGCCTCTGGGCTTTAATAAGGTAGCATGGTTTCTGTGAAAGTGTGTCTCTCTAAGCATGTGCGTACACTCAAAGCCAGGAAGCGATGTGCCATTCGCGGGGACACGTTTACAGAGAGGTAATTGTCCATATGTCTGTGAAGTATGATTAATAACCCACACGTTTATGGAATGAGAGTCTTTTTTTCTTTTCTTTTTTAGGGTATCTAGCTGCGGATGTAATTACAGAACATGTACAACACCACCAGCTCCTCATACTGTAAAAGGATGTGGATTCTTTTATCAATAAATGACAATTCCACACAACACCAGCAACCACTTATTAGGAAATGATATTAATTGATGACCACTTAAAAGAATAGACCTCTGTTGTTTGCAAACTATAGCAGCTTAGCAAGGTTTAGAGACTGCAGTCACATTGATCTTTTCAAGCAAATGGACGAAGACTCTTTCTTTTAAAGTGCTACATGAAGATGAATGAACTTGTTTAATCTCACAGCCTACTCCATGAAGCCTCCACCTCCCCTGTCCTTTTTAGATATGACAGTTCTAATTAAAAAGATGATACATTGAACTGAACGGTAATTTAAGTTAACCATGTTACATGATGACTTTTAATCATGAGATTAGCAGAAATTCAAACAAAATTACCATCAAAGCTCATTGAAAAATGTAATGTCACCGCAGAGGGATAAAGAAAGTAAGAAAGACTCTTAAGAAATTCATAAGATTTCAATTTAGTAAAATGTTCCTCTTAAAGCACCCTTGGGGCAGAGGAGGAGACAACACAAAATTAATTCTTAACTCTGTGACACAAACTTGTTCTTGTTTTTCTAAATGTCCTAAATGAGCGTGACATTGTCTTTGCAGCACATGTTTCCTATATTACGCTGAAGAGGGATTAAGAATGTTATCCTGATTAAATGACTGTGGACTCTGAATAATGGATTTTCTTACGTCTCCTCTGCTTCATGATTGTGCAGCATTCCTGATTCCAGTTTATTTTTAGAGCGTGCTCATTTTAAAATACTATTAGTGAGTCTACACTTAGCAATCCACAGTATCATGTCACATCCATGGATACCTGAAGTGTTTCCATTATCAGCAGAATGTTATAGGATACAGGATATTGAGATGTTCTTGGTATGAAATACCTTCCAGATTGAGAGTAAACTACAGTTTAAGCTTTCATAAGAATCTTCAGCCCTCCTGCAGTATGCTAACATGCTCACAATGTCAATTTATTTTAAATGTCTAGCAAGTGCTATGTCTGCCATGTTCACCATCTTGGTTTAGAACGTCAGCATGCTAACAAGTGTTACTTAGCCCAAAACAAAGTACGGCGGAGACTGATGAGTTTATTCCGAAGGGTATTCAGCACTAAACCGAAGTATGAGACAATTAATAATTTGATCTCATGATGGCGCTAGATAGAACGTCAGAAAATCCCCAGTTATTACAGTTTATCCTGTGGGGGGCATGAATGTTTACCAAATTGAATGACAGAAAGTGAGGCATGTTGAGAAGAGGCAGAGGCAGTCATAATGTGTTTTATTTGACATTGCTTTTTACTCATCATTCAGTGTCATTCATCCAAGTGAGATTGACTCGAGTTGCTGTATATGTGTTTTTTTTTTGGGTTAAAGCAAGATTTTTAAATGTTAAATATTGCTTTTATCACATCTTGGTGATGAAAGAAATGCCTTGTCCCCATGCAGGAGAAAAACATAATCATATGTATAGATCCATACATGGAATATTGCGTATTGTCAGCTGTAAGGGAGATATAAACACATTCGATATTCTGTACTCATTGCTTTAGGGACAGTCTTAATGAACCAAAGTGCATGCAATAGGCAAAAAGATCTTTACGTTTTAAGGGGGAATGAAGCAGTATATGACCTTACTCTGACCTACTCTATGTTGTGCACTTCAAACACATTTGAATATCACCCTCTCCTTCAAATATAACATCTTTATCTGGGAAAGAAGGGCAAACTAGAAACTAGGCAAACAAGGCTACTAAACAGTATTGTTTCAATGTAACCAGTGTAGGCCTAAAAAGACTTTGCCTACTGGTCGTTTGTGCCTCTTAATTGGTCATTGCAGCATACCCTCAGTGTTTCAATGAAAGGGTTATATACATGATAAAGGATAGGTCAATGTGGAATAGTTGAAAAAAGGATTGTATAGAAGTCTATGAGAAAATTACCCTACTTCTCTATGTAATACAGAGTAAACATTGTGAGCATGAGTGTATGGTCCCAATTACCAGTATCAGGTCTTCTTCAATATAGCATGATGTTCATTTTGCAAATAAACAATATAGCAGGGTTACTTTAGGGCACGGCTACCTTGCGATTGACAGGTCACTACCACAGTGTTGTCCAGTGTTCCGTGTTTTCCTCTTACAACTTTTAACCCTTAAACAGTGTTTTTAGTTCATTAAAGTTTATTGTAACATTTTGGTCGCCCTAAAAAGTCTTGTTCAGCGTTCGCTTGAACTTAGCTCCACCCACTCGTCCTCTGTTGTCATTTCTGGTTCAAGAAAAACAGGATGGCGGCAGCCAAAAAACCAAGATGGCGATGGCCAGAATGCCAAACTCGAGGCTTCAAAGGTTGTCCACAAACCAATGGGTGATGTCACAATGACTACATCCACTTCTTATACAGTCTAGAGCCATAACTGGCTGTTGCCGTGGCTGTGATTGGAATATATGGCTCTGGCTATATAGCCATGGCTGTATCTGTATCTTTTCTCTGTGCATTTCTTTTTTTTCCCCCTGAGCCTCGTGAACCGTTTTAGCCCTTTTACAGTCACATGGCCTGATCCCTGGTAAGCCTGAGCATTAAAACACCAGTGGGAGTTGGGCAGGTGTAGTGAATTGACACAGTTGAGCTGGCTGATCATTATGGGAACGCTTTTCCTCCTAACTCTGTGATCATCATTCACCATTCACCATTCATCATCATTACCCTTGTGGTTTTGGGTAGTTTACTTCACCTCTGACAAGGCTGATAAGAGAACGCTCTTCTACCAAGCTCTGGTTTTGGCTTTGGCAAGACATCATTTGTGCCTGTGGTTGTTCTTGTCTCAACATCATGCCTATTTCTCACCAAGTCGGTCATAAATATCTTCTGGTTTTTTCGTATGATGTACATTATAGCATAATCTCAAAAGGCTTATGTCAATGGTATCATTCACCACCCTAGAGCACTATGTAATTCAGTCAATTGGTCATATTCACACCTCAAGACAATTCCAGCTGTCTTATTCTATGTCTTTTTGAGTATTCGTATCTCACCAAAATAGCTGACCTGACTGCCAATTAAGGCTTGGAATAGATTTGCAGCTCCAGCTATAGAAACAGCTATAGAAACAGCCCTAGCAACAGCTTTAGCCTTCGCCACAGCAATAGAAACAGCATAAAAACTGCCATAACTAGAACTATAGCCATTGGTAGCTCAGATGATATAAGGAATAGCCACAGCAACAGCGATACAATAGCATAGGCATAGTCATTGCATGAAATAGCCATAAAAACCAACAAAGCCACAAGTGTAGCCATAGCTCCAACCATAGCTGTGACCATGGCTCCACCCTCAGACAGGCATAGCCAGCGCCGGCTGTGGTCACAATACTGTCTGGCTTTCTTACATAAATACAGATCAGGGGGGATGTTGAATGTATTGCAGGTCAATACAGAAGCATAGCCAGTACAGCTCAGAGTAGAACAACAGAAGCTGCATGCTATGTATAATATGAGCATATTATCAATGGCTGTGCTCCTTAATATGTTTTCTAACATAACAATGGTCCATACTCAGCATAACTTTAATACCATGGCCAATGTGAGTTCATGTAAAGTGCCTTGAGTGAATAATATAGTCAGTTTTCTTTTTTTTTTACACTGAACAGCCTCCAGCTACACAACAAGTCTTTAAATTCGAAAGGGGCTTATAAGTCAGGTAAGGGCTTTTCTTTGAAACAAGGTAACAGATTTATAGTGAGATTTGCAATGAAATTGTTATTTTAGCTGTTCTTGTTTTTTGTTGTGGGAGTTATTTTGTGTTTTTTTTTTTTTTTTTTTATTATAGGATTGTTTCTGTTTAGTTTAGTTTTTTTATGTCAAATATGCTTCATTGTGTTTTCTTTGTCTTCCAACATCTTGGGACCATGTTGTAAATGAGTGTTTTCACTTTTGCATGTAATCCTTTGGATGTTTTTGTTTCTTTGTCTGATAATACATAGCTACAATCAATTAATCAGCATAGGGGGAAAAAAAAAAAAGCTCTGTGGAACTCTAACAGCAGGCAGTACATAACCAGAAAAATGGTTTTCTGATTACTGAAACTGTAGGGCTTCAGTGCCTCTATGAAGCAGTAAAATGAATAAGAATTCTTTATATCCTGTGCATATCTATAGTTGTCATAATCATTAATTATCAACTTAAAAATAGAAACTCCTCTCTGTACGCTGTAGAGCCTATCACGTAATATGTACTGTATATAAAGTTTATGAGGGCTTTTAACTGGAGTTAAACATTATCACTTCAATGCGATGGGTGAGTTCAAGTCTGTCTAAGCTTGCACCCAGTGTAAAATTCATAGCCTTGCATTGCTCATCTATCATGCATGCACCATCTGTCTGGGGATTCATTCCAGTTTTTCTCTCTCCTCATATGTCTCTTTCACCGTCCGTCTCCCCCACATTGGGATGCTGTCTTTTTAATATCAGGATTCTGCCAGTGATCGGGAGACAGGGTTGTACACCATGTCAGATTAGCAAATCTGCCATATTATCCAGAAATGTGTGGGAGACTACAAAGCCCTGTCAAGTGCCAGAGAGGCTCCCTGTATAATCTCTCAGTACAAACTCTGCTGCAGGACACGGCAGCTGTTTTTCCTGCAACGCCACAAATAAAAGAAGAATAGGGCTGAGGGACCGTTCTTTACTCCCATGTTCAGCCAAATCAGGTTTGGCTGTTGTAGTTTTATACAAGTAAAGGACAATATACACTTTGACCACAGTGATTACAAAAGATTAGTCATGAGAGGGAATATCATGAAGAGACGACAAATGTGTGTTGGACAAATCCTTCCTGCGCGAGGGGAGGACGGATCTAGCTTAGAATACTGCAGCATTGCATCATTTTTTTTATGTAATTTTTCCAGCCAGACATGTCAGCAAATTATTGACGCTAATGGGCGACCCCACACTGGAGACAGTTAGCGATTTCCTTTTTTCATTTTTTAAGTAATATCCATCTGTCTTGCTGGGAGTCCATCTCCTGAGAGATTTCCGCACTTGATGTTTCTTCGACACCATGTACACAAGTGAACAGATTCTCCTTTTAAAACATGGCCTAATCAAAGCCAAAGAGGGAGTGGGTTAACATCTAGAAAGTTTGCGATGAAGAGAAGCTAGTTTTCACGGCTCCAAAACCATGAATTGACTCTTCAAAGCTCAATGGGTGACCTACTTCTGTGTAGCCAATTATATTATGTCTCCCTCTTGCATCTTTTTTAAGTGGGTCAAGAAACACGAGAAATCCGAAAACAAACTTTGTGCGTTTGAACACAGAAGGTGTGGTATTTGTTCTTCTCTGACTGATGATTTATGAATGTCTTGGGTTGTCAGGATCAATTCAATATGAATTACTGAGACAAACAGAAAAGTGTTGATATAAATGGAAAGATGTTTAGGAAGAAGACACACCGAGCACTGAGATAAAAGAAGAACTTTGTTGAAAGGGTTAGGCATGGGAGCTGACAACCGACTTCTGTTAAGCTATGACTTCTTGCAAATGCATCTTAAGCTCATACAGTAGCATTTTAATAAACATAACTTTTCTTTTGCCTTGCTTTAATTTATATTTCCATAAAAGTGTATGTGTTGTGGGCTGTTTTGGAAATTCTGAACTCTTAAGAGTCTTCAAAATAAAATAAATCTACTCAGAAAGCACTTTTAGCATCATGAGCATGTCAGGCAGAAAATACTGTGATGGATTACCTCTTGGTTCATGAACGTCCATGATAGCTGAAAAACTGGCAAACCCTCCGAACATCCTGCTACTAAACAGTAGCCCAGACATGATTAATGGAGTCAAAGCATGTGTACCTGTATAACTCATGAGATGAACAACAACCGATGTGGCTTTGTTTTGATAAAGTCCCAATGTTAAAAGTGCTACACAACAGCATGTGTGGCATGTTTCCCACAACAGGGAAGCACAATATATATCGGTGCAGATGAATTATCGGCCAATAATGGGAAATGTATGTTATTATTAATTATTTTCGATAAATGTTCACCAGCTAGTCGCTTACTTTGTCTGCCTGCTGTTCGTTGCTGGACAGGTAGCCTATGGTCTGAGAGCTTTTTCACTGAACAGCTGCCAGCGGCTGGAAACGTGACTGTAAAACCAAAAAAAGCTAGCTAAAAGAAACTAAAACGCTCCATAAAGCTAAGGGGAACTACAGTGATAATTCTTTGTTGGTTTGTCACTGCTAGTGATTGATGTCACATTACACATATTCATTTCAACCATTGTTAATTTAAAAATGTTGAAACATTTTCATACAAACGCCACACAATATGCCATAGGAAAAGTTCTGTTCATAATTTAAAATGTGAATTTTATATACAAATATGAGAATATAAGACTGTCCAGATGATCTAAATAGAATTTATTTTGAGTATTATCTTATAGTAAGAAACAGGTGTCAAAGACTTTATAAAACATTTTGCCCATACTACATCCCACTGCAGCAATCTAAGATACAGCAGCCTTACAGACTGTCACACTTAGTATGCTGGAGACTCTCTAATGCCTTAATATGTCTGCAGTTTTAGAAGAAAAAAAAAAACAGCATTATCATTCAGATGGAATTAGACAGGGGCTTTCAATCACCGGTACAGTGATTCTTTATTAGTGTAAGAATGTTGTTCTCAAAGGCTCCATGTATCACCCAGATGGAGGTATGTGTGTGTGTTGCATAAGTGGCATAAGTATCTCTCTTCCTAGAACACGCACTACAGAATACTGACAATTCCTCCCTCTCTTGCAGTCTTTCTCAAAATCTGTAAAAAGCATTGGTGCACACATGAGACTACTAAGAACCAATCCACTGAAGAAGAAAAAAAAAAAAAAACTTGCCGGCAAAGCAGACACAATTCTTTTGAAACTCCATTACTGGCCAAAGCTCCAACAAGACACAAGGCATACAGAGGTTTGAGTGTAATTTCAAATGCTGAAGTGAGGTGTGAAACAGGGGATAAAGCTGCTTAACAACTTGTGTGAGTTTCTATTTCTGTAAAAAGAAAAAAAAAATAGCTCACACCTCGACCACAACAAACATCTGTCTGCTAAACTCTCTGAGTTAACAAGGCATGAAGTCTCTGCTCCAGCTGATATCTTACCTTCCACTCTGTTGTCTCTAATCTCTGACTGATTTTTCAACTTCATTTCGCTCTTCTGAGCACAGCCTGATGGATTGATGGCACCAGTAAGTCTTGAAGTAAAGCTGCTGAAAGCTCAAACCCACACTCGATACCACTAAACTTACAATTTTCATGCCAAACACTTCCTAAAAAATATACTATTCACGGCCTTTATAAGATAACGCACTGAAATGAAGACCCATGGCAATAATAATTGACTCAATATATGCTTTATATACAAATCAGAGTTTTCTTTGGACAGTGTAGTGTAGCCACCATATTACAGGTCTTTTATAAAAAAGAAAATGCAAACTAATATTTCAGCTAAGCCCTTAATGACATGAGTTTCAGGGTATCAGTCTTGTGTGTGTGTGTTGTCTCTCTCCAGCATTACAACAGCAGCCGGAACCATTTGGCAGGCAGGGCTGCAGTCTCTGTCACCGGGGGGAATACACAGCAGAGCCTGCGGAGAGGAAAGAAGTGGAAGAAGGCAAAACGCCAACGGACACTCAGGAATAATCACTCTCTTCCCCGTCAGCCACACACAGAGTTCTGTCAGCACGAATACAGCCACCCACCCGCTGTCCAAGGTCCCACAAACATTACAGAGCCAAACCGACACGGTTCAACAGGTTTTTTTTGGAGAAAAAAAAGCACATGCCTGGTAATCACAGTTATGGACAGAAAAGTCCTCTGTACAGCCCAAACAGATCACACAATATGCGACGGCAAAACAAACAGCAGCTGCTCTCAAATGTTTAATGAGAATGCCGCAGTGACAGCCTGGGGAGGAATGGTGGCGTGGCTGTTGTGACTTTCTTTATTAATGTGGATTTTTTTTAATGTGACAGCTAGTTTATTATGAGTAGACTTAAAGCACATGACAAGTCTGCAAAACCATGGAACATGTTTCCATAATGTTTTTTTTTTTTTTTTTTTACATCCTTCTGTTTCTTTTTAAATGTTATCTCAAAATTACACTCATCTCTCATATGCAGAATCTTTATGCAACAGGACAAGATGTTGTGTATTGTTGTGAAGGGTCTGGTTTCCGTTTGTAGTCCAAGTAGTATTGAGTTCGAGAGGGCTTGGTTGAATGGAGATAAACAGTCCGTGTGGAGAGCAATTTTAAAGAGCAATTTTAGCTTGTAAATTGGCTACTTGTCCAGTCAATAGTTGTCGTCTTTCAACTCCAACCCCATTCTCGCATCTCAAGTTGCTCATCGAACTATAAACAATGAGCATCGCACGGAGGATGAAGTCTTGTCGACATCGGAACCTCCAAAAAATGTCCCCTTTACCCCAGAGGCTTATCATTGTCCGACCGACTGCCAATGGTTTCCGAGATTACAATTACACTTTCTATAATATCTGCACATGACAACTACAGGAGGTTAGAGAAACATTGCGTCAAATAGACTATGTTTAAGGTTGGGCTTCCAAAACACTTAGTTCAAACAACAACTGGTCATTTTGTAAAAACATTGGTGGGCTTTAGAGGGGCTGGTAGGTGGATGTTATTGCCTCTGGACAGAGCCAGCTTTTTCTCATTTTACTCTGGGCAAGAAAGTGAATACGTTTTCCAAAATGTCCGTAGCAAGTCTGTGATGGGACGCAAATTCTGATCTCCCACATGAAAGTCTGACGTGCTGCAGCCCATCCACCACCACACTTCACTACATAAAGGGCACACTAGGAATGCTTTACCATCCACGGCACTTTTAATTCTCGAAGCATGATCCCAAGAAAATTGCGGGATCACGAGATCACACGAAAATCCATCTTGTCCGGCTTCAAGTAATGCATTTGAGCATCCTGTGAGAACCTACTAGAAGCTACGGGCATGGTTAGAGAGGTGACTGCTTGAATTTTGTTCAATTCTGCAATAGCATCAGTACTGGAGAGTATGTCTTTTATTGAAAGAAGAGCAAGGGAACGGAACTGAAAGGCTTTCCTTGATGAAAAAGATGTTTTCGCTCTCCTCCTGACCGGTTTCAGTAAGAGTTAGATTTACAGATGGTTTATCCAATCACCCCCCAATTCACCTGCCGTTTTCCAAACCATCTTGTGCTTCAGGTTAAGGAACACTAGACTGTGTAAAGATTTCTGCATTTGTGTTTTGTGCTTTTCTCACCCAATTTCTGCCTTTACCATTGTGTACACGTAAGACCCTGTTGCTTAAAATAAGAAGCTAAAGGGGAAATAAAGCATTTTAGGCCTTTTTTAAAATAACGCAAGAGCAAGATGGGGAAAACTTCACAACGTCAAGCTCACCAGGCAGTCACGTGCTACCCCACCTCATGGTATGTTCACACTACGAGCAACAAAAGCAACAAACGGCCGACTGAGACCAGCTACAATGTCGCAGACTAGCCGTTGAAGTGTCGCTCAAGCACTTGTTAACGTTGTTATGTCATTAAATAGAGATATAGAGGCTTACGGTAATTTTTTTGGACGCAACGGAACAGGGTGACACAATGACATGTGATTGGTTGACGTTTTAACGCATCGTTGGAGCGATGAAAAAAGTTGGAGCCTGCTCAACTTTTTTGTAGCACGTCACTTGCAGCCTGCTTCCGTGTCACTCATAGTATGGACATAGTATAAGAGAGCTGTTTCAATACAAACAATGACCGGGTTGGAAATGCAATTTGCTTTTTGAGAGATATATCCTATCCATTTCCTCCTGTGTGCATTGGGTGATTGACAGAAAACACAGTGCAGAGTATTGCTGCACTGATATGAAAACAGCCGACTGAGGGATGTTGAAATAAGGTTAAAGTTGCCAAACTCAGATTAAAACTAGATGCTTACTGTTGAGGACAGAATCTTTTGAAGTAATTGTCAGACTGCAGGAGAATGAACAAGAGCCATTCAAGGGAAAACAAATGTGTACGTGATTGGATTTATCATATCTGACTGGGTAAATATGATTCCATGTGTAAAAATTCATCTCTACTCTGCATGTCCTTGAAAGAAAGGTTAGAAAAGATTCTTTCCAATACGAGCATATTAATTTAATCTAGCGTGCTCGCTTGTAAATGAGAATACAGCCACTCCATTACTGAGTGGCATTGTGCTTATTCTTGTGTGTGTGTGGGGAAAGCGAGAGAAAATGTGTATGTGTGAGTAAAATTAGAGTGTAACGGGCTCGAGCAGGAGCTGAGATTCACTGATCATTTTGGGATGCATATGGTAGGAGGACAGAGAGGGTGGGTGGAGAAAGTGGAGAGCGAGAAAATTCTAATTTGCTCAGGGTAGCATGGCAAATATTTTTCTGCTGATATATTTACAGAAAAACAGGCTGCTAAGATACTTGCTGCCGTTTTTGTCGCATTCACAAGTGTACTCCGGATGAAGAATGTGTCCCAATACAATATGCTGCAGTCATTACTATGGCTTGGGCCTTTTTTTATCATTAACACACATTTATTGCAGACACACTTCCATAAAAATGGATGTTGAGGGAAGGGAAGTCTAGACGGTTCATATCACACATGACAAAATAACAAATATCGAAATAAATGCATATGCATACCAAAACTTTACATGTTTCTTGTTTGAGCTGAGACTAATGGCTGTAGCCTGCTGTGAAGTGTAATGAAAGTTCTATTGTGAACTAAATTAGGCTTTTCCATTTAGAACCAGCAGGTGACTCAATTGCAGTTGTAATTGTATTGATCGATTTAAAGCGATGCTCTATCTACTGGAGGATAATAGCACAATACAGAAGCTGCCTATTGAGCCATATCTATGCAAAATAGTGACTGTTTGTAACATACTGTGCAAACAGATGGGCAGTGGAGAGATGGGTTATGCTGCAGTAGTGGTTTAAGATATATCTGTAGACATGTTGCTCCACCTCCAAATCTTGACATTTTGGAATCTATTGTAACTGACCGAATACAGCCTCTCAGACTGTTGGTTCTGGATGCTGTCTGTGGTGAAAGAGAGAACAGCCTACCTGAAGATCTGATTTGATGTGGAGCAGGATTCCTCTGAGCTCACGAGAAGAGGCAAATTGAAAGCCGGTCGTGATGTAAACTAGAGATGGTGTAGTGGGGGTGGGTCCAATGATAGGACAGTGAAATGACAGCATCAGAGAAAGGAACACAGTGTCACAGTGGTTTGTGGCAGATCTGATTGGTTGATAGGAAAAGTGTGCTCCAGTGGGAGATGGAGAGCTCTGCAGCTAGCAGCAGCGGCTCCTCCTCCGTCCAGGAGCAGAGCTCGGCCTCGCTGCTCTGCGTGGAGCCAACACCGACACCACGCTGCTGGAGGACTAGGACGTATTGTTGGGCCCGCTGGAGGGAAGGGAGGCATGGGAGAACCAGGGCAGAGCGGGGCAAAATGTCAGACCCTGCTACAGTAAAATGAGAAGTTTTCGGAAGGGACTCTGGTGCTCGAGGGGGGAAACTGTCGCTTCTGAGAAGAAGAACACTGAAACTGGATTTTGGTTGTGCTCCATAATCTTAGTCAGCTCAGCTTTTGTGAACCAAAAAAAAGCCCTTCTCAGCAGTTGAAATGGAAAACATCTGCGATGGCACCTAGCACAGCATAAACACAAAAGTACACAATGTAAGTTTAATAGGTAATAGCCAGCAGTGTTTTCAGTTTGATGTCTTTGCATCGGCTGTAAGCAGCAGCGAGGCTGTCTGTTCACAGGAGGTGTCTTCAACATTCTTCCACAACATGATATGCATCAAGCTGGGATCTAAGCCCAAAGATCTGTGGGGTTTGGGCCCGACTTTCACAGCCGGGAAAGAATGTGAGTTAATTCTTAAAAAAAAAAAAAAAAAAGAAGGGGAAAAAAACTTGGTTGGTCTTAAATGGTTCTCAGCAAAAAGTTTGCATATTTTGTTTACAATACTCCAGTTCAGCATAATTTTTTATCACTATAAGAATCTTCAGCCAACATTCAGCATGAATCAGCCTTAAGACGGGCCCAGATATTATTGTGCAATACATCCTTTTACTTTGTATGATTGTTATTACTGACTGCTAGTTGTATTACTCCCCAACTTACTTTATTATGCTGCTAGTTATTTTACAAAGGTTGTGTTATATTCTTACTTATACTTATTTTGTACTTGCCTCTTTATCTGCACTGTCCCTCTGCTGTTGTAGCGCTGTAAATCTCCCCACTGTGGGACAAATAAAGGATTTCTGATTCTGATTCTGATTCTGATTACAGGAGTTTTGCGTCGATTTATACCCGATGCACCCCTCCCGACAAGAGAACTCCTTGGTCGGTACCGATGTTGGGCCCAGATTATCTGGTAATGTGAGGGGTTAACAGATCCAGTCTTAAAACTCCTGAGATTGTTCGCAGACTCATCAGTGTCGTCCCGATTAATATCAAACATATTTAGAGTGAAAAATCTGGATGATTAAATCAGCACTTTCTGAGCTCGAACACAACAGCTCATGAGCCAGAGCAGCTGACAGTGCTGCCAAGAAACAAGAAACATTCAAGCCCTTGAGGCTAACATTAGCTAGCATACTACGTGTGACTAGTTACGGATATTAAAAGTTCAAATCTCACCTCCAGTTCTTGCCCAAACATTTTCTCATCCAGACTCTTTTGTTTACAACTTCTTCCCCATGAGATCCCACGAGATGATGTTAGGTGGTGCATTGCTCCCTCTGACACAATAATCTTAATAATATCGTGTAGTGAGTGACGTGTCATTATTTTCAAGTCTTGTAGTGTGTTGAATGTTTAGGGTTAGAGAGAAGAACATCGATGAAGTTTTTCCTCATGTGCATGATGCAACCAGATTTCAAAATCGGTTAGGATTTCAAAACTCCTGTAGCCCGGCTTCACTGCACGTCTCTTCAATCTGTATCAGTTTTTATATTGCTGTCAAGCCTGTGAGTACTCTGACTAAAGCTTGCAAAGAAACTGCGTGATGCACGGGTCATGACTGGACTTCTGGCAGCGTGACAGGACCATGACAGCTTAGAGTAATCCTGATCCAATGAAACACTGAATGAAGAAGCAACAGCATGACCTTCAGACATAACATTGGAAAAGGTCATTGGATGAAGAAAGCAGTCAGCACTTGGCCAGCAAGGTCAGTGTGTCGTAGTAAGAGAATGGAGGATAAGAGGGTAGTCTTTTTTTATAAGCCATGCATGGCTCAGAACACTCAGTACTTGCAGGCTCCTCAAATTAGTCAATTGAGCAACAGAGTTAGGGAGAGTGGAGACATGAGAGAGAGAGACAGTGAAGGACTGATTAAGGGAGAGAGGGGATGGGGGAAGCCTGTATGAGGTTGAACTTGACGTCTTGGCTCACAGGGGATAGGTTTTCAGGAGCATAACAGCCCATCTGTCCCCTTACATGAGTGTTTCCCCTCAAGTGTGATTGTGAATTGAGGGAAATGCCCATTTAGTCTGGGGAAAGAAAAGCCATGTGAACCGTAAAAAAAAAGCTGGGACCGTCTTAAAGGGCATGTGATGACAGAGCGGTATCCTGCCTCCGTCCTTCCTACACTGCTGCTGTTGGCCGTCATCCTTTAATACAGTAGGTTTTAGCAGTGCTTTTACTGTAAACACCAGGAATGGATAGGGCACGGCGGAAAAGGAAATGTACTGTTGCTTTAAATAAATATTTCTCAAGTAAAAGAAATGACTTGTGTAAAAAGGTCCTTCGATAAAAGTAAAGTCAGGTGAAAATGTACTCTGAGTACACGTTAGAGTGTTACCTTTTCAAAAGGCTACACAATAAAGTGCACGAACAAGTGAAAGTATACACTAGTGGAACACCATCACGTGGATTGCACCACCAAGCTCCCTTTCTATAACCGACAGGTGCAGCCTATGCAAACAATTGATTATGAATTATAAATATACAACCGCCTTTACCCGCTATAGGCTTACAAGATTGAACCAGTCTCATTTTCTGCCGCCGTGCTCAGATTATGAAAAATAATTAATAATTTGGAATGTTGAATATTTGAAGAGCATTTTCACCTCACAAAAAATTAAACAGCAATTTATATCATAATTTCTTTTCTTTAAAAAATATTTTTTACTAGAAAAACATCTAGCTGCCAAATCAAAGTGGCCTGCGGGCTTCACTTTTGGCAGCCCTGCTCTGGATATGTGCAAGTTTTGTCAGGCAACCGCGGTCAAATGTGTTATCTGAGACAGTGTTACAGAACATTCTCCAACACATTGGTTCGTCAAAAATACTAAAAGCCTTTTCTCTTGTAACGTTAAAAGTGAAAACATACTGTTTGAAAACAGGAACAATAAAACACAAATCTAGAGATACTTATAATAATAGGACATACCATCTCTACTCTGCAATACAAGAACAATGGTGTTTCTTTAATTCCATGTTTTATACTTGCATATTCAGCTGTTGAGGATGCTGACTATTTGCACCCAGTTCGAATGTTATCAGCCGATTAAATGGACGTTATCAGCCTCTTAGATGTAGATCATAATGGGGCTACACAAACTAGTAGGATGTATCATCTATTGAAACAGTTGATCACTGAACGAAGAAATACAAGCAGATGACACTGACCTCTAGTGACCATTGTAATTATGACAGGAGCAAAGGCGGAAGTCACGTGACGTAGAGAGAGCGAGAAACTCGATAAGGGGTGGAGGTCGACTTTCACCCAGGAGTGTTCATGTTCTGTGCGAAACCAACAATGTGAAGTTGTCTTGTTGTTCACAACGTTAATTTTCACTTTAACTTTACAAACGTAGTTATTTTAACCCAAAGCCTGATCTTTTCCCAAACCTTACCAAGTAGTTTGGTTGCCTAAACCTAAATAAAGGTGCGGTTTGGTCCAAATGTTAGCAAATTACCACTGGTAACGCCCGTTTGATTGGTTGATAACATTCAAAATGGGTGCTTTTTGTCTGGGGCTTGTAGTTTAGGACTCACACTCTGAGCATTATATCATGGATGAAGCCATTAAGAAATTAAAAAAATACTAAAAATTTCGAGTGGTAAATCTGCCACGGTCGTAACTCTATGGCGGTGCGAGATCGGATGCTTGACAGGCATAGCAGCAGTAAGAGTGGCTGGGCTTAAAGACATTAAAGACATTAGTTTCTTGGTTACTTTGGTGCTGCACACATAATGGGCAACATATTACTTCAGAAGACTACCTGATAATCACATTTCCTTAATCCATCCCACTCTTATCGTGATTGTGTGATCATGATATTCATGATTGAGATACTTTTCCTTTGAAGAATAAAAGGGAATATCAAAAAAAAAAACAATGCAGTGGGAGAGGCTTAAGTTTATTAGGATTTACTCCGACTTTCCTGTTATTAAATTGGGAGTTGCTCTATTTAGAATAATCATGTAGTGAGGGCCAGTGGGATGCCTTATTTTGGCGCGTGTCCTTAGGCTGGAGCCAATCTGTTGGGCAAACAGCCAAGGAGCAACTGAGTGAAGACAGAGCACCAGGCTGTATTTAGAAACATAATGCTCCCAGAAAAGACTCAAAAAATATCCACTAAAAGGGTTAAATATAATTTATGACAGATCCAAATTTCTCTTTGACACATCTGAGATTGTTTCTTTTTTTCAATCACAGTGACAGCATTGCATTATAAGTTTCTGCAAGCACATGTTACGTTACTTTTCTTATCATCAAAGAGAAAGAGGGAAGAGCGAGAGGGGGGGGGGTGGGAGAAAGGGAGCAGCTCCCTCAGAAATTGCTTTCATAATGTGACCGCAATGTGAACTTTGTCATCAGTACAGCATGTAAACAGTTCTCTAGCAAATATAGATAGTGTAAAAGGACCACGTCTGATACGTCCTGATGACCAGTTGCTATTGCCACATGTGCTTCGACATGGGTTAGAACACAGTCTGTTTTAATGTATGGGAATAGGGGAAAAGGAGATAAAATGGGACAGTGTCAGAGGGAGGGAGGTGGGTGGTTCTGGCTGGTTACCATGGTACCTGAGCTCAGTGATGTTGCAGATGTATTAAATATCACTGAGGGTCCTTTTGCTTCTCATCCAACTCTTCCAGATGCATCCACATCCTGGCACGACCAGCACCTGTGTGGAGAAGCACATCAGCCTCTAGAGAAATAAATTCATACACAGTAACACAACCGCACATTCACAAGTTGATATAATATAGTATAACAGCATGATGAAATACAGGTTCTCATTAGTCAAGTATAGCAAGAATGACAAGTTCCTCCTAAAATATTCATAAAACGTGTCACTGTCATCTCTTTTTGAAAGGATCGTGTCATATTTTGTCACAGTTGATAAAGTCAAGTCAGATATCTCTGGAGTTTTGAAATTCCCATGACACCGTGCACAAAACCATATTTCTTTTTGTTGTCACTGCTTACAATTTTATAAGTCATTCTCAGGCCTGCCATAAAAAGAACAAGGAACGTGTTTTAGATTTCAAACTGCGAGGACTGGAATTTGCATGCAAGACGGATCCAGGGTTCAGCAAAAAATTATGAATCAATATGTAAAAGTGACGTGAAAGCATACACAAAATGCCAGGTAGTGTAAGATATCCGAAATCATACTAAAGCCATCAAGCAAACAAACAACTGGTTCGAGATCAATCAAGCAGTGAAACTTTATACATACTTTATTTCATCAGGAAGTCACATTGACATCGAGATCTCATTAGTCACTAGTCCAGAGATTTAGTTTATTTCTTTAGAGTTTGTTGATGTTTTTTGGTTTGGTTAATTGCTCAAATAATTATACTGATACCCAAATTGTACAACTTTTGTTTTAGGTGGTAGAGTTTGTCTTTGTGTTAACCCTTTTGTTTAAAAAAAAAAAAAAGGTGTGATCAGCTATACTAGATTTTCTCCTTAGTGTTCAGTTTGTTAGGTCAGTTTCTATCTTTGTTGGGTCATTTTTGTCTGTGCAGTTCAATTCAGTTTGTATTTGTTGGTGATCATAGCCTGAGTTAAGTTCTGCTTATTGGCCCAGAACTTCATTGCATGTTTTGTAAATTGTTTGTTTAATTTTTTTGGGTCAATGAAACCATCTTCTTTCAAAAATCCACCTCATGCCGCCTGCTCCGTCCCGCACTGTCTCATTTAACAACCAGATTCAAACATTTCGAATACCAATCCCATCACTAGACCACTGATCCTACCCCGCCATCAGGAAAGCAAAAACAGTACTCTTGAGAAACAGCAGCCTGATGAGGAGAGGCTATTTCCTATAAATGCACAAGAGACGCAATATTTATGTCAATGAGCAGCTGATCGTTTCAGCAAATCTACCTAGAAGCGACATTGAGTCAAAAGACGTTCTGCAGCGTTGTGAGGCTGGAAAGTTGTTGGTTAGAAAATGGAGAAACAGCTTCGCTATTCTCAGATTGTGCCATTTAGTGGGGCAAAGGTTTGAAGTTGAAAGAGTTCATTGTATTGCCACGGATACCACTCGCTCCAAAACTGTCAACCACATCTCTCTTATTATCCAAGTTTCCATCTAAATGCGGCGCACATTTTCAGAAAATGCAAAGGAATTCATGCCAATTACTACTACTGTTACCGAATATTAGTAGTCGGGCGCGTAAAGATAAACAGCTGGTGCCAGTCAAAACTTCAAAAGATGAAAAACTATGTGGGAAACGTGATGGAAATATGGAAGTATTAATTTCAGTTTTTATGTATTGAGGAAGATTGCAGTCTCTCCACACAGATCTAATGTTTTTTCCTATCTTCAGTCGAAGCTTGAGTGATGTTTAAATTTGCTTCATGTACGTCATGTTTTTTTCGCTAAGTCTGTTTCCTTCCGCTATTTGTGTAAAGCGTAAAAAAAAAAAGTAGATGGAAACACACTTTCTAAGTGAGACTTTTCGGAATTCTTTACTGAACTGTAAAGCAGCTGACACTCTAATTTATAGTTTGCATCATAAAATGTTACATTTTTTGGTGTATTCAGGTTAGTATTTTTACGCCACATCCTCACTCTTTTTCTTAGTTGGATAAATGTAGCACAATAATCCAACTGAATTGTCACATCCTTTGACTTCATATTTAATCTGACATAGTTTTAAGGTTTGCCTTTTTTATTTTCATCAACAGCAAGGGATGTACTAGATGCCAACACCAGACCTACTTAAATCCTGAAGAAGAAAATCATTGCATCTGTTGCTTGTCCAAGTCTTGAAGCACGGGGGAATTTCAACATTCAGCTAGTTTCACAGACAACTTTCATTATAGTAAATTTAACAGTGTTTTTAGGATCAGCTGCCGAAATGCTATCTTAACCATTGCTAATGATAGCATGTTAGAGGCGTCCCGGAGAGGTCAACTGAAGTATTTGACGAGGGAAAAGCTTGACCCTTTGCTGGATCTAGATCATCCAACTAGAAATGATAAGATTCAATCTTTGGGATCCATTACTAGACCAAATTTGATGGCAATCCATCCAATAGTTTCCTGATAAATATATCACTCTGGTCCAATGTATCACACCAACAGACTGACAAAATTGCAGTCCTGAGAGTCGCGCCTCTAATGTGGCTGAAATCGGCTGAATAGAATATTATATATTATATATAGAATTTATCTTTCATGCACTTCACCGTACAAATGATTAATCAATTCTCAATGGATCATCAACCTCCATCAGATGCATTAGGGCTGTTGAGAAATGCAGTAAAGTTAATCACTAAAACTGTCCAGTGATGATTTAAGTATTTTAAAGGAAGACCTTGCCAGAACAGACATTTTGTTTTACGGTTGTTTGTATTTGTACAAGATAATCACACCATAAACAACAAGATAACAAACATACGCAATACAATACTTTGGATTATTGTGCAGCAAAATGTGAAGCACTGTAGACAATAATATAATAACTGCATGTACTTTTATTGTTTTACAGTACTCACACAGCATCGACATGTTGTATGCATTCAGCTTTTACATTAAATCTACCTTAAAATGCGACTGACAGCGTACATGTCAAATATATGCAGCAATACAATACAGCATGAGTGTAATGCTTTGCTTCCGCTCAACTTGTTATTAGTTACTAATCTCTATGAGTGTAACCAAATCATCAAATACATGCTGTGAAGGATTGGGCATCGTGTCAGTTTTTGCTAAGTATGCATCCAGGGCGCCATCAAATCCAATCCCCACGCTGAACAAATCAGTAACATCCGTCATCTCCGTTGAGAGCGTGAGCAGTGAGTCATTACACTCATTAGCCGTCTGAACACATGCTTGCGTAGATAAGGAACTGTGTGTCTGAAGAGTCCAGCTCTGACAGGCCAGATTATTTTCAAATGTCGAATTGTTCAAGCTAGCAGATTGGGAAACCACGTCATCCTAAAAGTGTGTTTGTGCATGACGTGGGACACTTGAGGAGTACAGGTCCCAGAAACTTCTGGGAACAATGATAGAGGAAATGCAACATTAAGTCAGTGTCCAGAAAAATTCGATTAAAAAATATTGAGGGAAGCAAATGTCCAAGCAAAGAACATGGAAAAGATGTATTGCTTAAGATGATTAAGCATTAGTTGGGGAGGTTTGTATTCTGCGGCAAAACTGCTATGATGTGTAACAAATGCATGCAAATGCTCCAAAGCAGGATTCACACCACTAATTACCCCTATCTAATAGAATGCGTCAATCCGAAGGGGAACTGAAAAGAAATATATACTGACGTATGAATGAAAAGAGACTTTATAGTTTGTCACTTTTTTGTTTGGCAAGTCAGTTGATTTCACATTAATAACCAACTGATTGATTGCCTTAAAGGATTAAAAATGGGCATTTGGGGAGGGCTAAGATTTAGCCTGAGGCTCATTATCCAATCAATGACTGTTGGCTACAATATATTTATTCTTTTTTTAAAGAAGGATTTGGTTTCTGAGAAAAAAAATAAAATGATACCCAGCTCAACGTGGGCTTTCTCTGCAAATGCACTGTGAATTTTAGATGCATTCATCTAAATTACTAACACCTACATCTGCTTAAAATGCTGCACTGATTCAGTTATATCTTAAATGTGGGTCTGCTGATTAGCTGCACAACTCGCTGGTGCAGAAAACACTTGTAGACACCACTCCCTTTGTATGTGTAGAGTGTGCTGGCTTGAGCGTGTTTTCAGGAGTGGAAACTTTGGTCAGCCCGTCACTTTGGCACCAGGATGAAATATTCCAACAACTATTAAAACGATATTCATGATGGTTTATGGTCCCCGGAGAATGAAGCCTAATGAATTTGGTGATTCTTGTTGGGGCCCTCCTCCACCCCATACTCCTCCAGTCATCATATCCAGTGCCCATGTTGAGCTTTTCAGAAGTCCCCTCCTCATCAAATCCAGATCTTTAGCATTCTCTTCATCTCATCACCATCACCACGAGTGTCTAGGCCCCATGAGGGGGGTTTCTATTCTACTTAAGGCCTTTTCACCCCCTTACAATATATGAGGTCACGATGGGGTCTAATCGCCAAAGACTATTCACATTTCTTATCCTCTTCTGCCCATGTCAATAAACATGTGTTCACTCAGCAATAAGTCTCTCCCGATTGAACTAACTTTTCCTCTAGTGCCACCATGAAGTTCACATTTGTGGATTTTGAGTAAAACGTTTCAGTGAATATTGAATGGCTTGCCATGAAATACCCATGTACTATATAAGAAGTGGAAATAGTCACTGTGACATCACCCATTGGTTTGTGGAGTACGGTTTTTGAAGCCTCGAGTTTGACGTTCCAGCCTTCGCCCTCTTGGTTTCAGGCCGTTGCTGTCTTCTTCTTTTGCAAACAGAAGTGACACGAGAGGGCGGAGCAAAGCACAACTGGACTCTGAAAAAGACAATTTAGGCGACCAAAATGTTACAATTAACTTCCATGAACTGAAAAAACTATGAAATGTATAATATTGTAAGATGAAAACACAGAGAGTAGGCAGATCGAACAGCACTGTGGTGGCAATCACAAGGTAGCCCCGCCCTCAAGTTCACGCTGCTTTGCCGTCTATTTTACTCTAAATGGGATTATAATTTACAAAAAGAACATCATGGTGTATTAAAGAAGACTTGAAACTAGCAATTAAGACAATAAACATTTTCTCATAGACCTCTATACAATTGAACTTCTTTTTGCAACCAGTGGTGTTGCCCCCTGCTGGGAGAGAAAACAAGTTTAAGGCACTTCTGCATTAGCTTCACTTTTCAGACCCGGAGGTTGCCACCTGGAAATAACTGACCAAATACCTGCCTAAAGTGAGGCATTCCCATCAACCCAAGCTGCTATTTCTCTTCAGTGCTTATTAGCAAAATGCTGGCATGCTTAGGCTACACTCAAACTAAGATGCTGAACATGATACACATTGCACCTGCTTTCCTGTAGCGTCAGCATTTTAACATTATCATTGAGAACATGTTAGCATGCTTATATCAACATTTCACTCAAAGCACCGCTGTGTCATTACAGCCTCGCAGAGCCACTAGCCAGAGCACAAAATTAGCACAATTTATTAGCCAAATACTAGTAAAAGTGGCTAGTAGATTTGAAGAATTCATGAGACAAATTGTGTTGTATTGAGTAGCTGGTCGAATTTAAACATTCATCAGCTATTTGGCTGGTGGACAAAAAAGTAAATTTTGCATCCTGCTGCTAGCATAGCTGTAGACTCTTAATCGGATTTACATTTCTCAGTGATTTCTAGTATGGTGGTGTGTGTGGTGGAGCAATGGTACTGAAGAGACTTGTTGGGAAAATGGTTTTGATTCAGACCAGTGTCAACCTTTAGATCCTTTTAAAGAGCCGATCAAAGACACGCCGCATTTTAGCAATACAATATTGATGACACTTTTATCAATTTTTATACAAAATTCAAAGCAAATTGTACAAACATAGTGTTGCTCCCCATAGCCGTACACTCTGCTATCAAAGACTAAAGTGTTTGATAAACATACAGATCTCCCTTTTCAATCAGGGATAAATGATAAAAGTGTTTTGGCTTAGAGTCTAAAAGCAAGGCATGTGGTACTTCTTGATTCACACAGTTAGGTATAATGGGACTTGCATGTACGTGGAGAACGAACCAGTATTTATAATTTGGGCTGATGTAATCACTGTTGGGCTGCTGCCATTCTTGTGTATGTGGGTTTCACATGTGCAAGATGCTCAATTATTGATACAAATTTGAGCGTTGATCAATAATTGATTTGATCCTGCTGATTTAACATTTTAAGGATATGCTGGTGTTTTGGGGATTTTGAAGATGTTGAAAGTTATCCCATCAAGGGGCCTGATAATGCGAAGGTCTATTCCACACAATGGCTTTGATTCATTATGAATGAGAGGTGAACTGTGCATGTGCGTAGCTTGACGCAAACAAATACTTTTGTAGAAACAAAACAGCAAACCGTTTCATCCTAACGTCTAAGTGTAAATTACCAACAGCACGTGACAAATCTGTACTGACTCCTTATCTTTATCTCTCTGAATGCATGTCTACAAAGAGCGCGCTGGTGTGAAACACTGGAGCGGCAGCATTTTGGGTTTTTGCTTCTATTCATCTCTGTAAAATGTCGGGGAGATTAATGTGATTTTGATTCTGGTGGTGCATTGTTTATCTTTGTTCTCCACCTTGGTGTGTATCTGTGTTTCTGACGAGATTGTGACATGTGGTTATATCCTCATTAACTGTGGCTGTCGTCTGTGCACTGGTCCAAAGATAACTCACAGAAACAGCTCATGGATTATCACTTAATGGCATTTCAATTTCCTTTCTCACAAGAGACCACGCCGCATTTCAGCAAAACAGTATTTATGATGGTGTGCAGACAGAAGCTGAAGGGAGCTAAAAATCTGCTGTTGAGCCTTAACTGGAGCTTAGCATTTATTCATTGGATTGAACTTCAACTCACTCTTCACTTCAGTTAAATTAAATTCTGAGAAGAGTCCAGGCTTGTTGTTCATGTAATCCCAGACAGTTAAGTCTTTCATTGTGAATACGAGCCATTCCTGGGGCAGCTCCATGACACTGAATTAACGTCAGATGTTGTGGACAAAATGAAAATGCCCTGGTTGTTTTTCTTGGGACATACTCTGTTTTATACTAGAACTGAAAAAGCTCAATTTGATAAGCATTCCCTCTCTCGACGAGGTTTTGCCTTGACATGACATGTCGAAGCCTTTGGATCCTTTAATGTTTATCTTTATTCACATTGACAGATATTGATGGAATTTGATGAGATCATAGCAATTTAATATCTTGTATAAATGATATTTCATAGGATTATACGGCATTACAGATTATTGTGAGCCATACAGCAGGGCAGGTGTATTATTGTAATATACTGGGTGACGGCTTGAACAAACACATTTAATATTCTTAGAGCCTATTCATCATCATATAGCACCATCTGTGTTGGCCAGATTGCCTGGCGACTGACTTTGTGAAGCCAGCCACACCCTCTTCTGATATGAATTGATGATATCATATTGGTCTTAATCTGTGTAAATGAGCACTTGCAGCATAAGTGACGTGAGAAATTGGTTGTATTACTGATCTTTGAATTGCAGGTATCATGCACTAATACATAACATTTTATGTATAATTCCAAGGGGGGATTATGAGACAATGGACCCCTGGGCACAGACATGCAAACGTCTCCACCACCTCTCATATATAGGAGCAAGACACACAGACTTTAGAGTTGTCTCGCCTCTCGTTGTTGTTTTGTGTCTCTTTGTAGTAGTTACGCAACTCTCTGGGGTTTTGCGTCTCATCGTGGTAATTGTGTGTCTCTCTGTAGTTGTTATATCTTTGGTCTTTTTGTAGTTGTTCTTTGTCTGTGCTTGTCTTGCCTGTTTTTGTAGTCGTTTTGCATCTCTTTGTGGTTGTTTTGTGTCATTTTGTGGTCATTTTGTGTCTCTTTATGGTGAGTTTGTGCATCTTTGTAGTTGTTTTGCATCTTTTGGTAGTCATTTTGAGTCTTTTTGTTGTAATTTTGCATCTTTTTGTAGTGATTTTGAGTCTCTTTGTAGTGATTTTGAGTCTCTTTGTAGTCACTTTGCATCTCTTTGTGGTTGTTTTTGTGTCATTTTGTGTCTATTTATGGTGAGTTTGTGTGTCTTTGTAGTTGTTTTGCATCTTTTTGTAGTCATTTTGTAGTCTTTGTAGTCTCTTAGTGGTTGTTTTGACCCTTTTTTATCAGCTCTTTCAAATGCACAGGAATAGGTTTTTCTCTCTGCACCTCTAAAGTGAGCTTTACAGTAAAAGTCACATTTATTAGCAAAAGAACTGCTCTGTCAGTTGTGAAATTTTAAACCACAAATAAAAGCACAAACTCAACCATTAAGTAGGTCAAGTGACAGAGGAAAGATCTCTTCCAGTAAATAATTATATATTTCACATTTTAAGCAATCCCAAAGGGTGACTATTCTCTTTGTGTGAGTATATTTAGACAGTTCCCACGATGAACTGCTTCACAAATTTGCTTGAGGGCCACTGAGGAGGAACTATCCATGCTGCTTTGAAATTCTGGCAGGTAGACGAATACATGATTCTGTCAATTAAACCTCACGCTAGGAACCCCAATTCCATTATAGGGAGAGCCACTCTAGTTTGCCTTGCATCGCTACTTTCTCCCCTGTCACATCAGTAACACTAGCCTATTTGGTTTGACCGAGTAAATTATATTTGCACACGAGTGGCATGATTTCTAATGATGCACTTTGAAGTTAAGTTATGTAAGTGTGTGTGTGTGTGTGTGTGTGTGTGTGTGTGTGTGTGTGTGTGTG